>CAWUFW010015820.1:0-340465 GCA_963921515.1 Calotriton arnoldi | reverse complement strand
CCATGTTCCTCCAAAAGCGCCACAGAGCTGCGTTGCAGAGAGGTGTAAAGGGGCGTTTCCTCTGTACACCTCTCTGCAAGGCAGCCCCTGGCGCATACTGGAGGTTCCTGGTGGGCTAGTTGGCCCCCAGGGACCCCAGTATTCAAGGGGATAGTTCCCCTCTGCAAACGCGCCAGGGGGCGCGTTTGCAGAAGTGGTGAAGGAAGGGGGCGGGGCCTGCGGGCCCTGATCGTTTTTTATTTTTCCCTGAAGAGGGGCCGTGTGGCCCCCTTCCTTTTTCCTATTTTTAGGCCCTGGGGACCCCATCCCCCAGGGCCTTACCTACCTTTTTTTAAATTAAAATAAAAAAAAAACGGGGAAGGAGTGCCGCGTGGCCCCCTTCCCTGGGCCTGTATTGGCCCCGGGGACCCCATCCCCGGGGCATGGCCTCTTTTGTTTTTATTTGGAGGGGGCTGCGTGGCCCCCTCCTCAGGCCATTTAAGGCCCGGGGACCCCATCCCCGGGCCGGCCTTGCACTTTTTTTTAATTTTTTTACTTTGGGGAGGGGGCTGCGTGGCCCCCTCTGTGGCCACTTATGGCCCCGGGGACCCCATCCCCGGGGCCTGGCCTCTCGTTGGGGACTGTGGGGGTCCCCAAGCCCCCACAGTCCCGCCGGCTCCCCGTGTCCTACGGGAGCCGGCGTGCTTTACACATGGGGAGCAGCTAACATGCTGCTCCCCATGTGGAAAAGCAATCGGCTTGGATATTGGAAGAGAGAGCAGGTTTCCTGCTCTCTCTTCCAATATCCAAAGCAAGTTTGCAATGACAGGACGGGAGCCGCGAGGCTCCCGTCCTGTCATTGCAAACAGCAGTGTCCCGGGGGTAGGCACCCGGGACACTGCAGGAGCCGACCCTGGGGGTGGTGGTCCCCAGGGCCACCACAGGCTCCAGGAGGGGCCGCGCGGCCCCCTCCCATTCAGTGCACAGCCCCGGGGAGGTGGTGGTCCCGGGGCTTCGGAGGTCCAAAACGGACCCCCATTTTAATTTTTCTTAGTGCCCCGGGGAGGTGGTGGTCCCGGGCGTGTGTGGGGCTGGAGCCCCCCACACAGGTTTTTCATAAATAAAAAGAAGCCCGGGAGGTGGCGGTCCCGGGGGCTGCGGGAGGGCTCAGAGCCCTCCCGCACCATTCTACATAAAGCCCCGGGGGTGGTGGTCCCCGGGGCTTGAGGGCCCTTAGAGGCCCCCACACATAAAATGAACCCCCCCAGCATGCCCCCGGGACTTGGCCCACCCGGGGCCAATTAGCTATCGAGCGCGGGAGACCGCGCTCGATTTTGTTTTTCGGCAGGGTTCGCGCTCCTGAGCGCATCCTGCCGATTTTTTGATTTTTTGCCCAGGGGTCCTTGTGGGACCCACTGAGCAGACCTAGGGGTCAGGGTGTTTCTACCCTGCCCCCTTTGTGCGCTTTGCGCACTTGTTTCTGTCCCTCGGTTCTACCGAGGGACAAAATGGCTGCCAACACTTCCTGATTTGGAGTGTTGACAGCCAATTAACATAAAGCTCGTGCTCGGGAGGATCCGCGGCCCTAGATATACCTATCTTTTTTTCTTTTGATTTTCTCAGCAACTACTGAGCGGATTTACACCATTTAACAAAAAGGGTTCTTTCTGAACCAAGAACTACCTCTTTGCCAAATTTGGTGTAATTCCGTTCAGCAGTTCGGGCTGTAGCCGTGTCTAAAGTTTCCTATGGAAAATTGCATGGGGAAAACGCGTTTTGGGACCCCCTTTTTCTCGGCCCCCGCTTTACGAATCCCCCGAGACTTTCAGGGTAGGAGCGGACCGGAGCGGGCCACAAAGTTTGAAAATTTTGCGAAGATACGTCAACCGGCAAGAGAGTTATTTCAAATAGAATGTCGCGGATTTCCTATGGATAATAGGTTGTAACTATAACTATCTACTGGCGACCGCCAGTAGATAATATATATATATATATATATATATATATATATATATATATATATATATATATATATATATATGTATATATATATATATCCAGAGTTACCGTTACCTAAAACGTCTTCTGACAGGAACGGATACGGACCACAAGTAGGTGAAAGTTATTTATTGCTCGTGCAAGTCGCCATGACGCGTTTCAGCCCCTCCACGGGCCTTGATCACATGACATAGCTTGGTATCAGTCATTGGCTTATAAAGTGACTAGTGCAAACGTAATGAATAACACATGATTTTCAATTAACATGGACGAAAGACTGCATAGTAATTCATAGTAAAATTGTCATATTGAGAATTACCGAGTTGTACTGATTAATCAGTCAAATTCAAATACATGAAAATTACATTACGTTAAAATTGTAAAAAGAATAAAATGTGCAAGGGATCTAACAGTGCAAAATAGTGCTAAAGTGCTTACGTGAATGTTCTATTAAAACCAAATTTACCAATGTTGTATTTCAAGGTACTAAAAACTTCTTATTTAAATAATTTCATTTTTCATACGTATTTACCACAGCTAAATTGTATATGTACATTCATGGTACTGGAGCCCCAGTATCCAGCTCTGAGCTAAAGCATTTACAGTGGTGGTCTTCCTCTCTGTTTTAATCATTATTAATTGTAGATTTTATACTCCCAGTTTAAATACTCTGATTGATTGAATATCAGGCATAGTGGATCAGTCAGATATTCACAATTGTGATTATGGGAATCATACCATTGGTATTATCAATGTTGACATTTTTGTAATCCCTACACATATAAACATAAATACACATTGTAATAAATATCATATAAGCAATACAATATAATCCATAATAGATACAATTTGCTTAAACATTTATGTATGCATAAATAAATTAATATATGTAATTAAAAGCCAAAATGCCAATAAATATCCAATAAATATAAATAAAATCCACAATCAAAATACACTGATAAAACACAATTCATAAAAATATTTCTAAAACCTCATCACAATGTATCGGCATAGAATTTTAAAGACATGTAAAAAGATCCTCCGTAATGTTTAAACCCGATGGTTGTTTAGTATTAAGTTCTAGTATATATCTGGTTTCCAACTGGCGTAATCTGTGCTCTCTATTGCCACCCCTTCTACTAGGTGGTACTGAGTCTATGACAAAATACCTGAGATCCTGACTTTTAGATTGATGTTTACTCTTGAAATGGCGAGCTACCGGATAAGTGTTGTCTTGGTTGTTAATCGCTCTCAGGTGCTGAAGTATCCTTTTGTGCACTTGTAGCTTTGTGCTTCCTACGTATTGTAGGTTGCATGGACATGTTAAGACATACACCGCAAATTCTGTCCTGCATGTAAGTAATTTAGATATTTTGTAGCTTCTGTCACTAAAAGGAGTGATATAGGTCATTTTATTGTCACCTTGTTGGCATGCCTTACATGTTTTACATTTAAAAAATCCTGTATGAGTTTGCAGCCAACTTGTTGCCTCTATAATCTCAGGACTTGTTTTAACTAAGTCATCTCTCATAGAACGACTCCTACTATATGTTATGGATGGTCTTTTAGGCAATATATGGCCAATCACTGGATCATTAAGTACCATAGGCCAGTTGCAGGATATTATAGATTGGATCTTTTTGTGTTGCTTACTGTATTGGATTATAATCCTAAATTCTTGTTTGGTTACCTCAAAGTGAGTTTCTGTTCTGAGTATACTTGCGTCAGCATTAACAGCTATTTTTTCGGTTAACAACTCATGTCTGCTCTTTCGCATAGATTTAGCAATAGCATTGTTAATGACCTGTTCTGAGTATCCCCTTTCCAAAAATCGTAATTTGCTATCTATCTGAGCTTTTGTTAGATCTATTTCTTTACTATGGATACGCCTCAGCCGAAGCATTTCCCCATAGGGGATACTGGTCACTAAATGTTTGACATGTGAGCTGCTGGCATGGAGTGTTGAATTCCCAGCCGTTTCTTTACGGTATAATTTTGTTTCTATCTTGTTCTCATCTATGTAAACCTGTGTGTCAAGAAAACTAACTGTGGTGGTGCTGATATCCGCAGTAAAATACAAATTTAAATCATTTACGTTTATAGCTTGTACAAACTCCTGGGCCTCACTAGCATCGCCATCCCATATGACGAACAGATCATCTATGAAACGCAATCATAATTTTACCTTGGTTGCCATTATTTCTCGGTATTTGGTCATGAGGACCAGCTCCTCCCACCAGCCCATGTGTAAACACGCGTAGCTGGGAGAGAAGCTGGCCCCCATCGCCACACCCCTAGTTTGTCTATAAAGAAGATTGTTAAACATAAAGATATTGTTTATCAAACAGAAATCAACCATTTCAATTAACATGTTCCTGTGGTCTTCTGTGTTGCCCACTATATTCCCAAGAAAATGGTGCAGGGCTCGCAGTCCATCTGTATGATGAATGCTAGTATAGAGCGAGCTAACATCAAGGGCTATAAACAAATAACCTTGTTTCCATTTAAAATCTTTAAGTTTTCTCAGAAAGTCACTAGTGTCGCTCACATAGGATGGCAAAGCCTTTACCAAATTTTGAAGGAAGAAATCCACATATTGGGATGTATGTTCAAGTAACCCATTCCTGGCTGATATTATTGGTCTGCCTGGTGGATGTACAGGGTCCTTGTGGATCTTGGGCAGAAAGTAAATCGTGGGTACCACAGGATGGTTGTTCTTTAAAAATTTGAATTCCTGTACAGTAATCAAGCTGTTATTTTTCCATGTCGACAACTTTTTATTAAAATCTGCATACATTGATTTAAGTTCTGCACTACTGCTCTTCGTGTATACATATATATATTACCTACTAGCAGTTGCCAGGTAATTATAGTTAAGACCAAGTTTCAATAGGAAGAGTGTTTTTTCATTTGCCAATAACTTTGGCGTCATTTGATGAATCAGCACAAAATATTTAAAACAAGTTTGATGCTCGCATGAGCTGCTGTCTTGAACATTTTTGTGGTTTATCCGTCAAGTGGGAGCTGAGAAAAAGAGAGATCCAAAAGCATGTTTTCCCCATGTTAATTTCCATAGGAATTTTAGGCATGGCTACAGCCCGAACTGCTGAACGGAATTACACCAAATATGGCAGAAAGTTAGCTCTTGGTCCAGAAAGTGACTTTGTTGTGATTTGGTATAAATCCGTTCACTGGCTGAAGAGTTATTAAAAGTAATTCAAATTTAGATCTATAGGGACGAGAAGGTTCCGCAATTACATCGTGGGACCAAGCGAACCCACGCAGCAGGAGGTGTGCTCTAATTGGCTAGCTGCAAGCTGTGAGAAAGTGTTGCGGCGGCCATTTCATGAAGCATAGCCAGTCCGGGAGGATGGTTTTACATGTTCAAAAACTTAGAAGGGGTCAGGGTAGGAGTACCTTGACCCCATGGGAGTATTGTAGGGATGTCTTAGATATCCCTAAGTTTTATAAAACATAGATTCGTTTTTTTACACATGTGTGAAGTCGCGACACCATCACGGCACTCAGCGTAGCCCCTTGTGTAACATCGCATTGGATTCGCAAACCCCCGGAACAAGTAAAAAAATAAATAGGGCTGCCATTTTATGAAGCAGGAGTCGGTCCTGGGGGACAGAGAGGGAGAACATGAAAGAATGTAGAAGGGTTCAGGGTTGGAGTACTCTGACCTCGTGGGCATATTGTACCTGTTATGAGTTTTATAATGTGAAGCTATGTTTCTTATTTTTTTGTCTATGCGCATAGAGTCGTGACTCCATTGCGGCGCTCAGCGCGGCCCCCATGTAACATTGCAGCAGAGTCACGAACCTCACCAAAATAAATAAAAAAATATATACATTCAAACACTCTTACACAGTAATGCATGGGGTCATAGTCACACAGACATTCACACATCCACTTACAAACCCACTCAGAGACTCATGCATCTACTCACAGAGTCACTCAGAGACTCACACACCCACTCACAGAACCATTCAGACAGCCTCTCACTCACTCATAGACCCACTTACAGACTTACACACCCACTCAGAGACTCATGCATCCACTCATAGACCCACTCAAAGAATCATGCACCCACTCGCATACCTACCCAGAGACTCATGCACCCACTCACAGACCCACTCAGAGACTCATGCACCCACTCACAGACCCACTCAGACACTCACACATCCACTCACAGATGACTCAGAGACTCATGCACCACTCAGAAACTTACTTAGAGAGTTGTGCACCCACTCGTAGGCCCACGCAGACACTCATACACTCACTGACAGACCCACTTAGACAGTCACACTCACAGACCCAGTCACAGACTCTTGCAACCACTCACATACCCAGTCAGACTCATGCACCCACTCACAGACCCACTCAGACACACATGCATGCATTCACATACCCTTTCAGAGACTCAAGCACTCACTCACAGACCCACTTAGACCACTCACCAATGTATTTTGACACTCACACACCCACTCATAGATCCACTCAGACAGTCACAATCCCACTCAAGACCTATTTAGACACTCATGCACCCACTCACAGACCCATTGAGAGATTCATGCACCCACTCACAGACCCACTCAGACACTCATGTAGTTACTCACAAACCCACTTAGAAACTCACACACCCATTTACAGACTCACTCACACACTCACAGACCCACTGAGAGCCCCACTCTTACACTCACAGAGCCACTCAGAAACCCACTTACAGACTCACACCCACTCACAGAGCCACTCAGAGGCTATTGGACCCCATCAAAGACCTACTCAGATACTTAAGCACCCACTCACAGACCCACTCATACTCTATGAGCCACTCAGACACTCATGCATCCACTCAGACACCCATGCACCCACTCACAGACCCACTCAAACATGAATGCACCCACTAACAGAACTCCTCAGAGACACTCATACACTTAATCACAAACTCACTCTGAAACTCATTAACCCACTCACAGACCCACTCAGACATTCATGCACCCACTCACAGTCTGACATAGAGACTGATGCACCTAGTCACAGACCCAACAGGAGAGACTTACGTATCCACTGACAGACCCAGTCAGACTGACACACCCGCTCACAGCTCCACTAAAACACTCATGTAACCACTAAGACTAAGAAAGTGTATATGTTGTCACAGAACCACTCAGACTTATGCACCTAATCTGTGATGGAGTCGTAACTCTGGAAAATATTTAAAAATAAATAAATCAGTATTATGTAGTGTTGGGCAACAGGTGGCTCTGAAGAGAGCCTTTGTATTCATTGTGAGTATGTGACAGCTACATATAAGAGTGGACGCGGAGTTTCAGGTTGCTGAGAAACACTCTGTTGCCTTCATCTGTAAAGTGAACTCCATCCCTTCTGTAAATTCCATTCATGTCGAAACATAGATTGTTGTTGTAGAAAGAGCCCATGTTATGGTCCCTGAGGAATGCAAAAATAGCTTTATTAACATGTTTCCTTGCTTTGTCAATCTGTGGACAGAATTGATTTGACCACTTCCATTTCTGCCTTTGTAATATGTTGGAGTACACCAAGACAGTGTGAGGCAAAGTGCCATTAATTGTGCAAAGGTCTCTTTCATTGCAATTTCCAAACCAACCCCAGTAAGAGTGCCTAGGTCATTGCCACCACAGTGCACTATTATGAGGTCTAGATGTTCGTAATGTGCAATGCTGTCAACCAGTGGCAGCAATAGGTGCCATTTTAAACCTCTCTGGCCAATCCATTTTAAGTCCACATTAGGCATACCCTAGAACCTGTCAATGCCTCTCTTTCTCCCACATTCTCTACTCTGTTAGTAAAACCCTGAGTTCAAAATAAACCATACCAATATCCATATAGATGTATTAATAATGCCAACACTACGTTGGAGTTGCATACCCTATGCGATTCCAGAAATACGAACCAAAACGGTGTGCGACGCTGTTGCAGCTCCCTAAAATCACCAAAACATATTTACTCCTTCCTACAGAAGCACTTAAACTTATGCACTCAATTATATACATATTCATATACAAATACTTCCATTCACAGGTGCAATCAAACACTCACACATATACACACATACACCCTGTTACACACTAATGCATACTACCATACAATCACTGTCATAGCTTACAACATAGAACAAAATAAGAAAATAAAAAACCATAGAAATCCATGTAAAAAATGAAAGGTTACAGGGATGTTATAGTTATAAAATAGAATTTAAAAACCTTAAAATTCACTGAAGAAAAAAAGGTTACAGGGACGTTATAGTTAGGCTGACATTTCACTCATACAAAACCAGAGAAATTCAGCAGTTATAGTTAGCTGTGCTAACTATAACTTATAGCCCCACAACGCACTGCTTATGACCTCACATATTACATCCTCATGACATGGTAAGTGGCATCACTCATGATATCACTGATGAGATCTCAAATGACTTCACTGGACACCTGAGAAACCTACACTGGCTACCTGTCAACAAAAGAATCACCTTCAAACTCCTCACGCATGTCTACAAAGCCTTCTACAAAGCCTTCCACAGCTCCTGACATGCATACTTCAACCACCACCTCTCCTTCTGCACTCCCACCAGACATCTCCACTCCACCCAACTGGCCCTGGCCACCATCCCACGGATGCGCAATATCACGGCCTGGAGGAAAATCATTCTCCTCCCTCGCTACGAAGATCTGAAACTCCATGCCTCTGCACCTCAAGCAATCACCATCGCTGCCGCAATTCACGAAGGACCTCAAGACCTGGCTCTTCAACTGAACCGCAGACGACCCCCAAATTAGCACCTTGAGAACCTCATGGGTGAGTAGTTGCGCTTTATAAGATTACTGATTGATTGATTGACTGATGACATCTCAAATGACACCACTGATGACATCATCCACAGAACCAGTCACACATCGCTCTTGAGCGATGTGATATGATATGTGAGGTCATAAGCAGTGCATTGCTGGGCGCAAATGATAGTTACCTCAGGTAACTATAACTGCTATATATATATATGTATATATATATATTTTTTTTGACTTGCCTATGTCTTGGGCATCTTCATGAAATTTTCCCAAAAAGTGTGCAGGTGATTCTAGTTGTGCATGGAAAGCTTCAGGTGATCCAACAAGCGGGGGCCAAGAATAGGGGGTCAAAAAAAGTGTGTTTCCCATGTTAATTCCCTTAGGGATTTTGAACACGACTACAGCCCAAACCGCGGGCGAAATTACACCAAATGAGGCAGAAAGGTAGCTCTTGGTCCAGAAAGAGTGCTTTTTGTTGTTTGGTGTCAATCTGTTCAGTAGGTTTTGAGATATTAGCTGAAATCCAAATTTGTATATCTAGGCACACGGATCCTCCTGGGCTCCTCCTGGGATTTGCGAATCCATGCCTCAACAGCAATGCCATAATTGGCTGGGAGCAAACATGAGAGGAATGTTGCGGCCACCATTTTGTTCATCGGGACTCCCAGTGGGGAAATTAAAGCTAAAAAGCAATAGAAGGGATCATGGCAGAGGTACCCTGACCTCATGGGACTAATGGAGGGGCCTGTGAGGGACACCACATGCGCAAGAAATTGTCCCAAAAACTTTTTTACCACATGAGGATCCGTGGATTCTCCCTGGATCCTCCTAGATTTGGATGGATCAATCTCAATAAAAATAAACATACACTCACTCACACACCTACTCAAACACTCACTCACACATTCACACACCCACTTACACACCCACAAAACACTCACACACCCATGCAGCCACTCACAGACCTTTAAAAGCACTCAACACCCACTCACTGACCCACACAGCTTTTACACACCCACTCACACATCCAATTACACACCCACAAAACCACTCACGCACCCATCCACACACCCATGCAGCCACTCACAGATCTTTAAAACCACTCACACACTCACTCATACGCCCATACAAACACTCACACACCCACTCACACACCCTGAAAACCATTCACATAACCACACAGCCACTCACACACCTACTCACACACCCATACAGCCACACCCACACCCACTCACAGACCTACACCGCCAGTCACATATGCACTTACTCACTCACACACTCACACACCCATTTACACAACCACTCAGACACCCCCTCACACACCCAGGTTGCAGGTATGTTATAGTTAGTAAATAGCATTAAAAAACCTTAGAAATTCACTGAAAAAAACAAAGGTTACAGGGAAGTTATAGTTAGCTATAACTCATGCCCTCGCCATGCACTGCTAATTACCCCACATATTACATTACTCATGAAATCTTCTATGACATCATTGATAATATCACTGCACCATTTGCAGTGAAAAGTTTTATGAGAAAACTGTGCATGGTGGGGGCGCAAGTTGCAGTTACCTTGGGACACGAGTTATAGTTACTTGAGATAACTATAACTAAACCTACTGAATTTCTATAGTTTTGTGTGTGTAAAATCTGAACCTAACTATAATGTCCCTGTAACCTTTGTTTTTTAGTGAATGTATATATATATATATATATATATATATATATCAAAGAAACAAAAGGAGGAAGTAAAGAGGTAATGCCTGACAAGAGCAGTGGAGGTGGATACGCCCTCCTTCAGTCTATAGATACTAAACACAAAGATCCACCCTTAGATAGATTCAAAAGCCATGTCCTCCCAGATTAAGTATGTTTCCTACAGTGGTGGGAAAAACACACAGTTTGTTTAAATACCATCACACACCAAAAGGGGCCTTGGTGTCATGCTTCATCATTGGGGTCTTCCCGCCCCTCTACGGGACGGGCGTGCTACGACCTACGGTTACGCGGGAGCACTGTTGTTGTAAGACAACTATGTGTCATGTAGGAGTGTGAGTGGAAGGGCCAAGAGTGAATGGAAAGGTGAGGTTAAAAGATACCTGGCTCCTTGGTCACAAAAACTTTAATATACCTTTGAGCTGGTATTATTAAAATATGGGGAAGGAGGTGTATTGCCTCAATGAGCTGTGCCTCCTATGTCAGTCAACATGTTTCGAAGCCTTCCCCTGGCTTCTTCATCAGGACCAAAAGGATCCCTTCTACACTCACTTATCATTGTGGTGCGTGATTCTCTAATCTTTTTATGAAAATGTGTTCGTGCAAATAAATATAGAGTGCATGTGAATTTTCACTGCACTTATACGATACCTAAATAGGTATCTGTCATCGTTATTTGATCTTAAATGTAAGAATGCCCCATGAGCCTGTAATGGGTGGGAGGGGTGTCTGTAGTTGCAACTGCTCCTGGGACACTGCCCCGCCGTGTCTGGCCTCCCCGCGGCTCAGCCAGGTATCTTTTAACCTCACCTTTCCATTCACTCCTGACCCTTCCACTCACACTCCTACACGACACATAGTTGTCTTCAAACAACAGTGCTCCCGTGTAACCGTAGGTCGTAGCACGCCCCGTC
Source organism: Calotriton arnoldi (assembly GCA_963921515.1). NCBI lineage: Eukaryota > Metazoa > Chordata > Amphibia > Caudata > Salamandridae > Calotriton > Calotriton arnoldi. The sequence goes on along the minus strand of CAWUFW010015820.1, from coordinate 329,029 downwards.
CCATAGAGGGGCGGGAAGACCCTATGATGAAGCATGACACCAAGGCCCCTTTTGGTGTGTGAGGGGTATTTAAACAAACTGTGTTTTTCCCACCACTGTAGGAAACATACTTAATCTGGGAGGACATGGCTTTTGAATCTATCTAAGGGTGGATCTTTGTGTTTAGTATATATATATATACATTCAATGAAAGAAACAAAGGTTACAGGGACGTTATAGTATGTGTATATATGTATATATCTATATCTATATCTATATCTATCTATCTATCTATATATATATAAAAGGAAGGTGGAAGTTGTTAAGAAGGAGCCGGACCTGCCCGCATTACGTCAGATGAAAGAAGGTATGATGAATTCGACCTTATAAAGAGGCGACAGCGAGGCAAGGGAGTGAAAAGAGATTTCTCGTTCACTAAGGACTGAAAGACTCACAATGTTTCTTGAATGACTTTTACGGGTGGCAGCAATGCTAAAGGTGAAAGCTACGCAAATGCATGTTACTACACCATGTGCAAGTTTCCAGGAAGATTGCAATGTCCCCGTAATATTATGTCATTGGGAAAAACAATTGCATGATAAAACGGATCAATTAAGAGAAAGGTGTTACAGTGCATTTTGGGTATTGTAGTAATTGGAGACTACAATGGAAACCGGTAGTCCTCAAAAGGCGTGCGCAACTATGCGGGAAACGCCACAATCCAGTCAGACTTACCTGTGAACAAGGCTGCCAAGTCAGCCGAAACGCGTCAGGTTTAAGAATTTTAGCAAAGGACTTTTGCACGCTGTCACTTTACTTGGATGAAAATTCAATCATTGTTTGCCCGACAATACAGTGTGCGGTGCATTTCTTTCCAGTAATTGGAGGAAGTTGTGTTGGATATATATATATGAACAAGGCTGCTGTGCCAGCTGAAACGCGTCAGGGCTGACGTGTTGTAAAGATTAAAAAAGTGAAAACGATCGCAGTTGCAGTTGGCTCCGTTTGTCTTAAAGTTTGCCAAACGCTTCTATTATATATATATATATGTATATATATATATATATATATATATTTAAAAGCTCTCTACTTACCTGCAAAATACTTTTTGGGGGTAAAAGGCATCTGTGGTAAAGGCATATGCATTGTAGAAAAATTTGTTGTATAAGATTTTCATGGTAAAGGCATTTTTGTTGTAAAGCCTTCAGTGTAAAAGTGTTCGTTGTTTGGACGTCGTTGTAAATGATGTTTCCCTTCACTGTGGAAACACCTCCATTCCTCCTCCAGTGGAAAGTCCCCCAAAATTAAACTTTACCACCACAGAAGTGTTTTTATTTGAGGCAAAAACTACCACCACAGCCAACAACATTCTGAGGGAAAAGCTCTGTGATTGCAATTCCCACATGGCTAGACGACATTGATGGATTTATTGCCTCAACATATAGGTTCCAAAACTCTAGCTTGAATGTGGTTGTACATTAACAGTACACATGACAAGTGACTCGATGTCCTGGGAATTTTCTACTACCATGTCAACGGCACTTGTATTGATTTCCAAGTGACACTTCCCTGGTTTACTTAATGATCTTGCATCGATGTGGGTGAGCTGAAAGTGGTGATGGGCACGAGCCTAAATTGATGTGAAACCATTTTCAGCAGTATAAGTATTGTGTGGACCTACCAGTGCACTTTCAGGTCAAAAATATACATGTTTTGTGTTGCAATTCTTTATTGGAATATCAAACAGATGGGAAAGGGGAAAGGGAGGTAGGGTGTTGGGGGAGATGAAAGGGGTAAGGGTAACCAATGTGCACAATAGATAATATATTCTGGTGGGTTACAAAGAGCAAGGATACATTCATGTAAAATCAAAACATCTGAACAGTGCATAGCTCATTGAAAAAAAAGGAAAAACAATCGCAATGATGAGCAAGTCCTGGTGCGGACATGAACAGAAATGGAAATCAAAAAGATTAAAGCCTAGACATCAGTAGTACCAGCAAGGTCTTTAAAGTACTAAGTTCCTATGTTCATGATCTTCCGTGATGCTTCAGAGGAAAGTGAGCACATCGCAGAGTCTAAAAGCAGGGTACATATCCTCCGAGCAGGAAAAGAGCTAAGAAAATGACATGGGGCCAGATGTACGACCGTTTTTGCATGCGCAAATGGGTTTGCGAACCCGTTTGCACATGCAAAAACAGCAAGGGACATGTACAAAGCCTATTTAGCGAGTCGCAATTTATTTGCGACTCGCTAAATAGGTTTTGTGACTCGCTATTAGGAAGGGGCATTCCCTTCCTAATAGCGAGCGCTATCCCATGTATGAATGTTTTGCGACCGCAATTGCGATCGCAAAACACTCGTAAATACCACCCTCTTCAAGAGGGTTGTAATGCACTCGCAAAGGGAAGGGTCCCCAGGGACCCCTTCCCCTTGCAAATGCAGGGGAAAATATTTTTTAAGGGCAGGCAGTGGTCCCAGGGACCACTACCTGCCCTTAAAAATGAAACGAAACGTTTCATTTTTTCTTTATTAAATGCATCCCGTTTTCCTTTAAGGAAAACGGGCTGTATATAAAAAAAACTGCTTTATTTAAAAGCAGTCCCAGACATGGTGGTCTGCTGAGCCCAGCAGGCCACCATACTTGGGAGGGCCTGCCATTCCCAATGGGGTCGAAAATTGCGAGAGGCTCATTAATATTCATGAGCCTCTCAATTTGCGACCCCATTGAGAATCGCAAACAGTGTGATACACACTGTTGTACATCCAAAATAGCGCCTCGCAAATTGCGAGTCGCAAAAACTCATAATTTGCAAGGCGCTATTTTGCGCGTCGTACATCTGGCCCAGAATGTTTTAATTTCATGTCATATGGCCTGCCATAACTCTGGGAAAAAAGGCAGTCATCATCAACAAAAATAATCAACACAAAAAGAGAGGCAAAACCAAATGGGTCCACATAACATGAGCAAGTAAAATTAATTTTAAAATATCAGTCCCAGAGGACATATTCCTACAATCAAAATACGCACTGGGGACTCAAAGAAGCCACTGTGTAGAGCAAGTTAAAAATATAATGTGCCATAACTGAGCGAGAGAGATGGAACAGGAGCAGGAGGGGGATGAGGACTGGACTAACCATGAGAGAGGTGAATTTAGGATGGGTTATGAGGGAAGTAGGAGAGATCAGAAAAAAAGGGAGGGTGATGGTGGTGGATTGGATATCGGGTCTCCGGCAGTCATAGTCTGCATGTAGAAGAGGCTGGTATCGCAATGGAGAGGAAGAAAATGTATAGAGTGGTTATCGGATGATAGAGGAAATCACAGTAAACCTCTGTTGATTCAATGACCCATATCAAAGTAGGGGGCGTCATATCAAGTATCTCTGTCCCCATCGCCTAGAGTCTTCGAGTGATGCCTCCTCCTGCCGGAACAGCTGGAGCTGAGGGGCTGGCCAAGGGAGCCATGGGTCTCCCAGGATGGGGTATATTGGAGAGTGGGGGGTTAGTTAGGGTTGTGGCTGGTCAGTGCGCAGGTCAGGCCACCAGGATAGAGTCATTCAGGAAGGGCCACCATATTTGCAGGAAAGTGTACATATTGTCCTGTATCTTACAGATCAGTCATTCGTATTTCGCTGTCCTATTAATTGCCATCACCCATTCATCGTGGGCGGATCTCTGTTGCGAACACCAGTGTAGCAAAATGCAGATCTTATAAGTTGTCAGAGTCGTGGCCAATAAGAATCTAGTTTGGCTTGTAAGATTTAGAAGGTGAAATGTGTCATCAAATCAAAACAGTACTTATAGAGGGCAGCTAATCATCCATGAGGCTATCCAGGCACTTAGAGTCCTGCTGCTAAGGGAGGGTTCAGTTGAACAGCGAGGTCTGGAGTCCTTTCCTGAGTTCCAACAGAGAGGTTGCAGTCCGTAGGTAAAGGGGAGGTCATTCTAGGAGTTCTCAGCGATGTAGGAGAAGGAGCGTTCTCCACTGTTGCTTCGGCGAATGTGGGAGGTGTGAGTGAGGGAGGCAGAGCAAAGGTGTCTGGAGGGTTGGTGGAAGTTCAGGCGGGGGTTGATGTATGCTGGTCCTTGGTTGTGTAGGGCTTTGTAGGTGTGGATCAGCATCTTGAACTGACATCTCTTCTGAACGGTGAGCCAGTGCAGCTTCTTGAGGTGGGATTGATGTGTGCTTACTTTGGAAGGTCAAGGATTAGTCTTGCCACTGAGTTTTGTATGGTCTGCAGTCTCTTCAGGAGGTGTGAGGTGATTCCTATGCAGAGTGCGTTGCCATAGTCCAACCGACAGGTGACTGGGGCTTGAGTGATGCTTCGTCTGGTGTTGACAGTGAGCCATTTGAAGATCTAACGGAGCATGCGAAGAGTAAGGAGGCAGGCAGAGGACACCGCGTTGAGATGGCTTTTCATGGTGAGCTTTCTGTCCAGGATGATGTCAAGATGCGGGCATGGTCTGTCGGAGTGTATGAGGGTCCTAGTTCAGAAGGTCATTTAGTGTTATTCCACGGGGAGGTGTTGTTCCCAAAGATTAGCACTTTCATTTTGTCTGGGTTGAGTTTTAGGCAGTTGTCTTTCATCCAGTCTGTGATGCCCATCATGCACTTGTGGAAGTTGACCATTGTGGTGGAGGGGTCTTTTGATAGCAAGAGGATGAGCTGGGTGTTGTAAGCATAGGATATGATGTTTAGTCCATGGGTTATGACGATGTTGGCCAAGGGAGTCATGTAGGTGTTGAACAATGTAAGGCTGAGGGATGAGCCTTGAGGGGCACCACAGCTAATGTTCTTAGGTTCGGAGGTGAAAGGTAGTAGGCATATTCTCTAGGGTCAACCAGTGAGGAAGGAGGCAATCCATTTGAGTGCATCTCCTTGGATTCCAATGCGGTGAAGCCTCTTGATAAGGGTGTGGTAGGATACAGTGTTGAACACTGCTGAGAGGTTGAAGAGGATTAGGATGGATTTTTTTCCTTAGTCAAGGAAGTTTCTGATGTTGTCTTGGTAGTGATCAGGGCGGTTTCGGTGCTGTGGTTGGTGTGGAATTCGGATTGGGAGGTCCAGTAGATTTTTGTTCTCCAGGTGTTCTGTGAGTTGGTGGTTGATGGCCTTCTCAAGGACTTTGGTGGGAAAGGGGATCAGCAAGATGGGATTGTAGTTCTTGAGTTTGCTGGGGTCGGCGAACGGTTTCTTGAGAAGGGGTTTGACTTCTGCGTATTTCCATTCTTTGGGTAAGGTAGCTGTGGTGATGGATGTGTTGAAGATGGTGGTGAGCTTGTTGCTAATTATCTTGCTCCTGAGGGTGAAGATGAGGTGGAGCAGGGGGCAGTGGGTGCTCCTGAGTGGATGGAGTTCATGATGGCTGTGGTGTTTTTAGTGGTGAGCTGGTCCCAGGTGGTGAGCAAGTAGTTGGGTTTTTCCTTTGTTGGAGCAAGGAGGCTGAGAATGTCAGCAGCAGTGGTTTGGGGTTCAAAGCTTTTGTAGATGGTGGAGATCTTGTTGTAGAAGAAGTCCGCCAGGATGTCACAGAGATCCTGGGAAGGGGTGATGATGTTTTCGGTGGCTGAGGGTTTGGAAAACTCTCTGATGATGTTGAAGAGTTCTTTGTAGTGGTTAGAACTGGCTCAATGTGGTCTTCCAGGGTGCTCCTTTTTGTCTTTTTAGAAGTTGGTGGTATTGGTTGGGGCATGTCTTGAATATGGCTTGGTCTGTCACTCAATCAATCAGGGGAATTATAAGCGCATTACTCACCAATGAGGGTCTCAAGGCACTGGGGGAGGGGAGCAGCTCCAGTCTGTGGGTTCCCTGCTGGTGCACCATTTGCTTTCCAGTCGCTTGCAGTTGTGTTGTGTGGTCCTTAGTTCCGTGGTGTACCAACTGGCCTGTTTGGAGGCTCTCTTGGGTTTGGTGGGCTCGACAGGGTCGACTCTGTTCGCTCAATCGATGTCATGGAGTAGGACCAATTTTTCTGGCAGAGGAAAAGATGTGTCCATTGCATTGTTAAGGGTGTTCCATACTGAGGACAAGTATGTGAACATATCTGTACATCGGAACAGAATATGGTGTATGTTACAGTCAGGCTGGGAGCAACACCTACTGTGGTGGAGGAGGCCTGTCGACAGAAGAATTCCCCCAGTCCACAAGTTTTGAGATATTGCAATATGTGGGATTCTCCCACTGCCAATGCAGGTGCACCAAGTCTACTGCGAGGAGAATGCTTCAGTTGAAGGTATCGCCACCCCTGGGTTGGGGTGGAGATGATGTTCCATTTGTAGTTTTTAAATGATTTCAGTTCTGACTGTGAAAGTAAGTGATCCAATGTGAGGATTCCCCATTTCTTCTATATTGCCCATGAGAGTAGTCACCCTCCCACTTGTATACCAGTGTTGTGCCAGAGACATGCATGCATATGTAGCCAAGTGTGGGAGATAAAAAGTTTGTTTGAAGAGAGCCAATTATGTTTCATGACCTGAATTATAGGATTGACAGGCCGAGCCATTGGGGGATCTATACTGTACAATATGTGAAAAGCAGGGCCACTGTGGGTAATTTCCTGCTCAATGCTGACCCAAAGGGGAGCATCAATTTGTCTCGGCCAAATATAAACCAATTGAGAGAGATGAAGCACCGTTTAGTAGTGCTCTGCACATGGGAGACTAAGGGCCCCATATTGTCTGTGGGCAATCAGTTTTGTGATTCTCAGTTACTGCTTCATGGGGCCCCAGAAGAAGTTCCTAAATCCCCTGTCAAGTATGAGTCATAACCAGGAGAAGGAGCATGGTGAGCACAGAGGTGAACCAGGTCACTATCACCATCTTCACTGCCTGAACTCTGTCCCACAGTGAGAGGTTGAGGTGTGTCCACCAGCTATAAGTGGGTCTTGGTTGTCTGGGACCATTTTTTCTATGTCCCTTGTAATATATACTCCCAAGTATTTGAGCCATTCGGGTTCCCATTGAAAATTATAGCTATGGCCGCTTTAGTCATCGATCAGGACAGTGGAAAGGGATAAATCTTGTCCTAGTTGATTTTACATCCCAAAAATACAGAGAAAGCGGAGATGCTGGACATGAGCGCCAGCAGTGAGTTGGGGAGGTCAGTGAGGGTGAGCAAGATGTGATCCATGTACAGGAGGATCTTGTTGTACCTGCTGCTCAGCCAGTGTGAGTGTGGTGTGGAATGTTGGGGTGGATGATGCTGTGGAATGTTGGGTGAGTGAGGTTGGCAGTTGGAGGATGGGCTGAGCAGCAGGAAGGCTGCTCCTCGTGGGGCTCACTGTATCTTTATCTTGAACCTACTATCTTAATAAATACCAAACTAAGTTTACCAAGGAACAGGATCATGTCTTCATTACAACATTTTGGCGACATTTCCTGGAAAGAACCTGCGTGCCACCTGTCTGGACTGTAACTTTCAAGCTTGAAGTATCTGGAATTCAACTAAGTAAATCTTGAGGAGACTGTCAGCCCTGAGCCCCACCAGTGACCTGAAGACCGGTCAGCCCCAACGTGGGCTTGCCAGTTCCTGTTGGACTTTCCCTCTTCCTGCCTGCTGTAATTTGGAAGAGGTATCCGTGTCCTGCTGTCTTGGGAGAGTGTCTCCATCAAGAGGAGTTCCCCAGAGGACCAACAAGTCCAACATCTAACCACCTTCAGCTTCAAGAAGTGGGTGGTGTTACTTTGGGAGAGTGCGTCTCCATCACTAGAAGTTCCCCAGAGCAGCAGCCAGTGTGAGGTGTGTCTAGCTCCTGAGCCACTTCATGGTTGTGTCACCACGAGGTGTTCCTGAGAGCTATTTTCCCCTGTGACCGTCGTTTGGAGCAGCACCTGCTTTCCATTTCTGTTGGTCTGAGGAGTCCCTCTTGCATGCCTTGGGGAAGGGCGTCTGGTCAGCCCACCATTCAGAAGTGTCCGTGTCGTGAGGAGCAACACGTTCCCAGAGCCCGTGTTTGGAAGTGCGGTAAAAGCCTTTGATCGCTTCCAGGTTTTTGTTGACTATTGCCAGCCACATTGTTTGTGCAGCACTTGTTATTTCTATTACCTATCAGCTCGTCAGTTTTTGTGGAAAAATGTTTGCCCCGTGTGGACGATGTGGCCACCAGCATGGAGGGTGAGTACTTTTGAGGCGTGTATATTTCTTTCACCAACACCGTACTGTACTGTTTTTAATTGGGGAGTTTTACCCGGTGTTTGGTGAAATGACTGGTTTTTAAAAGAAAACAAAAAACTCACCATTCCGTTGGATGTGCGACGTTTGCTCACGTGTCTCTCACCTGTCATCGGGTCTCGCGAAGCACTCAGCCTTCGTTCTCTGCGCTGTGACGGTGAGCAGAGCATTGGTGACTGGAGCCACTCGGCGCTCATCACGTTTGCGCGCCGCCATTTTGATGTCGTTTTGCGTTTCCTCACCGTTCTCAGCCAGCTTTCAGCAACCCAGATCGGTGTGGAGCAAGGTGCTGGTGCACGATGTTCAGGGAGTCATCTGGGGCAGCGTCAGCCATCGGTCAACAAATCACATGGTGTCATCTGGGGCAGCGTCAGTCATCGGTCAACAAATCTTCAAGGCAGTAATGTAATCGATTGACGATTTCCTCAAGGGCAGCAATGTGACTTGGTGTTATGCTATTGAAACCGGTGTTCACACTCCGTCTGTTCTGCCCACGCTGTCATTGCCGTAAAGTGTCTAAGTGTTATTTTTAAATGCTGTAATGTTGGAATAACTTTCTTGGAAATTCTCCCTACGCCGACATCTCAACAGGGGGAACTTGATTTCTGTTGTCTATGAGTTTGGTTTTGAGAAATGTGTCATTTAAAAAGTTAACTTCAGGACTTTTCACTAATTGTGGTTAACTTTATAAAAGGGGTGTCTTTCTTTGTTTCAACCCCTCTTTTGGTGCTAAGTTTCTGCGAAGTTTATAGTCAAAATGCTAGTTCATTTTAATTAGTATTGTGTGTGAGTGGCCTGTCTTTTTGCTATACAGCTGTGTGTAGGTGTAGGAGGAATTATCTACAGTGTTAAGTTTTTTGGGTGGTGTGTGTGAGTGACATTTGAGTGTTTTGGATACTCTGTTACCACCTGTGGTTGTTTTCCTGAGCTGATGTTCATGCATGAAATCACTCTGGTTTATCCCCTAGTCGTTATTCTGAGAGTGTGTGTATCTCTCTGTTGGGGGCGTGTGTATGAGTTGGCTCTTAGGTTTTGAGCTTCTCTAGCCTACCACTATTTTTGTGGTTGTGGGTGACATTGGTGTGTTACCTTTGTGGGCAATGTTTTGTAATTGACCCCTTGTGGTTGTTGTGGGAGTTTGCGTGCCTCTCACTGTTGGGGGTGTGTATGTGAGAAGGCTCTGGAGCCTCTCTGGCCTACCACTGTTTTGTGGTTGCGGGTGGACATAGGTTTGTCTCCCTTGTGGGCGTTAGTTAGAGTTGACTATGTTTGAGTCACTCGTGTCTGCCACTTTTGTGTGGTTGGTTGGTGAAGTTCACTTCACCTGTAGCTTTGCGTTTTCGCTGAGCATTTTCTGTGTGCTTGTCCTTTCCTTTCTCCCTTAAAGCTCGGGCGTTTTTGTCCTGGTTGAGCTTGTGTGTCCTGTGGTGTGTTTTCTTCTGCACCGTTGTGGTTTGTTCCCCTGGTGTTCACGTTCATTTTCGGCCTGGCCAGCTGATATGTTTGTGTCTCGGGGGTTGGTTGGTTGTGCTTGGTGTAGGAGTTTGTAGGTTTGTTTGGTTTTGTGTGGTAAGGTGGGAGTTTTGAGTGGAAAGGGCGTGGATGTGTGTAAAGGTTATCTTTCTGCCTTAAGTTTGATTTTCCTGTCTTTTTTTTTGTAGGTACTTGGGTGGGCATTGACGTTTTACCGTTGCTTTGCCTTTTGTTGACATTCATGCATATTACCATTTTCTCCTCAGCTTTCTTGCATTTTTGGATGTTAACTTGTAGCCCATAGTACTGTGTTTTCCTTACTTTTCATCCTTTCTGGTTTGCCCTTAACCATTCTCAGGTCTATGCAATGGTACCTTTCCAGATTTTATGTGCATGTTATTATCTCTTTGATGTGCTTTTCACTTGTATCATTGCATTGTATTTTTGTTTAATATGAGGAAGGGAGAAGTGTTGTACCTGCTGCTCAGCCAGTGTGAGTGTGGTGTGGAATGTTGGGGTGGATGATGATGTGGAATGTTGGGTGAGTGAGGTTGGCAGTTGGAGGATGGGCTGAGCAGCAGGAAGGCTGCTCCTGGTGGGGCTCACTGTATCTTTATCTTGAACCTACTTTCTTAATAAATACCATCCTAAGTTTACCAAGGAACAGGATCCTGTCTTCATTACTACAGATCTCAGAAGGGCCTACCTGTGTAGGTATGCCTACAATGCTATCATTGGACGGCTGCTGCCAAAGGCTCAAGAGATAGGTGGAAGAGGAAGGGTGACAGACGCCAGCCCTGGTGGGTATCCCGTGACACCGAAAGGATCACAACTGAAAACCTCCACAGTTGACCTGTGCTGGGTGTCTTTGAAGAGCCATTTGACCTTGGCAATAAAGTCCTCTCCCAGGCCCAGACTTTGAATAGTATGAAATAGGTAAGCCCATTCAATCCTGACAAACGCTTTTTCGATGTTGAGTTAAAGCACCAACCTCTCTTCCTGCGCATCTCTGGAGGACAATAGGAGATGGAATAGAGTTTGCATATTGTGTCCGGAAAGTCCTGCCAAGTACAAATCACACCTGTGAGCCATTTATGATTGTAGGGACCACTTTCTTAAGTCGAGTGGCTAGCATCCCCTCTGGAATGTTGATGTCTATGTTGAGCAGGTATACCGGGCGATAACTACTGGACAAAAGCAAAAACGTACATGTTGAAACATGCAGATTACAGAGGCAAAGGAAAAGGAAAACCGTTACATTTGATGAGAGTTACACAATACATTAGTATTGCGAGAATAGCATTGTTTAGCATCTCATTACGTATGAAAGAGGGGACAACTTCAAACCCAGGCCACAAATTGTTGCAAAATAAAATGCTCACCCAGTAGCGTGGTGATGGTAAAAAGCCAGAAGCAATGGGATATATTTAAAAATAGGGAATGAAGGGTCTTTAGTTGTTTTCTGAATGTCATGAGTTCAGCCCTCATTCCAATCGATCCTGTAAATATGATAGGGATACAACCAGGAATAGCACTTTACACCAATCCCACTCCTCAGAACTAATGGTGATGAAGTAATTGCACACCAGGGGAAAAATTATTGCTGCTGTATTTGTAATTCCCCCGTTTGCTATTACCGCATAACTTTACAGAACCTTTTAGGATGAGTCCCTGATGGAAAATGTAATTTCAGTAAAGCAGTAGGAATGTTTTATCATATTGTCTGAACCTGAAAAAAATGGACAGTATTGTAACCTGGCAGGATTATATTGAAGCGTGAAATTTTTCGCCTGTAACAAACATGGTTATCACAAAAAGCTTCTGATAGAAAAGTATCGATTGGATGCTATGCTTTATTAATGTTGGAAGCAGCATAAAAGGGAGAAAGATTAACTTTTCATGGCAAGTCTGCAAGTTCCAACTACATTTACTATGTTATCCCCTTCTCCAGGGATCATCACATTAATTGATGTGTTCTCCAATATATCAGGTGTGCTAAGTAATTGGTTGATGCAAACTTCCTCCCGCTGGCAGGGAATCCAGTGAATTTTTCATGCGATAGCTTGAAGAAATGTATTACTACCAATTTCTTGGCAGCGGCAGATGATTTTAATTTAGATCTGGATTGACTAAGCCTCGAGAAATCTAAATGTGCAGCGGCCGCTTCTAATGTGGGGCGATTGACTTACACAGCTTTTTAAGCTGCATAATGCAGGCCAGTTAAAAAGATTAAAACATGAATTCTTCATGTATTGATTATAGTTCAGCATATCTGCATCGTCAAGAGTGGAAAAAGCTTAACACGTATAAGTGATACGTGCTCAGATGTTGTAACAGTGTCTATAATTTGGCCTAGACTACAGAGCCTTTCACCTCAGGTTAATCCCGGTGGAAGTGTATGTACTTTGTAAATCCTGATGTTCAATGCAGAGTCAAGGCTGCCCACATACTAAAAAACTGTGTTATAGTTTTGTATAATAGCCAGGGATCAAAAAACCTCAGAACTACACGTCAGGGTTGCCCCTGCAGGAAAGGCAAATCTAAAATGTAGTATTACATAAAACAGACCATTTTATCTGTTGACCTTTATTTTAATCGTTCCTACCCCTTAAAAATATTAACTTCTGTTCCGGGTTAGATCTGGCTTAACATCACTGCTGTCACCATACCTTATGTGATCAACGGTAAAACAGCTTTAAGAAGTAGCAGTCAGGGGATTTTGCGCCACCTACGTGTTGATTTCCTTAACTACAGCTTTGGAGTGGGCCAAAGTTGTATTCTTCTCAGTAAAAGAGTTTTCGTATTGCACTTTCTGCCTTGTTGGAAAGATTATGCTCAATACAGAAAGACTGAGGGGCATATTAGCAAGACCCACGTTAAAATTATCGCCGTTTTAGCGGCAGGAAACTGCCGCTAAAACGGCGATAATGGGCTTGCTAATATGCGTTATAGAATTCCAATAGAAGCCCAGGTTAGATGTGCAGGACATCTAACCTGGGCTCTATTGGAATTCTATAACGCATATTAGCAAGCCCATTATCGCCGTTTTAGCGGCAGTTTCCTGCCGCTAAAGCGGCGATAATTTTATCGCCGGTCTTGCTAATATGCCCTGAATTTGTTGTGATGACAAGCCAATTATGCCATTTGTCAAATGCCAACGATCTGATCTTTTTATTGTGACAAGCAATGACGAAACTTGCATGCCTGACTTATTCATTGCAAAAGCAAATAATAAGATTAGTAGACCCTCAGGGGTGAATTGCTATCATACTGTGGTAAAACCTGTAAACAGGGATTTTGTTCATTTGATCTCACAGGCAACCACAGTAGGAGAAGAGTGATGGTATTGGGTACCCTCTCTGACAAATTTTAGGGTACAGACTTGCACTGTGATAATCTTTATATGGCCCGCTTAACAGGCCTCGCAAATTCTTTTGCCAAATGTAATTTTTACGTTTGTGATTTTATGACTATATGTTTGATAGCTTTGTAGGAAAGCATATGCTCAATACATTAGTCCTGAGTTGGTTATGGGGACAAGCCAGTGATAAAGGTTAAATGCCTGATTGACTAATTGTGAAAAGCTGTGTCAGACACCATATGTTTGATTTATTTATTATGAAAAGCTTTGAGAAAGTCAAAAGGCTTGATTTATTTAAAAGGAAAAGTATTTGTTAAAAGCAGTAGATCTTTTTTTTTTTTTGAGTTTAAAGAGCTTTATTGAAGCAAATAAAAACATAGGTACAACATTATGCAAAAATTAGCATGAGAAAAGAGCAAAAAGATAACGAAACAGAGTATAAATGGTAAAGGAATAAACATTACCAGATAACTACCAATGATACAATATCCCAAAATATGAAAGCAATAATGAATAGTTGCACCTTGAAACGCAATAGCATTTTTCATTTTTCAAAAAAGGGAAGAACAAGAGAAGAAAGGAAGGAAAAGAAAAGGAAAAGAAAAAGAAAAAGAAAAAGAAAGAAAAGAAAAGAGAGAAAGAGAAAAAGAAGAGAAAGAAGAAGGAAAGAAAAGAAAACTGAGAGCTGACCTTATCAAATTTCATATGAAGATTACCAAAATACATTATTATATCATTTGTGTGAGAAATACCAAACCTTGACTAATAAAAGCTACAGAAGCACAAGAAAAAAGGAAAAGAAAATATTCATGGTGGTTGATAAACAAAAGAAATGTCCTTATTGCGGAGTGCAGACGAGGATAAATAATTGGTGAGTGGAGACCAAAAGACTTCCTTTCGAATCATTTGCTGAGATGTGCTGACAGATGCTCTATCTAGTCTGTGATGGTAACAAAGAAGGTTCCACCAGGCAGAATAGGAGACCTTGGAGGCATCTTTCCAGTTAGAGGTTATTACCTGAAAGGCATAGCAATTAACAGATCCACAAAGATACCAACCCTGCGAGAACCAATCCATATTACAGAGTTACTTCCAAGGAATATAGAATATATATCAAAAGGAAAATTAGTAGAACAAATGGAAGATATAGATTCACATACCTTAGTCCAAAAGCGGGAAATGTTGGGACAGTGAAAGAAGGAGTGCATTAACGAGCCAGGATCGTGTTGACAGGACCAACAATTCGGGGATAATTCTACATTATACTTGGAAAGGGATACAGGAGTAAAAAACAATCTTTGATAAAAATAATAAAGGGTCTGAGTGGTACTGGCATTGCAGGAGGTGTGGTGTATGCGTGCCCATATAGAATTCCATGTATGAACGGAGAGGGTACGCTGCAAATCAGATTCCCATAGAAGTTCAACCTTTGTCTTGGGACGATCAAGAGGGGAGAAATGGAGATATTTATAAATATGGGAGGCCCGAATAGAGGGAGAAGTAGATAGGGGTTCAAACAAGGAGTCCGAAGAAGATGGAGGAGATCCAGAAAGGAGAGAGAACCGATCAATTAAGAGCTCTCTCAAAGACTCATATCTAAGTAGTGAGGAAACTGGTACATCAAACTTAAACTGTACCTCCTGGGGAGAGAAAAAGAGAATCCTTAATTAATTGTTTAACAAGGAAAATCCCTTTAGCGGCCCATTGTTTCCAAAAAATGGTACGATTTGATAATTTAATGAATTTGTTATGCCACAGAGGTGAGTCTAAAAATAACTGTAGAGGAGAATGGGATTTGCACGCAACTGGGTGAAAGATAGAGATAAAGTTTGAAATCGTCGGGTAATTAAAAGAACGAGGAGGATTAGTAAAACTAGCCAACAAGGAAAAAGGAAAAGGATAAATTAGAGATTCCTCCAATCTGTGCCAAACTGAACTGGAAATCCCTTCAGAGGAAGATAAATACGGTAGCACTTGACGAATTAAAAAAGAATGATATTGTCGAAAATTGGGGAAGTGAACACCACCCCGATCTTTAGGGGCAGATAGGCGGGCTAAAGAAATTCGGGCCTTCCGTCCATTCCAGAGAAATTTACTCAGAATCCCATTAAGGGTTTTAAAAAACTTTAAAGGAAGTCTAACTGGTAACATGGACAAATAAAAATTAATGATAGGAAGCAACATCATTTTGATTGTATCCAATCTACCCCACCATGACAGGAAAAGGGGGACCATTTGTTTGTCATATTATTTACTTTTAAAAGAACCTCCTCTAAATTAAGCTGGATCGTTTTTGCAACAGAGGAGGAATATTTAATCCCCAGGCAAGTAATACTACTAATGTTCCACTTAAGATCAAACCCTTCAAACATGCTCTTTAAACAGTATTTATTTAATGGAAGAACTTCAGATTTGGAAAAATTTAGTTTGTACCCGGATAAGGAGGCATATGAAGAAAGAAGGTCTGAGAAAGCGGGCAGAGAAATAGATGGATCTGAAATATATAACATAATATCGTCTGCGTAAGCCGTATATTTAATTTCAATTGCCTTGTACTTAAAGCCTCGGAAGGAAGGTGAAAGGTGCAAAGAATGCAGAAAAGGTTCAAGGGAAAGAATAAATAGCAAAGGAGAAAGAGGACATCCTTGACGGGTACCCCGATGTAAAGGAAAATAAGACGATTGGGAACCATTAGCAAAAACTGATGTAGTAGGCGAAGAATATAGCAAACTGATTAGAGATAAGATCGAAGGTCCAAAACCATGCCATTTGAGAGCACGCATCATAAAAAGCCAATGAACGCGGTCAAAAGCTTTCTCTGCGTCAAGTGTTATGGCAGCGATAGGGGAAGAACTTTTAGATGCTAAATGAATAATATTGAGAAAAGTTCTGGAATTATCAGCTATAGTCCTCCCCTTGACAATCCCCGTCTGCTCAGAACTGATCAATTCTGGGAGTACTTGGTTAATACGAAGGGCTAGTATCTTGGCAAAAATTTTACAATCTAGATTAATCAAAGAAATGGGGCGATAATTAGCACAAAGGGAAGGGTCCTTATCTTTTTTAGGAATTAAACAAATCATAGCTTCCAAAAAAGAACCACGAGCTTCATTGCAGGAAACAAAGTGTTGAAATAAAGTTAAAAGATGAGGCAAAAGGATATGCGAAAAACAGGAATACAATTCTGCAGTAAGACCATCCGGGCCAGGAGCTTTATCATTGGGTAATTTAGATAACGCAGATTTAATCTCAGAAAGGGATATGTCAGCCTCCAAAATAGAACAGTCTGGAAGTGGGGAGGAGCGAGGGGTAATGAATCAAAGTATGAGTCCAAGGCGGCATCAGAAGGAGAGGATTCAGGGGTGTATAAGGTCTTATAGAAATGTGTAAAACATTGTAATATTTCCTCATCCTTGAAGCGATGAATACCACAATCATCTGTAATCTTAACAATTCTGGACCTTTGAGATTTAACCTTCAGATAATTCGCTAGCAGTTTACCGGCTCTATTACGGCCACCATAGAATTTTGAATTAATTTTTAATAATGTTCCAGAAGCGTCCTCCGTGGATTTCCTATTAAAAGCTAGTTTTGCCTGGACCAAATTCTTAAGGGTGTCTGCATTGTTAGATGAAAAGTATGCATGTTCCAATTTCTTAATGGAAGATAACATAGAAGCAGACTCCTTACGATACTGTCTCTTTTTACTAGCTATGTATTCAATAATAAATCCCCTAGCAGTCGCCTTAAAAGCATCCCATGTGGTATGAAAGGGCATATCTGGACTAGCATTAAGGAGAAAAAATTCTGAAATAAAATCCTTAAAGCGTCCGATAAACAAGAGGTCCTTAAGAAGATAGTTATTGAATCGCCATCGGCGGGATTTAGAGGGCCGGGAAGGAAGATCTAAATTGATAAGGACAGGAGCGTGATCAGAAATCAAAATGGAACCAATTTCAGCGTGTGATAAGTTGGGAAGAAGAAGTGGGCTCAAAAAATATAATCAATTCTAGATGTAGAGTTATGAGTCGGGGAAAAGAAAGTAAATTCAAAAGAATCAGGATTGAATATTCTCTAGGCATCTACCAGCCCTCTAGAGTGTATAGTATTAGCAAAAGTTTTTGCATTTTATTGGGGACATATCTGGAAGAGGATTTCCTGTCAATAAATGGATCAATAACTTGATTACAGTCACCCCCACAATGAGATTAGAGTCAGAGCATGAATGAAGGGTATGTGACATGGATTGCCAGAAGTGGGAATCGATACCTGTGGGACCATAAATATTAAGGAGAGAAATACGTGAACCATTAATGAGAGTGTGAAGAAGGAGCCAACGACCGTCAGTATCCCTCTCCTCACTCTCCACAGTAAGGGAAAGAGACTTATGAAATAGTATCAGCACTCCATTCTTCCTGTCCCTAGATGGGGAACCATAAACATCACCAACCCATTGCTTTTTAAGGGAATTAAAATCATTGTCATTAAGGTGCGTTTCTTTTAACATTGCAATTTTACATTGTAATTTTGAAAGATGCGCAAGTACTCGTTGCTTCTTAACAGGATTACGTAAACCTTTTACATTCCATGAAATAATTCGGACATTATCAGTCATCTCAATGGGGAAAGGACAATAATCAATAACATAAGTACTGTAAGGATTGTCAGTAACATAAGCAATACCAATTGAAAAAGGGTTTTACAAACAATATAACAGCAATCAAGAACGACAAGGTTGTAAAGTTGAACGGAATAAAAATAGTAATAAAGAAGGATACAAAAAAGATGATAAGTAAGGGTTACATAGAGAGGGAAAAGAAAAAGAGCTAGGGGAAATGCAAATGAAGAAGGAAATACATGGACTAAGATCAGAGGAGAGAAAATAGAATAAAGGGAAAGGAAAACGGAGAGAAGAAAGAAAAGACAGAAAGAATAGAGGAGGAAGCAAGTGATAGACCAAGAAAGGTTGACAGGAAGTCGAGAGACTTCAGTCAAGAAAAATGAGATATGTATCCAGACTAAAAAAAGTAACATGGGAAGCGGGAAACCGCGAAAAGAAAACAGACGGCAGAGCCAGGAAGAGAAACCGGGAACAACCAGAACCAATAATAAAAGATATATATGAAAACAGGGAGCCTATTATAAAGTGACACAACACCACAAGGGAGAGCAATAATATACTGGACATAAATTGATAGACAAAACGCAGGCAAACAATTACAACAAAGGGTGTATTATAGGATTCTCAACCACTTACCAAACAGGAGGATGAACCAGGAACATTAGGAATGAGGTGAAGGCAGGAAGGGGAAAGCGTCAGGGGGATGGGATCATACAGAAGGAGAGAACATCTGTTGAAAAAGACAAACGGGAACAGTAATATAAAAATGACCTCCAAGGAAGGCAGATGAACCACAATAATCTAGAGAAAACGGCAACAACAAGCTATGACCTACAACCCAAATTGAGGATGAAACTCTACAAAAAGATGGATAAACAGATAAACTCAGAGAGCACAATGCAAAGCAGAAACAACAATGTCATTCATGGCCCTCCAAATTCCATTACATCTCCCTTGTGACGAGAAATGAATTGTCTTAGATCTTCCGGACGGTCAAAAGAGTAGGACCTCTCTTTATACGTGACTTTAAAAAAACAGGGATGGACTAGGCCGTATCTGGCATTCATAGAGCGAAGAGCCGGACAAAGAGAGAGAAATTCTTTGCGGCGTGCAGCAGTGGCACGGGCCACATCTTGAGAGAAAAAAACTTTTTGACCAGACCATAACATCTGCTTTCTCGACTTTGCTGAAGAGAGGACCATTAATAAATCAGTGTATTCCAGAAATAAAACAATTATCCCTCTAGGGCGAATGACTGTCGAAGAAGAAGGCGAAACACCAATTTTAGGACCAATGCGGTGAGCACGCTGCAGATTAAGAGTGGTGCCATCCTTGAGACCAACAATTTTAGGAATGTGCATTTTTAAGAAAGTAAGCATGTCAGATCCTTCCTCTCCCTCAGGAATGCCATAAATTCGAAGATTATTGCGCCTATTGCGATTTTCTAAATCTTCTGTTTGCGTCTTGAGGAGAGCAATTTCCTTAGACATGTCGGCAACCTGAGGAATCAGATCTTGAGCATCACTAACCCGTTGTTCCACCGCAGACACTCTGGAGTCTAAGTTGGACCACTTCTCATCCAGCTTCTGAAGAGTAGCATTAGTTTCTACCACGAATGGTTTAAGCATCCTTATCTCTTCCATCAGGTCCTCCATTGTTATGGGTAGTGGAGACTTGGTAGGCGAGTTAGGTTCCTTCTTGTGACGTTTTGGAGGGGCAGCAGGGTTGGAATCCTTGCGAAGAGAAGACATAATTGCTGAAGCGGTATTCTGACCATGTGAAGAAGTAGCCGCCATGTAAGTGAATACTTAGTATATTGAAATTCTCAGAGGACAGGCAGCACACAGATAATTGTGGAAGGCTCTTAGAAACAATTATAAAAAAGCACCTCTGTTCCTCTACGTACTACCTGTGGATTGATAAGCCTACCTCTATAGACGATTGTACGTAAAACTTATTTAATATCTGATATTGGACTTGGTGGCCATCGCATTACACATACAGAGATATAGAAACAGCATCAGAACACAGCTACCAGCGCAGTCCACCATGAGGAGGCCGTCAGGTTGCTGGACAAGGAAAACACCAGCCATAGCGTTGACTAGAAAGCACTCCAAAGCCAGTTCAAACATACATCTCCAACATGGGTGAAGAAAAGTGGTCGCATACAACAGCATGAAGAGCTTCAAACAGAGCAAACAGAGTCAACAGTATTACCCAACATGGGTTCAGGTATTCATGTGGTGACTTCCACAAAAACGAAGAGTGCCTCAAAATGCTGCCAAAAAAAACAAAAAAAAAACGGCATTTAAAATATAAATTTCGCCGGTATCCAGTAGCCATACCCACTTGGGCAAACACTTCAGGCACTGTTATCAGGCTGGGCGCATAGCATTGCCAATAATGCTTCAGCAGTGTCCCAAAAGCCGCTTAGCACGCAGCCCTGATTGACTGGTGAAGAGGAGCGGCGTCTCGCAATGCGGAAAATGGCGGGCGCCACCTCTGGCGTCTGAGAGGAAAGAGCGGCACGGGGGAAACAGGTCGAAAGACTGGTTCAAACTTAAAAAAAAGAACCGCTACCTGTGCCCCCGCGCTCGCTCCATAACTTTCTTCACAACGTGACTGCCGCCGCCGAGGAAAACAGCTCCAACGATGCCTTGAGGTTCCGTTCACACGCGGAGCCTCAACCCGACGCGGCCATCTTGTGGCGGTTCACGCCGAATCCCCCAAGCAGTAGATCTTTAAAGGTAGATTAGTGCTACACTGTGTTCAAGCATGTAGACAGGTATTTTGTTACATGCAATCTCACAGATTACGGCAGTGACCAAGGGAGTTGGTTACCGCCCCCATGAGAGAATCAATGTTAAGCCCTCGTGGGACGGGTTGTAATTTTGAACAGATCGCAATTTTATGACTGTACAGCTGATGGGTGCCTTGTGGGAAAGTTTATGCATGATGCAATAGGCTTAAATTGGTAATAGTGACAAGCTACTAATAAAGTATACAGGCCAAATCAGTTAGTTCATTTGGAAAAATTATGTCTGAAGACATTGGTCTGATGTGTTTCTTATAAAGAATCAGTAGCACTTTTTTCTTTCTCTTATTTTCCTTTCATTTTATCTTGCATATCCGTGTTGAGCTTCTGTGTGTTTTATTGTTGATGGATGAGTCTGTGAATGCAAGAATGGGCCAGTGGGTGGAAGAATGGATTGAGTGCAAGCATGGTGAGTTATAAATTGCCAAAACTCACCAGTGAATGAAGAGGCACTTTTAGTTATAAGCCAGACCTATTGATATTGACAAAACCTGTTTGATATTTGTTTATCCCACCACTAGCTACATCTCCTGTGACAGCCTTTTTCTTGTTGACACCAGCTTCCCTTGATCTCTCTGCATTCAAGTTATGAGTGCTCTCTTTTTTACTACATATTTGCATTTCTCAATATTTTTGTATGTGGCCCTTTTCCTAGTTTTAGTGGGGCAGCATTAGCCAAATATAATAACCAGTCCCAGCAGACTTGAATGAGCATTACTTAGTATAATGCTATCATGGAAGAGCGTGGTTGGCTCCCATTGTAATCTTGTGCATTATGTAAGGTCCAACCTCTTCACACCGTAAAATGTTTCAATAGAAACTTACCGATTTTCTTAGCTGAATTTGTGCTTATGCATTTCATGTCAAATTACTATTTCCACTCTGTGTCTCTTTCTTTGACCTAAATTAAAATTAAATACCAAAGCACTTGGACCAGACACTGGCAACAGTGCTCCAGAGGGGCAAAGCAAATTAAAAGAATGCATCATCCAACAATTGGACAGGTATTTAAATAGGATTTGAAGAAGAGAAGTTAAAATATAGTGCTAAGGCTAATAAATGAAAACCTCTTTGTTAGTGTAATGTGGAACCTAGGGTATCTGGAAGTAAAAGAAAGAAAATCAATTGTTAATGCATATTCTACAACATTTTGATCCTAATTTGATATTTCTATGCCATTCCTCCTTCAAGGTTGACATATCATTGATTCCACACCCCCTATCTTTCCATTTTGTTTCCACTGCCTTCTTTCCTACCTATTCGTCCTCTCCCTCTTTCACTGTTTCTGATTCACTCAGTACTTCTAATCTTTCAGTCCGATGGAAATCACACTTCAGATCTGTTTTCTTCTACTTGTTAACTATTGCAAGCTCTGCATCTACTGTTTTCACTTTTTATCTGTAGGAAACTGGGTTATTAGTTGAGAGTGGTGGAAGCCCTACCCAAATAATAAACACAATCCTTGTCAGGGTGAACCACAGAAGTCACTAAATTAAACTGTGCTTAACCCTCAGGTAGTGTGGCACAAAAGCAGCCATGTTGAACTCAGAGTGAATGTGCAACTTTTAGGCAGCACACAAACAGTAATAAATTGAAGACAGAACACAAGAAAAATCCTAAACCAATTTAGAACAATGATCAAAATCCAATCAGCAGAACTGGAGATATGAGTTTTTAAAGTGTTAGGTAAAAATAGCACTAAAAGGTGCAAAGTGCCAGCTATGAGTATTTGGTCACAAGTTCAGGCTAATCAGAATCCGATGAGGTTTTCAGCTGTGAGGCTATGCTGGGCTTCGCACTGCTCGGCGCCAGGGCAGATGAATTCTTCGAGTCGGCGCTGAGGGGATCGGCATCGCTTTGTATTGGATCTGATGCAGCTCTCAGATGGTATATAGAGCCAAATGGCACAAAGCATTAACTGTGGGTATCTGGTCATGCTTGACTAAGACAAAGTCCACGACCTACGCCCAAAACTGGTTTTGGTCAGTTCTTCCTCTTCTTCTTGTCCTGGCTCCAAACTCTCTAGGGTGAAAAAGCCAAGGGCAGGCTTGGTGTCAGGTTCCGTTATGTATGTGCTGCAAGCAGGACCCTTTGAAATGTATTCAGGGCAGGTTACATCCCCTCCTCAGCCATCCTGTCAAGAACACACTCTCCCCTCACACCAAGGCTTCCTTTGTCTCACTGTTTGAAAGTGTTAGAAATGGGGTTTCTGGTTGACTAGGGTATGCACCTAAGCCAGGCAGAGCC
This sequence comes from Calotriton arnoldi, assembly GCA_963921515.1. Taxonomy (NCBI): domain Eukaryota; kingdom Metazoa; phylum Chordata; class Amphibia; order Caudata; family Salamandridae; genus Calotriton; species Calotriton arnoldi. Next base: position 306,362 of record CAWUFW010015820.1, on the reverse strand, counting down.
CACCACTCTAGTCAGGGCAAGGGAGTTACACACTGAAGATAACCCCTGCTCACCCCCTTGGTAGCTTGGCAGAGCAGTCATGCTTATGCCAGAGGCAATGTGTAAAGGGTTTGCGCAACACACTCACACAGCAGTGACACACTAGGCATACCACAAAAGAAACTCCACACAAGGTTATATAAAAATATCCTTTGTATTATCCATAAAAACACATTAGAACACAATCACATATATTACTGTACCACTAGGCACTTTTCATGACTTCACAGGGATTACACAAATCACTTGGCCAATTGGGCCACGGTCATAAACATCACAGGCAGGGTAACCAGTAACTACTGGTAGGATTACCTTTAGCATAAAACACTATGCATAAACCCCATCAGCAGCGCACTATAATAGCCACATGTTGAAGTGCGCACATCATAAATCCACCATCACTGTGGATTATCTAAAGAGGGGCACCTGAAACATATAAGGGCATGAAATGCAGCCAGGAGTTATCAAACATCACCAAAAGGCATAGGGGGCAGCTTCCATGCACTCCTATTATGAGTTATTCGGTCACAGTTTCAGCGATCCTTTCTACTTGGGGAATCGGGGGCCTCCGTTGAGGTTTCACCCAGTTCCTGCTGACAAAGGATGTCCCTGGTGTCCAGCACACCAAGTAAGGGGGGAGGGGTGCAACACACACCCTGTTTCTGCCAGACACGAGCAAACAACTGATGGGCGTTCGGCAAGGATCCCACTACTCCAGCCCTACGGCACTGCAGCCCGTCCGGAGCCTTCCTGGGCCTCGCAGAAGGCTGTAAGGATGGTGCACGTGGGCGGCCCCACCTCGAGTATCCTGGTGACGTGCTGCAGTGTGCAAGGTGCAGTCCCGCTATGTCTGAGTCAACTCATGCCGGTCTTCCCTCTTGAAAAGGGAGGCGGGCCCTCTCTGGAGGATCCCTGATAGCCGGCGTCGCTGCTCCCAGCAGCCCGGCGATCAATCAATCAATCAGGGAATTGTAAGCGCGCTACTCACCCGTGAGGGTCTCAAGGCGCTGAGGGGAGGGAACACCACCAGTCCCTCTATAAATGCAAGTCACTGCCCCCTTTACAGCAATAGCCCATAGGCTGAAATCCAGCCAGTTTCAGAAGCCATCATGGAGCACCCACAATACGCTCTTCCCTGACGAGGCAGGCACTCGGCTTAGAGTTGCTCACGAGCCGAGGGAGGGGGAGGGCTTCGTCCTTCTCAGCTCTCTCCTCCGTCCCTGAAAACCACACAGGCAGGGTAGTGCGGCACGCACTGAAGCACATAAGAGTGCTCTACACGCACTTTCTCCAAGCAAGAGGGGAGGAAAGGCAGTGCTCTCTACAAATCACCCAAAGCTCTCCCTATGCGTTATATTTTGTGATCCATAGGGTAGGCCACCAAAGCCCTGGGAGATCACTGGGGGCCCAAGCAGGCTCAGGCCAGCACATAGGTAGAGTCCAGATGGCGGTTCCCTGGTAGCCCAGCAATCCTCTGGGGCAGCCTACAGAACCAGCAGCCCCTGGTTCCAAGTCCACACAGTGTCTTCTTCTTCTTACATAGGGTCACAGCCCCTTTACTTATAGTTCAAATGTCTTTGTTCTGGGGCGCATTAAAATACATTTACAAGTGCACAACACCCCCCATTCACAATGTAAGCCTTGGCCCCAGACACACCACAGGGTGGCGGCGCCAGCATTGTAGAAGGCAGGCACAGCCCTATTCAGGTGCAGGTGCAACTCCTCCCACCACTCCAAATGCAGACCAGGCCTATGCAGGTGCAAGGTAAAACTCCTGCTACTGTAAATTCAGACAAGGTCTATTCGGCCTAGCGCTGAGTCACCCAGGAAATGCAGGACACACCTCAACCACCCCAGGGACTGGCTGAAGTGAATGCACATCCCTCTCCCCTGTCAGTCAGAACCAGACGGTCCATACACATCCAGGCAGGGCAAAAAGACACATCAGCACACAGATATGCCCACTTCTAAAAGTGGCATTTCTAAATAGTAATAATAAATCTGCTTTCACCAATAAGCAGGATTTATCACTACTATTCCAAACATACCAAACATGGTCACACAACCCCTCGCATATCAAGGAATCCCCAATGCATCCCTATTAGAGGGCAGCCTCACAGCAGTGAGAAACCAAATAGGCTGCTTGTCACTATCAGGACATGCCACACAGTAAGGCACATGCCCTACCGTTTACCTGCACCGCATCCTGCCCATAGGGCTAGCTAGGGCCTACCTTATGGGTGATTGATATGTAGTAAAAAGGGGAGTTGCGGACATGGCAACCACCTTATATGCCACGTCACAGGGGCAGTAAACTGCGGGTGCAGTTTGCGCACATGCACTGCAGTGGCAGAGGCCTGAGACAGGTTTGAAAGGCTACTTTGGTGGGTGGCGCAGGCAGCGCTGAAAGCCCACCAGTAGCATTTAATTTACTGGCCCTGGCTATATGGGATAGCACTGTACAAGGGACTAATAGGTAAATTAAATATGCCAATACCAATCTTACCAAGTTTACAAGAGAGAACACATGCACTTTAGCACTGATCAGCAGTGGTAAAGTGCCCAGAGTCATAAAACCACCAACAACAGGTCAGAAAAAATACAGGAGAAAGGCAAAAAGCTCTGGGATGACCCTACAAAAGGGGCCAAGTCCATCAAAAAGCAATACACAACCCACAAAAGCAGAGCCATTCACATTCATGTGACCCAGGACACTGGCAGAAAGACACCGTTGTTTTGGTTAGAACAAAAGGCCTACTTTTTGGTGGCATCTATAAAATTGTAACTTAAAATCTGACTTTACCATCAAACAGGATTTTAAATTACAATTTATTTGAGTGTAACCATAATTTCTCTATCTGCTCCCAAACTGAAGTTAGCACATATTAAGTGTAATACGGTAACCCTGCCTAGCGTCCTCCCCTGCCTGGGTACCTACCAATGACTGTGCCACTCACTGAGCTTAATATTAAACTTGTTTATTCATCTGGTGTAAATGCGAACTCAACATTCTAAAACAAGCTTTCATTGCATTCTGCTCTGACACCTATGTCACAGCTCTACGGAGTCTATTAGAAGCTAAAAGGGTTCTATTCTAAAACACTACATCTTGCCTTCTGTTAAATAAATAAAAAAATCACAAACTTTTACAAATCTGTATATACATATGCATGTACAATTACATCTCTTCAATCAACCTTCTTGGTACTGATCTGGTTACTGGAAACTGGGAACTGTTATCTTCAGTGTCAGAGATTTTCGAAGATGGTGAAGAGGTAACAGCAGTCACTGAGATTTCAGGTTAAGTCTTTCTTTCACCATCTTGCTCAAAAGACAGATGAATGAAATGCCGAAAGTGAGAACAGTCTCCGGTAACAGACTTTCCAAGACATTGGGCAGTCATCAAGTATCACGTGGGGAAAACTACGTGGAAGGGTTCAGCATCATATGGAGCATCAGATTTCCACTTTTGCATTTGACGGGCGTTCACTAGCTCTCCTCTCTTAAACTCGAAGGTCCCTCCATGTAGCCTCTTGTCTGCATAGGCTTTCATTTTCTGCTTGTTAACCAAGTTCTTTGTATGAGTTGTTTTCTCATTTCCTTCTCTTTTGTTGGTCCATTGAAGTAACTTGGTTGTCATTGCTCTCCTGAACATCAAAGTCGCAGGACTTTCGCCTGTGGTTGAGTGAGGCTCATATGATGGAATTCAATACAGTTTTTAAACTGAGCCTCTCGAGAGTCACACGCTGTTCTGCTTTCTTTAGCGTATTCACAAAAACGCTCAACGAGTCCATTAGCCGGCAGGCAAAAAGGCGTACTCTTCCGATGTTTTATGTTCAGATGCTCCAAGAAATCCTTGAATTCTCGACTGTTAAAAGGCAGGCCATTATCAGACTTCAAAATGTCTGGAATGTCCCATGTCGCAAAGATGCCATCTAGTCTGTCAATGACTCGCTCATGAGTTGTGGATGAGAGATCTTCTATTAATGAAAAACGTGCGTACTCATCCACAATTACCATAAGATGGTATTCATCATCGAGTAGACCAAATAAATCAATGGCTATCCTCTCCCATGAATGCTTAGGCAGTTCTGACATGTTAAGAGTATGTTGCGTAATATTTGTAGAAAGGCAATTGCATAGATGACAGGCCTTGAGTTCCTTTTCAGCCCTTTCATCTAAATATGGAAACCAAACACGGTCTTGGGGAGCTCTTTTGGTGGCATGATGTCCTTCGTGAGCTACTTCAATTATTTTCTGTCAAAGACTCTCTGGAATAAGGATTCTTGAACCTCGCAGTATAACTCCTTCCTGAGTTATGGACAATTCATTTTTTATGTTTTTGTATTTTTGATAATCAACTGGTGAGAGGTCGAGTGTGTCAGTTCCATGACTGATGTGTATATTATAACTTTCAACTTTAGTATTTCACTATCATGGCTCGTGGCAGTGATGACCTGGGCTAACAATATAGTAGCTGGCTTAATTGATTTTACGATGAAATTAATGTAGGCTTCAGCCGTTTTGGATGGAGTACCTTAACCTTGTATAGGTACTCTGGAAAAGTAGTCAACAGGGTTTTGATCCTTTCCTGGATGATGCACAATGTTATAATTGTACTCTTGTAATTCTAGTCCCCATCGTTCAATGCGAGGAGGCATCTTGGCATTTGGATTGCCAAGGATAGTCATAAAAGCCTGATGATCAGTTACCAGTGTAAAAGGGTTTCCGTAAAGGGATATATGGGATTGTTCACAAGTTCATACAATAGCTAAAATTTCATTCTCAAGTTGTGAGTAAGCACGTTCTGTCCAGGACAAAATTCTACTGGCCTATGCCACAAAATGCCTTCAAGCATTTGGGTGTCCACTGCGCTGTGCAAGTATAGCACCTAACCCAACTGGGCTAACGTCAACAACAGCCTCTGTATGAAGCTTTGGATTGAAGTAGGCCATTTCAACAGCAGTTTCAATGGCTTGTTTGATTTTCTAGAAACTTCTCCCACATTCTTGTGACCACTTGAATGAAATATCTTTCTTTGGTAGTTCTCATAATGGAGCACTTATAGTAGCAAAGTCTCGTAGTTTAGTATGTATCTTGAACAGTAACTGGCCATGCCAAGAAATGAATGTATCATAGAGGGGGATCAGCATTTGACAGGGCTTGTACGTTTGCAGGATCAAGTGTCATACACCCATCTGAAAAGATTTGGCCAAAGAACTTTTACTTAACTTTGTCTTGTGGAACTCACACTTGTCTGCATTCAAAGTCAAACCTGCATCAGTAAGTAAACAACTCTGTGTGAGAGCTTTATCATGCTCCTTCTGTTTAGCTCAGAAAATCAATATGGCATTGCTATAATTGAATGCATTCACAAAAGTCTGTTTGACACGTTGAATGATGTCATGGAAAAGTTCTGCAGCCGATGGCACACCAAAACTGAGGGGCATATTCACAAGGTCCGGCGATACCTATCGCAAAGGCCAGTTAGCAGCAGTTTTTTTATCGCTGCCTAACCCTGAAAACTATCGCCATATTAGCGGCGTATTACCAAGACGTCGCTACATGGCAATAGTATCAGGGAACGGCGGTGAAAACTGCCGCTTACATCAGCACGAAGGCGATAGGAAATCCGGCGTTAGCGGGCGAAAACTAAAGATAGGCCCTTTAGCGGCAAAAAAACTCACGTTAGTCAGTCCAACATGAGTTTTTTTTGCCTCTAAGGCAAGAAATAGCCTATCAGTCAACATCCAAGAGAAAATAGGCATAAAAACCAAAAAAATGCAGAATGGAGCAGCCTGGGCCAAGTGCAGCACACATCAACAACCCGTGCAAGCCACCCAACATCCAGGATGACGAGGATGAGAGCCAGGATGCCTCACTGGACCTGCGTCTGGAGCCTGGATGCCTTGCTGGACCTGCGTCTAGAGCCTGGATGCCTCGCTGGACCTGCGTCTTGAGCCTGGATGCCTCGCTGGACCTGCGTCTGAAGCCTGGATACCTCGCTGGATCTGCGTCTGGAGCCTGGAGTGGGATGCGGAGGAGCTGTGGAGTCGATGAGCCGTGGCGGTAGACGTTGAGGCGCAACGATCGCCCGTACCTGGTGGTGAAGTCTGGCAGGTCACATTGAGACACGTTGCTGAACTGTGTGAGAAGACCGCCTTGCGCACCTTGGAGCTGTTAATAGTAGAGGTGTTCCTGCGCCCCAACGTAGGGAGGTCTGCATCGCATACTACGATCCACCACTGCACCGGGGTGTATAGAGGGGATTACCAACGGTGGGTGCCGCCTCTCTGCATCACAGGCCGGATGATGTTGGGCTGGCCGGACGCTGTGGAGGGTGAGGCCCCAGAGCTGTGCCGAACTTGTATGGTGGGAGCTATGCAACTTCACGCCTAAGGGGGCCCTGCTGCATCAACTGCATCGGGAGGTTCACCAGCGGACTTTGTGGCGACTGCTTTACCCAGGCTTGTGAAATCCCACCTGGCTGAGGCTCCTGCTGGCTGAGTCACATATTTGGAGAGAGTGCAGCGGATTGCGCCACAGTGTCAATGTCCAGGTAAGGAGAAGGTGGGACGCGTAGCGCAGGACGCCTGGGGGTCGAGTCGCCCAGGCCTAGCACACGTAGATGACGCACCCCCAGTGGTGGCTCATCCGCTATGGCGGAAGAGCGTCGCCCCACTGCTTTCAAGCAGTGCAGAAGAGGAACAATCATCACATGATGATAACTTACTGATGTAACCGTGCTATGTTTCCTTTGCTTAGGACTGCTCCAAGCACGAGGCAAGGCATGGGCGGATTGGCATGCACACTCAAGTGCGCAATGACTGTTTGATCGGCCCACTCAGGCCGCCCAAAGCAGTCATGCGCACTTCCCTGTTCGTAGTGCAGGCTGCATTACAGCCTGCATGGAGAACATGCCCACCCCTCCAGCCCCTGGCTGCATGCCTTGTCCCGTTGCCAATTACCAATCCCACCGCCGCATCGCAGCGTTGTGATTGGCTCAGGGGAGGGAGCTTGGCTGCCTACTTCCTGTTCCTGGAAGCAGACGCAGGAGAGCAGGAGCAATGAAGACACAGGACCCGGCTTCGAGGTAAGACTTCCCTTATTCAAATATTTACAACACCCGCTCACACATACATCCCCACGTCCATGCCCCATCCAGTGTTCTTTCCAGCGTTTAGCCCCCACAGCACTTCTCAATGGCGGCCGCTGTGCGCCCATGCACAGCGGGTGTACCACTCGTGTGCCAAAGGCACATATGTGGTTGCGACGCATGCCATAACATCGCATTCCATTCCAATGCATACTAATACTAGGCACATTGCAACAGTAGAGTAGGTGTTGCATAGCGGAGACATTAATATCACTATTCCCACTACAGTGAGTGCAACCCAAAACTAAGCTTTGCACCCCAAACCCAACCGTGAACCCTGGATTTCCTTTTTGATCCACACCCAATTTCCATATTTTACCCCAAATGCACACCCCAAATTCCATTTTTTATCCCAAAACACACCCCAAATTCCATTTCTTACCCCAACACACACCCCAATTTTCATATTTTACATCCGAAACCCATACCCACCCGAAAAACTTTAATTTACCCCATTACTGACCTCACAATGCGTTGTAATCAAATGCGATGTAAAGGCACCTGCGTTGTCGGAATTGCGTTGTTGACGATGTACTGCCTGCATTGTAATGGTCGTCTCCCGTGCCAAAGGCAACCCAGAGACTATGCCGTTTGCATCCATCTGCCCCTGGACCGCGCTCTGCACCAAGGAGCCTTCCTCTTGGACACTCCACCGCTACGACGCCAGCACCCTCCTCGCCATCAACCCTGGATGCCACCTTGCCTGCCAGGACCAACCTCTGCTCTGGACCGGACATCGCCATCGCCATCACTGATGGCTGCAGTATCGCCCGCAAGGAGCACCCCGACCATCAAGGAAGAGGCATTGCCATCACCTACAGAGGCACACTCCGACTGACCATGCACTCTAATGACCCAAGGTTACCATGGACCACCTCAACTCCCAGATCCGGACCAAGCCCAAGCACATCCTCTGTGGCACCCTCATGTGCAGGCCCCCCGGGCCATGGCCCCCCATTCTCCAATACCATTGTAGACCTCATTGCACCCCAGGGTCTCCCATCCACGGACGACATCCTCCTCAGTGAACTCAAGTTCCACCTGGACAACCCCAGTGACCAGGACACCACCCCCTCCTGGGGAAGGTCCCCTACATCAGATGCAAGCAGCAAGTCAGCTCAGCAAGCCACATAGCAGGACACACGGTCGAGCATGTCTCCTCCACCAGCTGGACATTCAACTACAGCCACACCACAGGACTCTCCTGGACCAACCATCATTGTATACATCACGTCTTCACCATGCCCACCATACACCACCGCCATCATCGTACCCCCTCGCAGATGGTTCAAGGCCACCAAAGTATGTCTCGTCACCTCCCTCAGCACCACCACTACGCCTACGCTCTCAGACGATGCCCCGCAGCGCCCAATCGCAAATGATGGATATCCAACTGCGCCGACACCCGGGTACCCCTCTTGAACGGCACTGCGTCAGTACCTTACGCCTGCCTGATTGCAGGCGTAAGGGTGACGCAGTGCCACAGGGATAGGCTGGCACCATGCATTGCTGGAGTTGCATCATGGTTGTGACACGACTGCAGCAATGCGTGACTTTAGCGCAGACAGATACATCAGGATTCCAGACGTATCTGTCATTACTTGCGTCATGGAGCGCTGTCCTGTGAAGACAGCGCATCCGTGGTGTCGCAAGAAGGGGTAGTGAAAAGTGTTGCAAAGCTGTCTTGTTGCAGCGCTGACACACTTTTCATGAGTGAGGCCCAGGAATGCGCACTATCTTATTGATGGTGTGCAGTCCTGCCCAGTAATTTTGTAGCAGGGCAGCGCAGCAACATTGCTTGCAGTGTGGTCCAGCAACAAAACCTGCTGCAATGAGGCCCCAATGGTTATCTCCATTTTAAGACCAGATATTTTCTGGTCTTAAAAAACTGCCTCTAGTTGCAGTTAGAGCCACTTTTTGTTGTCCTCTGCACTTAAGGAATCCCCTTGTGAATATGAAGATGTTGGGTTAACGGCAGATTTTGCATGGGAACACCTCCCTTGCATGTCATTAGCGACAGCTTGGTAATACAGCAATAATAATATCGCTGCATTAGCGGCAGAAAAGTGCCGCTAATGCGGCGATATCACCTTGAGAATATGCCGCTGAGTCTCTTGTATCGAAATCGACCAACATGTGTAGAAAAGGTAGTAATGTACCTACAATCTTCAAGTTCCGACTGGTGATAACCTTTATTTAAATCAAGGTGAGAGAAGACCTTTGCATCATTTAATAGCGTTATCGTGTCAGAAATGTGTGGACCTGGATGTCGTTCTCATTCAATTGTTTTGTTTGCTTGACGCATGTCAGCGCAAATGCATACTGCTCCTTCACTGTCTTTTGTGGGCACTACCACTATGGGAGAGACCCATGGTGTTGGTCCACTTGAATGCTCAATAATGACATGCTTAAGTAACGATTCAAGATGAAAAGCATTTTGTCTATGTCTTTGAGCAACAGGACGGACATCTTTATTACTATGCAACTTTACTTTCATTTTTAAGCTTTCCTAAACCATGAAACAATGAAGGTAATTGACTTACTATTCTTTAGTGAGCATTAATGCTGTAATTCACCTAAATAAGTCCCATATCAGCAGCTGTACTGAAACTGAGAAGACAGGCACTTGAAGCTGTACCTTAAAGCACATGGATAGGTGCTTGCACCTTTGTTTTATTGTCTTTCATTGTTGCTACAAATTAATCTTGACTGTTTATGGACGTTGAGTCAGCCCATGTGTACACTTTGGTTTTCGATGTCGTAAGTCATGGCAACGGAGATAATTCATTGTATTTCTCTTCAGGCATTAGGTTTATCGATGCACCACTGTTGATGATGAAAGGTACAGAGCAACCATTTATTTTCAATGTAATCTTCGGACAATGTTTGTAAGACTTTGATGCTTTGGAATTTCAACTTTTCTTTGACAGACATTTTCCCTCACGTGCAGCCAGTCCAACATGCGCACATTTCTCTGAGGTAAACATCGACATGGCACAACCATCTTTCTCACTTTTACTTATTATTGAGGCGGAAGAACTGTTTGACGATAATTAAGATGACGATTGACTTTGTTCAGTGTCAATTTGCCTTAATTGATTTTGCCGCTTGGCCTTCTGTGTGTTCTTCGACTGTTGCTTCTGGAATGTTCTGGTGGCCATTTTGTCTTTGTGCTGTGACGCACTCACTTTTTCCTTCGCTTTACAAATCATCACAAAATGGTTTTCTTTCCTACAGCTTTTATGTATCTGTCCAATGGCTTGACATTAACCTTTGTGTGGAAACGAAAATTCACATCTAAAACATATCTTCTTTTTACGCATAGACATCACTTGTTGTCCTTCTGTCTTTTGCTTTGGCCATGCTTTTTATACTCATAACTGATTCACTCTGGGTACCTCTGACCTTCATGTCAGCAGCTTGTCTTTCAGAATTCCCAGCAGCTCTGGCAGCCATCAGCCCTCCTCCAGGCTAAGAGATTCTCTGAAAATTCATCGTCTTAATGAATCGGAAAAGCATCCATCTATAACTCTATGACATATAGATTCCTCATCATAAATTAATTGAATTTACAGTGTTTGATGAGTGTATCGAGTCCCTCCATAAATTCATCAATGGTTTCACCAAAGTTTTGGTGTTCCTCACTGAAAATGTATCTTTGGTAATCAACGCTTGGTACTGGGTTGAACTTGAGATTCAGCGTTTCTTAATCTGACAGTGTGCGATTTCTTTGTCAGTTTGCAGAATTTTCTTTATGACTTCTTTCACACAATCACCAGCAAGATTCTTGAGATACCTGATAATCTTTTTGTCATCAGTCTCTTCAGTGCATCAATGAAATCATCAAATGTCTCTATCCTAGCTGTCCATCTAGAGCCAATATTTTGCTTTTTGGCTATATCAAAAGGTGATGGTGGTTTCAGGAAGGCTGCAACATGGTAACTAGTTATGGGAGTGGCTCACATTGAAGTTGGAGCTTTTTCTGCTACGGTCGGCTGTCCATTTGCGCCTACCTCATTTGCTCTGTTTCTGAGGCCTTGCGATGGACCGTCCTCAAAGTTATCATGGACAAACGAAGGAACTGTGACCTCCTCCTTGGTCTCTACCGGAGCCCCTTCACTTGTTGGAGACCTTTAGAGTTGTTCTGAGCCGTCACCTGGCAGCTCTGGTGGTGTGCCACTTGAGGTATTGGACAGCTCAGTAAGCGCAACTCTCTTGCTTCTTCTTTGGTCTCCTTGCCCGATGCTAAGGTCATAAAGCTCTGCTTATCAAGACTCTGATAAGTAAAATGATGGTTCACTTATAGAATATCGATGACATAAATATCGATGTTCAAAATATCGAAAACAAAAATATAGACTACAAAAATATCGACTCCCATACCTAAACAGGTAAGCACAAAAATATAACATCAAAAATATCGATGTAAAAAATATAGATGTAAAAAATATAGATTTAAATATATATATAAAATAATATATATTAAACATTAATATTAATTTTAACAAAATAAATTACATTTAATATACATTTTAACAAAATATAACAAATAAACGTAATTAAAAAAAGATAAACACACAAACATAATAATTTATACATATATATATATATATATTTACTTTAAAATAATTAATAAACTATTATCTTTAATTTATTTTAAAACTTTAAAATTATATAAAAATAAAATATATATTTATATATCAATAATTTAAAATATAAAAACAAATTTATAATAAATTAAAACATTAAAGTATTAAAAAATATTTCAACTTAAATTTTCCAATACAATCAGTGCAACAATAGGGAAAGTGTTGGATAGCAAAATAATTACATTTACTATTCCAACTCCCATGAGTGCAACAGTAGGGGAATTGTTGGATAGCAGGGGGGTAAAAATTACTATTCCCACTCCAGTGAGAGCAACAGTAGGGAAAATGTTGGATAGCGGAGGGGAACAAATTACTATTCCCACTCCAAAGAATGCAACAGTAGGGAAAGTGTTGGATAGTGGAGGAGTAAAAATTACTATTCCCACTCCAAAGAGTGCAACAGTAGGAAAAGTGTTGGATAGCGGAGGAGTAAAAATTACTATTCCAACTACAGTGAGAGCAAAAGTAGGGAAAGTGTTGGCTAGCGGAGCGGAAAAAATTACCATTCACACTCCAAAGAGTGCAACAGTAGGGAAAGTGTGGGATAGCGGAGGGGTAAAAATTACTATTCCCCCTCCACTGAATGCAACAGTAGAATAACTGTTGGATAGCGGAGGGGTAAAATCTTTTATTCCCACTCCAGTGAATGCGACAGTGGGGAAAGTGTTGGATAGCGATGAGGTAAAAATTACTATTTCCACTCCAGTGTGTGCAACAGTAGAGAGAGTGTTGGATTGCGGAGGGATAAAAATTACTATTACCAACTCCAGTGAATGCGACAGTAGGGAAAGTGTTGGATAGCGGAGAGGTAAAAACTACTATTCCCACTCCAGTGAGTGCAACAGTAGAGAAAGTGTTGGATAGCGGAGGGGTAAAAAATACTATTCCAACTCCAGGTTGTGCAACAGTAGGGAAAGTGTTGGGTAGCGGAGGGGTAAAAATTACTACTCCCACTCCAGTGAGAGCAACAGTAGGGAAAGTGTTGGATAGCGGAGGGGAAAAAAATACTACTCCCACTCCAGTAATTGCAAAAGTAGGGAAAGTGCTGGATAGCAGAGATGTAAAAATAACTATTCCCACTCCAGTGAGTGCAACATTACATTAGGGTAAGTGTTGGATAGCGAAGAGAAAAAAATTACTATTAACACTCAAACAGTTAAAGCAAAAATAAAAAACATTAAAAATTATAAAACATCATAAAAATAAATAAACAATATTTTGAAATGAAAAATCAAATATATTAAATATATAAAAAGAAAACATATTATAATATTAATTACATATAAAAAACCTACAAATAAATAATATAAAATAATAAATAAATGTGTTTACATACCAATAAATTAATTAATACATACATGTATTTATTATATTTCCTACCCTATAGCACCACACCAATAACAAAACACTTTAACATTTTAAAGTAATTTCTTTTCCAAAATTAATATAATTAATAATCAATTTAAAAAATATCATTAATAAAAAAAACTAATATACATTAATTGACTACACACACTTTAACATTATGATATCCACAACACACACCTAAATTAAACTCTAAAATAACAAAACACAATTAAAACGTATTTATATATTTAAAACTATTACTATTAACAAGTAAAAATAAAGTAATTAAAATGTATTTAATACCCACCCTTTACCCCTTTAAAAGTAAAAACAACAGACAAAAATATAAACAATTACCCAAAATACATATCAAATAATTAACATTAATTAACTACTATAAATTAATTAATTAAATACAAATTTCTTCCCACCCTATACTCGTATAAACACCAAAACACACACCTAAAATTAATTACACAATTACCATAATTAATTTCCAATTAATTAATTAAAATTAACTGACATCCAATTATTAATTCATCAATTAAAAATAAATTACTTCCCTCCCTTAACACCTATAAATACCACAAAACACACCTAAAATTAATTTCACAATTACCATAATTAATTACCAATTAATTAATCAAAATTAACTGACATCCAATTATTAATTCATCAATTAAAAATAAATTACTTCCCACCCTTAACACCTATAAACACCACAACACACACCTAAAATTAACTACACAATTACCATAATTAATTACCAATTAATTAATTAAAATTAATTAACATCCAATTATTAATTCATCAAATAAAAATAAATTACTTCCCACCCTTGACACCTATAAACACCACAACACACACCTAAAATTAATTACACAATTAACATAACTAATAACCAATTAATTAATTTAAATTAATTAACAACCAATTATTAATTAATTAATAATAAATTACTTTACACATTTAACACTATAACATCTCAATTAAACAAATATTAATAAATAAAAAATAATCAATACATTTAATATAATTAAATTACTTCCCACCCTATCCCCCTATACACCCACAACCCACTACCGAACTCAAAACGCAAAATTCAAATAAATTTTTTTTTTATAACTACTAAAAATGTAACACATATATTAAAAATACAAACAATTCTTATACAAAAAACATACAACATACATATAAAATATATACTAAAATACATACCATTAATAAACAAACAATATTTTTAGCAACTATGGGGCACATTACGATACCCGGCGTAAATAACACCGCCAGGCATGGAAGCGGCAAAAATCCGCCCGCACACACCGCCTGAACACCGACCACGCCATTACGATTACACAAACCGAATACCGCCATCGGCGGAAAAAGCACACAAAATACCGCCCGCCAACGTCCGAGTCGGAGACAAACCGCCCGCCACGGACGGAAACACGCACGACAACACAAAACCGCCCGCCCTCACGGCCGACACACCGCACGTGAGATTACGATCGCACCGCCATGAGCGCGGAAAAACCACAAATATACCGCCCGCCAGCGCAAACAACGCCGATGAGAATCGACACGGCAGAAGCCATGGCGCCCACGTACCTGCACAGAAACCATCCGCACACAAAACCAATAGCACACAACATGGCCAACAAGTCCACACAGCAAGGCACGCACAAATACACAAGCACAGTACATATCCCGAAAACATCCCCCCGGACAAACAAAAAATACAAAGGCCAGAACCCCAGACACAACACACCTGAAAACAACAGACCATGAGGACACACCCACATAGGTGAGTACAAAAGCAGCACTCCCACAGACCACAACCCCTTGCTACATTGCAAACCAGAGAGGAGAGGAGAGGACACAGTGACACAGCAAGGACAGCAGCACACCACAGAAACGCACACATCACAACCACCACCACCACCACCACCACCAAACACCGGCACCACAAACCCCCTGCACATTACACAACACACACCGCACCAGCACCACAAACACCATGGCACCACAAAGAATGCCCAAGTTCACGCCCATGGAGCTGACGGTCATGGTCGACGAGATCATCAAGGTGTACCCACAAATCTATGGGAACATGGTCCAGCACACACCACTAGCCACCAGAAACAGAATGTGGAACCGGATCGTAGACCAGGTCAATGCAGTCGGGACCCTGCCCAGGAACAGAATCGAGATCAACAAACGTTGGAATGACGTAAAGAGCCTGGTCAAGAAGAAGGAGGGCAAAAACAGAGAGCTGGCTGCCGTCACTGGCGGAGGGAATCCCGCGCTCTTTAAGACCTTCAAAGCGTGGGAGGAGAAGGTGCGAGTCGTAATCCATCCGGAGATCCTCGCCGGATTAGCAGAGGGAGTGGAGGCTGGTAAGTACAAACTAATGTATACCAGCACACCGCTATGTACTCACATGCACTACCACCATGCCACAGCTCCCAGGGACAAACACCCCCATGTCCAGCACACAATACACAACACATCACACACACATGCAACAGACACCACCACACACAGCCCAAACCGAACAACTGTAAGATGCGTGGGGACATGTGTACACTCAGCCAGCCACGTAACCACCCACAGGTCCCCAAATATGCCAGAAGCGCCACAACGAGCACCCACCACACCCATGTGTCCGCCACAGCTGCACTAACCGACAAGTAACAGGTAAGTGGCAGGAACACAAAGTGCAGTGGGTGGGACGGTGGACAGCCCAAGTACAACACACACCAGGCCCCTAGTCCCACAGCACAGCAAGGAGGAGCATCCCCCACACCCCACAGCCACGTGTCAGCCACCGCAGTGCACAACGACAGCCGAAAGGCAGACATCACGGTCCACAGCAATCGGTGTCAGTGGGTGTCCAGCCACCCCACGACCCACAACACCCCCCACCCCCACAGACCTGCAACATGGAGCACCCCCGCTTAGAACCATGTGGCATCCAGTACAGTGCACGCACGAACAACCTGCAGGTGGGAAACTGGACAGGGCTGGATTACTGGAGGCATGAGGACCGGAACACGACCAACACATGGGACATGTCACGTAGCAGACGAACACGCAGCACCGCCCACCGTCACGAACAAGTGAACAATGTGCACACGGACATGAACAACAGACTCACACCCCACATGACCCATCACAGACATAGCAACACCCAAGGAGCCACGTCTGCATGCACAGGCCACACTGAATATAGTACCACACGGCAGCCACTGTGCAACTCATCACACACAACCGAAACACCATTGAAGTCCTGTCCATGTAGCCCCAACTGCCTGTCAACCACACACCCCACAACTACGCCTATGTAAGACAAACAACACTAGACGCAACAGAGCGGAACAACATATATGCACACGAACACCACTGAACCCATCAAACACACAGACACACCATGCACAAACAACATACCATCCATCCCA
Source organism: Calotriton arnoldi (assembly GCA_963921515.1). NCBI lineage: Eukaryota > Metazoa > Chordata > Amphibia > Caudata > Salamandridae > Calotriton > Calotriton arnoldi. Next base: position 289,713 of record CAWUFW010015820.1, on the reverse strand, counting down.
TCCGTCAGCCCCAGTCTCATGAAAGGCATGTCATCCGCACAGCTGCCACACATACAGCAGTCACGCTAAGATACATGCCCATGACCAACCATGTGCCAGAAGTCAATGAAGTGCACGACACACTGTGAGCAACAACACACAACATGGGCCACACCCCCCCGAGCACTGCAGTGATGCACATGGCACAGGGCAGCACGCACACCAAGGAGATGGGACAACTGCAATACGTTGGCTGGCACACAACCATCACTCACTCATAACGATGCGTCCAATGCCATGTCCAGTAATCACAACAGACAGCAAATATGCAGGCCATGTCAAGCATGCACACACCTCAAACCATGCACTGTCATGCTGCCACAACACATGTCACGTTCGGCACCCATGGCTCACAGCATGTACCCCAAAAGCATATTCCCTCCCAAATGCGAATCTGGGGCATGGCCCCCATGTTGCCATATGCGTTCCTAAGCGTTCCATTTGAACCCCAAAAGCAAAGTACAAACCAGACCCAGGATGGGCCAGGAGCCCGCATACACCAGAGTCACAATAAGTAGGGGCACAGCAACACACCCATCGGCATGGCCAATCCGTCCCATGCCACATGTGCACAGCACACAGTCCCATTGCCAAGCACACACAACTACAGATGCTACAGCCACACACACGCCTCCGGGAAACCCATGTACGAGATTGCACGAACTGTCAATGTCAGACGACAAATACATACTTCGCCAGGTGCAACACAATAACTAATCTCATTCTCTCCACAGGTGACGAACTGCTGGATGCTGGGGATGGAGCCAGCAGCCAGCACAGCCAGCCTACAAGCCCCCAACGAGGACACACGGATCTGGAGGATCTGTCCTCCTCCTCGGACACGGACAACGAAGCAGGCCCATCTGGTGTGGCAGGGCCCAGCCGCTCCCCAGGACCCCTCCTACCCACCAACCCATCATCCAGGGCTGCTGAACATTCACAGCCCCCTGCTGCCACTGTCGTTGCGGCCACACCCACGGTCATTGTGGCCACTACCACTGCGGCAACCGCCACCATCGCCGCACCGACCACCACCGCCGCCACCACCGCCACGTCTCCGCTGGCACCAGCCCCAGCGCAGGTGGTGGCCCGGACGACTGGATCCACCCTGGGAGCCACAGCGAGGACCGTGGTGAGCAATGTGGCTAGTGGGCAGGCCGGTGGCAGCAGGACTGGTAGGAGGAGCAGGGTCAGGGAAACGCCAGCCTCCCCTGGGAGCCATGCCCTGCCTCACATGGCCAGAGTCCTTGGGGCCTATGAAGAGGCCCAAGGACAATGGGTCCGGTCTGCCTCAGACACGCGTGAGGTGCTGGGGGTGTTGAGGTCCATGGACGCCCGTATGGGCCAAATCGTGGACCTCATGGGACAGCTGGTGGTGGCGGTGAGGTCACAGCCAGGGACAGCAGCTCCCCCTCCGCCACCACCTGCCGGGGCGCAGGGTGGAGCAGCAGTGTCCAGTTCCCCTGCGTCCACAGCCAGTGATCACACCTCAACCACCAGCATGTCGCAAGCAGGCACCCCCCTCGCAAACGTGGAAGGGGCCGTCCGAAGAGGAAACAGATCTCCCGGGAGGACTTCGCACGCTCCAGTCGCAAGTGAGGCAGCCAGCCAGCCTTCCGCCAGCCTTCCTTGACCAGCCACTGCATTGACCTGGACTACGATCCCACTCCACACAGCCATCTGGATGGCATGTGTGTGTTGGACTATGGACATAGAACCAGTGGGTACACCCTGATCATCACGCAGCCATGACCGACAGCTCATTGTCACTGCACGCACCACTTTTGTCATCACCTTACACACAATCACATGTCACAGTTTGTAATAAATGCACCTTTTTCACTAACTGCTGTTTGTTCCCTGTGTCTTATTTGTACGGAATACAACGGCCACCTTGGGCGGAAAGGCACCTGATGCGTGGCATGGCATTTGAATCCGGAGGGCCTGTAGGGACCTAGGGGTGGGAGACAGAACAGGAGCACATTCAATGAGTGTGTCACACACCCATCACACAGTACATGTCAACAACTACAAGCAATGTACACACATCGCACAGAGCAATAGGGCACAATGCCACAGCCACCAACAGTGGCATACTACCCTGGCCATGGAGCGTTGACACACAGCACGCAGTGAACAAGCGGCCACCCTGACACAGCACACACACACCTGCACAGATACAGCCACATCAGCCATCGTACATGGACACTCACCGTCAAGTGAAGTAGCGGGCGATGAGCTGCTGCCGCACATTACCAGCTTCCTCCTCTCCGCTGTCCTCCTCACTCGAGCTGTCCTGGTCTGCGGGCTGGGGCCCTGGTTGATCTCCGTCATCCACGATGAGGGGGATCTGCTTCCGAATGGCCAGATTGTGCAGCATGCAGCACGCCACCACTATCTGGCACACCTTCTGTGGGGAGTACGCCAGCGCACCCCGGTGCGGTCCAGGCACCTGAACCTGGACTTGAGGAGGCCAAAGGTACGCTCGACCACACGTCTGGTCCTCCCATGTGCCTCATTGTAGCGATCGTCTGCTGGGGTGCGAGGATTCCTCAATGGACTGAGCAGCCATGCCCCATTCGGATACGCAGAGTCACCTGGGTGTGAGGGACACAGAGAACCGTTGCTAATCCAACTGGACAGGGGACAGCATCGCACAGCCAGCACGCTACACCACTCCACATACTCACCGACAATACAGGCACGATCCTGTTGCATATTGGACATCAGTCGTGGCAAGATGCTGTTGCGCATTATGTGTGCGTCATGGGCCGAGCCTGGGAACTTTGCACACACGTGGGTGATCACCATGTCCGCAAGGCACACCACTTGCACATTCAGGGAGTGCGTGTGCTTCCTGTTGCGGTACAGGTGCTCAGTGGCCTGTGGTGGAACAAGGCCGACATGTGTGCAGTCAATGGCTCCAACGACGTGTGGGATTCTGCCAAGGGCATAGAATGCACCCTTCACTGCCGCCAATTCACGAGCCCTGGGGAAGCGGATGTACCTGTTCCGGTACAGCATCATGGCTGCCAGTACATCCCTCAGCACTTTGCTGAACATGGGCTGGGACATCCCTCCTCCAATGCCCACTGTGTGCTGGAATGACCCAGTGGCGAAGAAATGCATGGCGGCCATCACCTTAGCCGTGGGGGTGACAGCAGTCGGATACACCCTGCGGGGACGGAGATGGGGTTCTAACATGGCACACAGTCGATGCAGGGTTGGCCTGTCCAGCCAAAACTTCCTAATAACCTCTGTATCGTCCATGTCCGCCAGCAATTGGTATGGGCGGTCAATGTTCGGTCTCCGCCTAGGGACAATGGCAGAGGACACATGTCAAAGCAACACGACACATGGCAATTTCGCATACACATCACTGACATGACTGAGTAAGCACAGGAGCCACAGCCCAGCTGTCAAGCTGGGACGGCACGGCCACAATACACTTACACAGGTCTCCCAACAATGGCAATGGCTAGTGATACAAACCACTGCCATGTGCATGCACATGGGGATCTAGGCCCCAATGACTTGCGGGGCGTGCTGATGGGGACTGACTGCATATCCATCAAGCGGCAACGCCACGGCAACATGAATGTCTGCTGAGCATGGAACTGCTTCCGCGGCTGGATGAGTATGGCACACGACGACGACGATGTGGGCACAGGCTGAGCGGCCAAAACAAGTGGGACCTGTGGCACGAGGGGATATGAGACAGTAGTAGGTGTCAGCACTGCACCCTATGTACAGCACTGTACGGATCACACCTCCCGAAACATTGACAGGTGTCCACATTGACAGCCCCATGCCAAGACGGCTGTGTGCTTGCAGTCACACGTCACAGGTGAGAGGTTACATTGCACGTGCCAGGTGGCAGACGTACACAGTGGGAGCTGGCATGTGTGTGCATGTGTCTCCTGTTCAGGATCCACCAGATGGGCGCTGACTCTGTACTGAGCATTGGACACAGCATGTTCCGTGGAAGGCTTGTGTGTGTGGGATGGTGGCACTGGATGTGCCTCCGTTGGGTGGGGGGCCATGCACAGGGCGGGTACGTCGATGATTGCGCATTGTTGGTCACGGTGGGTGCACCAACTGAAGATGTGTTGCCCTGTGTTCAATTCCTATGTCCGCATGATGATGGACTGTAGATGTGGGCAGACTACACATTGGTCGATGTGCTGTCTATATGCATGTGCCTTCACACCAGGCACAGCTGCCCCTGCACATGTGACCCCTGCTGGACTCGCTGCTGGGTCTGTGGAGCTGATGCACCTTCTGCGCGTGGGGCGGACAGCTCTCCTCACTTCCCTCATTGCGCATGTCATGACTTTGCCGCAGGTGACATGGATCATGGAGGGCCCACATGTACGCGTGGGTAGGCTACACATGATTGTACACTGGTCGCCACCCCCAGTCAGTGTTTCGAATGGGAAGGTTGTCGTGCTGGTGGTATGTTCGTTGTGGCGGATGGGCGGGCCTAGGTGCGGGCTTACATTCCGGACATGGGGGGTAGTTGAATTGGCGACTAGTTGCAGTACACACGGGACACGTCTCTTCCTTTCCACATCTGGGTCATCCCTTGTACTAACTGACAGTGATACAGTCATCTTCGCCCCAGCCCTCATGTCCTCCCCTCGCTCCCCCAATATGCATGCTCACCTGCGAGGCTAGCGCTTGCACAGGCAGCCCCAAGCTCGCACCAGAGAGGGCAAGGAGTGTATGTGTGGGTCCAGTTGCACGAGTGGGCTGTCTCAGGGTATGATGTGTTGCGGGACGCCGTCCACCTGCGTGGTGCCCCCAATGGAGACCCGGCCTGCATGGACTATGCATCACAGTCTTCGCCTTCCGGATCCGCCACCTGCGACACCCAGTGGCTGTGGCTGCCCTTGCGGCCAGGCCGCGTCCGTCTGTGGCTGATGGCCCACACATTCACTCTTTGGCCTCTCTGGGGAGGGCTCGGGGGTGGTGGCGCACGCGCTTGCACTTAGTCGCAATGGCATGTGGCGTGGTTGGTATGATGGGCAATGGATGGGATGGTGCGAGCCACCTCCCGTGACGTCAGTGCTGCTCGTGCTGTGGTGCGTCCCCCATACACTTCCATGTGACTTGTGCCATGCTAGACGTTGAGGTTCTATTGCCTGCGTGATATGACCAGGAGGAGCGCGAGGAGACCTCTCACACACCATGCTCCACTGCCATCCCGTGCCCTGTATCGCCTGTGCGGATTGACTATGTTGGGGTTACACCTGGTCGACTGGGGCTGTGTGTGCCTTGTCAGGGGCATGGCGGGCGCACAACAGGATCCAGCTTGTCCACAGAGGGTGGGCTGAGGTGCGCCTGGTACCGCTTTGTACGTGTGCCCGGCTGCTATGCACACACGTGTTCACTCCCACCCGACAGGTGTCCTCTCACAATGCCCAGGGAAGCGGTGGTGTACTGTTCATGACCCCTCCCAACACGGCGTGCTCCAACTTGGCATGTGCGCATCTACCCGTCGCACCCACCCACCTGAGCACTGCGTCCATACGACTTCACACGACACATGTGTGTCTTCCACAGTAGTGCTACTCATTTGCGTTGACATCCAATACCAGTGGACTACATGGTCATGTCACGACTGCCGTGTACTTCACATACTCTCATCCTCTCTCATTCGTACTTGTGAAATGAGTCAGCGGAGACAGTTTTGGTTTCAAACATTATATTGAGTCTTCTGTCCTCTGTGATGCAGTATAGTGGACACTACTGGCAGCGGAATACATGTTGAGGATATACTGAGCATTATTGCAAATGGGATAGGGTGTGGGGTTACATGTGATTGGCTGTTGCATGTGGGATGTGGGCTTCAGAGTGACATCTGCTTGGCCAAGGCTGTGCTAATGTACATTTACATATAGCTGCGGAGCTGCGGACTTTGACACAGACGGTATACATGTAGCCTACCAGACCGCTTGGCATCATGGGCACAGTCCATCTCAGTTCCATGGGTCAGGTTTGCTGCGGTTGTTCCTCATGCACGCGTGCATGTGAGATGACATCAGGGCATGTGCTTGCGTGCATGCAGCGGCGTGCCACTTGTTGTTGCACTGTGGTGGTTACTGGACATGTCACAGTCACTGGGGTCGTGTTGTTGTTGTATGCACTTGTCGTCCATGCAAAGGTCCTGGTATGGGATTCCCGGGGCGGGGGTGGGAGGGGTGCAGCACCCACAGACTCCAGGCGACCTATTCATGTCCACTGAGCGGTGTGTGTGTCCATGTGCGCTGGATCCATGTCGTGTCCTGGTTGTTCGTGCAGTTCCGTCCATGTGGGTGCGATACACAGAGCCCATGCCACTGCCTCCCACGATGCATGCGGTGTTCCTGGATGTGATGGGGAACAGTGTGCATGTCCCGGTCATATCCGATGTCATGGCGATGTCGTTGATGGTGTGGTTACTGTTGCCGGTCGTTTGGTATGGCTGTTGTGGTGGTGACTGGCCAGTCCGTGCGGAAGCTAAGCATGGGTGCGGGGTTGGACATCATAGGTCACTCGGGGAACCTGCGTTGTGGTCCGACGTATTTACAGGTTGTCAGGTATGCGATGCCGTCCAGCAGGGCTTCCATGTCATTGGTGGTGTACATGTTTGCCAGCCAATGAAGCGGATGGTGGCTGTCAAGGTGTTGTTCGTAGGTTGTCCCTTGGAGGACCATGATGGGGCATGCTGGGTGACATTCGATGTAGCTGTTCTCGATGATCCGTCGTGTGGAGGCACAGTGGTCCCATTTCAGTGCGGGTGCGATGTTGGCCACATACGCCATGCCCCCATAGGCAGAGCAGGCCCTGTCGTGTGCGTCCAGAGGGAGGAGTAGTGGTAGCAGGTCCGCCTTCAGACATGCCGGGTTGGAGAGGCATATCTCGACGGGATGCTGGTAGGGACACCTCCGACAGTAGAAGACGGGCATGACGCAGCTGAACAATGTGATGCGGTAAGTCAGTCGGTAAGTTACGTTCAGCAGGGACAGGAGATCGCATCCCAATGTATGGAACAGGTTGGTTTTGTACAGCTTGAGCTGTTCGGCGTAGTTGGGTAGGTGTGTTGCGGTTGCCATTTCGCAGCGGTTCGTTGAGGTGGCGTGCTCCGGCTGTGTGTGCAGTCTGCAATGTGCACGCTCCGGGGTTGCTGTGAGCTCTGTGTAGTCGTGGGGAGACAGGACTTGTGTTCTGTTGGCTTGTTTGGAGGACACGGGCCCTCTTCCCACATGCTTCTCAGACAGTTCAAGGTCAGTGCTGTGTGACTCCTTCCAATTAACTTGCATGTGGCCGACATGGGGAGTGTTTTCTTCTTTCTTCCCCGTCCGTTGTGTGCTTCTGTGATATGCGCTATCTGCCCTGTGGTCGGTCTCCTCGGCATGCCTGTGTTGGTCTATTCTTGGACAATGGCTGTATTCACCGGCTTCTGTCGTAGGGCTGTGGTTTCGGAGTTGGAATGGAAGGTCATTCAGTGCTGTCTGCTCTCCCTTGTGTGGGCGGCAGGCTGCCTTTCCGCTCTGCGTTGGGCCTTGTGTGTGAATGTTATTCTTAGGCCACCTGTTGTCGGTCCCCGGGCTCTTTGGTGTTCCGTTTTATATGTCTTGTTCATATGTGCAGGGTGGTATGGGTGTTTCTGTGTGGTACTGGCGTTCCTCTTCCCGAAGGAGCCCTGCTTCTCCTAGTTGGTGTTGCCGCCGCTGTGTGCTACGCCATGTTTGTTACACTGGGGTGTGTCCTGCTGTTGCGTGTCTTCACTGACATGTGTGCGTCGGTTGTGTGGCGTTGGGTGTTGTCCGTGAATTGGGCGTTGGGGACATGTCTGTGGCCGGCCTGTCACGTGTCATGTGCGTTCGGGGTGGGGCTGATGTGTGTGCTGCTTGGTTGTGTCCCTGTGTCTGTGTGCGACGCATGCATGGCGCTGCGGTTGGCCTCTGCGTTGTGCGCATGTGTGGCGGCGTCATCGGCGCTTTGGGGCCGTGACGGGGTGGTTGGTTCCTAGTCCCAGGTGGTGTGTACACATGTGTTCTGCGATGTTACGATTTGGCCTGTGTGTCATCTGTGGATGCGATGGTGGATGTGTTGTGTACACGCGCTGGTGGGGGGTTGTCCGCTTTTTCCGCCCTTGCACTGTGTGCGCTGTTTGCGTGCACTTGTTGTGTGTGTGCCTACCTGCGTCTCCGCGGTACGTTGCGTCCTTGGTGGTGCATCAGCAGAAGCATGGGGAGGGCCTGCAGTGCTGGATTCATGCTCGGGGAGCCGCTTCTTCGTTGTCCGTGCTCTGCGTCCGTGTTACCGCCTCTCTTTCACGTGCGGTGTCTCTTAGCCGTGGGAGCCGTTTGTTTGCGGCATCGTAATTTATGCGCCGGGCGGGACGTGTTTCGTCGGACGGTGTGTGTCAGTTGTGCTGCGCCGCTACGTGAACGGGCGCACTTTGATGGCGGACGGTGTTGCTGGCTTGCCGGCGGTGTTTGGCCTACTTTTCGCATCATAATTGGGCGGGCGTGTGGACTGCTGCGTGCCGGCGGTAACTGGTGGTTTTTGCATCCGCCAGCACGGCGGTTGTGCTTCCGCCCGCCATCGTAATGGGCCCCTATATTTTTCAAACGATATTAGACTCTTCGATATTTTTAAAATTGATATTACTTACCTTAAGTCGATATTCTTGCTGTCGATATTTCTGACCCACGATATTTGCAACTCGATATTTGTGCAACTCGATATTTGTGATTCGATATTCTGTCTCTGCACCTAAAATGATAACATACTTCTTTCTTACTTTTTCTGTCAGCCAGCCCTTGTATGTATTTTATTAGTGTTTGGCTACTGTAGTTTTTTAGCGATATATCATCTATCAATATGTAACCGCCTTTTGCAGTATCACTCTGTATAATGTACAACTTTATCTTGCGTGGTAATGTGGTACCTTTATGCATGGCCTGACCAGCAGGTTCTTGACTATCGACGTGTATATTGTTTGCAATGCTTCAGTTGTCTGCTCCTGTTTTACAGTGGCTGGAGCTGTGCTTTGACTCCACATGCATGAAGCGTCATGTCTGTATTTTAACAGCAACACATGTGGCACGCATGAGCAGTTTACTTGGGCCATGGCAAAATCTTTGAGTGAGCACAGTTGTTTTTTCGGGTAACTTATTCCCTATCTCACCACCAGTTGTAGCATCCTCCCCAGCCTTGGTACCTGTCAATGACTACACCACACAAGGAGCTTAATATTACAAGCCTTTATTCATCTGCATGTAATAATAATAATAATAATACAGACACTTGTAAAGCGCGACAGCTACCTCAAACAGAGGTGTCCCGGCGCTAAGCGGAAAATAATACAGCATTGGACCGCTCAGGGCCAAGTCATGGGCCCTCAGTCTTCCTTAAAAAGCCAGGTTTTCACCATTTTCCTGAAAAGGGGCTCAGAGTCGATAGTGCGGAGATGGTTCGGCAGGGAGTTCCACAGTTTTGCAGCCCCGAGCGTAAAGGATCTACCACCCATACGTGCCTTTTTAAAACGGGAGATACATAGTAGATTTTGGGAATTGGATCTCAAGGTTCTGGATTGTTGGTAACCACGTAGTCTGTGTTTCAAGTAGATAGGGCAGTTACCATGCATAGCACGGAACGCCAGAGTCAAGGCCTTGAATTTGACTCTTTTCCTCACTGGGAGCCAGTGTAATGCTTTTAAATGCGGAGAGACATGCTCGCGAAACGGCACTCGCCTAATTAGTCTTGCAGCCGCATTTTGCACTATCTGCAGGCGTTTAATCAGATACTCTGGCTGACCCAGATAGAGGCCATTAGCATAGTCTAGCCTGGAAGTTACCACAGCATGTACTATGTTTTTCCGACACTCCTCTGGAAGCAGATACAAAAATTTCTTCAGATTCCTCAGTTGACAAAAACAGGTGGCCGTCACCTGACGAATCTGAGCCGAGAAGGAAAGGTCAGACTCCCACTTAACACCTAGATTTTTTATACAATCTGCCGGTGAGGGAGGTGGACCCATTTCGGTAGGCCACCAGAGATCCGAAGCTGGGGGTGGCTCTTTCCCGAAAAACAACACCTCAGTCTTTCCTGCATTAAGCCTGAGTTTGTTGTTATTCATCCACCACGCTATGTCTCTCAGGCAACCCTTGAAACTCTCAAAGGCAGCCACGGTCTGCTCTTTGAAAGTGAAAACCAATTGTGTATCGTCTGCGTAGGAGATCGCTCTTATCCCCCAATTGGCTATCAGGGTAAACAGAGGAGCCAGGTACACATTGAACAAAAGAGGGCTGAGTGCTGACCCCTGAGGGACTCCACACCAGAGCTGTTTTGGCTTGGATAAAAAGGTTGAAGCGCAACCCTCTGAGTGCGATTCTCCAAATAGGATTTCAGCCAGGCCAGGGCCGAACCTCCAATACCACTATCCAACAGTCTCTCTAACAGCAAGGTATGGTCAACGGTGTCGAAAGCGGCCGACAGATCCAGGAGCACCAGCATCGCAGAGGCCCCTGAATCTGCAGCCTGTCTAACTAATTCCGCCACCTCCAGAAGGGCCGTCTCAGTGCTAAATCCCGACCTGAAGCCAGATTGGGTATCGTGTAGGATGCCCTCCTTTTCGATAAAACTAGACAATTGCCTCTGCACCAGTTTTTCCAACATCTTAGCCGGAGCTGGTAGCAAAGAGATGGGTCTATAATTGGTCAGATCCCCAGGGTCCCCATTCGGTTTTTTTCTTAACGGTAGGAGAGTAGCGTGTTTCCAGACATCTGGAAAAGTGCCTGTTGACAGGGAGGCGTTCCAGATATGCAACAGAGTGTGTGACAAGGAGTGGGCCATCACTTTCCATAGTGTTGGGGGGCAAGGGTCATCAGGTGCCCCCGACCTACACCTCACAATTTCTGACATGGCATCCTGTTGGGAAATGCTGGAAAACGACATCAAAGACGGTTCAGGGACTCTAACTTCCCTCTTGTCACATTTCTCTGTTTCTGACCGCCCTGAGAAAGATTTATACACTTCCTGAATTTTATCGTCAAAAAAGATGGAAATACTATCGCATAAGGCGAGTGAGGGTTGCACAGTGGACTCCACAGCTCTAGGTTTCAAGAAGGATTTGACCACTTTAAACACCTCCTTAGTCGAGTTATCAGCTTTATAAATACAATCCGCCAGATACTCTCTTCTAGCTACTCTTATCATGCTGTGGAATTCTTTCAAAGCGTTTCTATAGATGTTCTTAGCATGCTCGCTGTAGCTAGACCTCCACTGCCGCTCCAATCGTTTACAGCTACTCCTGGTCACCCTAAGAGCCTCCGTGAACCAAGGGGCGGATGGTGAGAGCCTAGATGATCTAGTAGTCTTGGCAGGAGCTGCGGCTTCGACCGCTGTCGCAATCCACTGATTTAAGGTTATGGAATCTGCGTTCGGGTCAGATGAAAGTGTGGGTTGACTGGCCTGTAACATAGGGTCCAACACCGTCACTGTTAAATTTTTCCAATTTCGTTTAATGTAGGATTGAGTACCCTTGCTCTGACTGAGTCTACAGAGCTTAAAACAAAAAGGAATCAAACAGTGATCCGACCAGACCAGTTTGATAGGGGCCGTTGTGGTCAGGGAGGTTAAGTTAGAAAAAACGAGATCTAAGATGTGACCTGCCTTGTGAGTCGGAGATCTAATGTGTTGCGTTAAATTAGCCCCTTCTAGGGTCAACACAAATTGAACTGCCTGTGTGCAGGTGGCATCGTTCACATGTAAATTAAAATCCCCTAGCGCGGTAAAATTCGCATACATTAGTGATTTCTCAATAATGTAAATACATAGCTCTTGGGTTGAGTTAGACGCACTGTCAGGAGGTCTATAAATAAGAATGCCAGAAAAGGAGGTAGAAGGATCAATTTGAAGGCAAAAGTTAAGCCCCTCAATCTCATTCAATCTGAACGGGCCAGAGGCTGCTAGAAACCAAGAGTCTTTAAAAATGATAGCAACCCCTCCCCCTCTTTTCCCACCATCTCTATTCGCGTAGCACATTTTAAAACCGCTTGGAACAGCCAAGGCTATTGCTGCCACTGAGTCTGAGTTTAACCAAGTTTCTGTCAGAACTCAACATTCTACAGCAAGCTATTATTGCATTCCTCTCTGACACCTATCTCACAGCTCTATGAAGTCCATTAGGAGTCATAAAACTCGCAAGACACTACACCCTGTACTAGCCTATGGGAGGGATAGCCTTACAGCACTGAAAAAGGACTTTAGGAATTTTGGAATTTTTCAGTACCAGGACATGTGAAATTCAAACACATGTGTACTACCTTTTAAATTTTAAATACCAGGTTGAAATGAAAAGGTTTATTTTGCCAGGTCGAAATGGCAGTTTAAACTGCACTATAAGCTGAAGTGGCAGGCCTGAGACATGTTTTAAAAGACTTCTTGAGTGAATGGCAAAATGAGTGCTGCAGCCCTTTAGTAGCATTTTATTTGCAGGCTTTGGGAACATGTAGTACCGTTTACTAGGGACTTGAAAGTAAGCTAAATGTGGCAATTATGTGCAGGCCAATTATAACATGTTTTAAGGAGAAAGCACAAGCACTAAAGCAATGGTTAGCAAGTATAAATTCCACAGTCATGGCAACAAAAATGGGTTCAGGAAAGTGAGGGAGTGAAGGCTAAAGGTTTGGCGGAATACCGTGCTACATCTAACATTATACCTCTGCTACCATTGTTATGGGAAACACTCAGCATCCCTACCTGACTGCCACGAAGCAAACACTCTCGTACATCTATCTATGTAGTCCCATCCTCAGAACAGGTGGCACAGTGAACCCACCATAATAATGTCGCTTTACCTGGCTCTGAGAAGTTGGAAATCAGGAATAATTGCTGAGTGTTTTGCATCCTTCCAAACAAGACGATCGCTATTTGCACAGCTCCCACCTTTCAGTCTCCTCTCTCGAAGCCTTTTATGCTGGGCTCTTCTTCATCACCACTCAAATTAAACATCTACATTAATCCATTAGCACAGATGTTTCTGGCATATGGGGTGCTCTGCAATCATGTAGGCAAATCACACCCAGTTGTTGGTTCACCAGGTCCAGAATGCACCAAACACGTTGTCCAACTACTGAGACTGCCTTTGCATCATCCAGGAATGAATTAGTGATAAGACTAAACATACATTTGTACCAGGATCAACTGGTGCCCCAACTGGCTGTTAGTTCAATGAATGCCCAACTGGCTAATGTTAGTTCCATGAATGCTCTTTCCAGCAAGGTTTGAGGTTCTTCTTGTTTTGTTAGTTCCATGAATCTGGCACCCTGAGGGTCTAGTGCTGCCCTTTCTCTTTCAGTGCTAAAGAGTTCTGTGAGAGAACTTGCACTTAATAAATAGTACTACTACTACTAACAATAATTAATAAAATAATAACTCTGTCATAGTGCGTTTTCCTTCAGTCTGAGGTGTGAAACCTTGAAATGCTCTGTTTTGTCCCAATACAAATTCTACCAGGTGGTACCTGGCGAAAATTATGCATGGAAAACCCCGCCTTTGAGGTAATGTCTGCACATCTCTTCCTGTTAGTTTGAGCAAGGCCAAGCTTCTCTTCTTATAGGACCAACTAAGTTTTACTTCCTTTCTTATAGGATCACTTCACTTTTACTTCCCTCCTTATAGAATCAATTCAATTCTACTTTCACAGTAAATTTAACAGGTTTACTTCAGTAAAGTGTTGGGGTGATTAGTGCATAACAAAGGTTCTTCCATTTGAAACTGGCCCCTAACAAGTTTAATACTTTTGTTGTCCCACCGAATGTCCCTTTTTGAATAGTTGGTTCACAAGCAGTATATTAATAAAGACCTCTTTGAGCATATCTATATATGTTTTAAAACATACATCTTTGCATATTCACTAACTTATGTAAATGAATACACCAATATCTCAAATCATATTTTGATTGCATCCCTCCCTCTCTCTTTCATTCAGCTTCGTGCCACCTCATTAGACTTCTAAACACTCTCACCTGGAGAGTGCATCATTCTATTAAATGAATAAACTTCATCTTGCATTAAATACAAACAACACAGAGCATGTTGTTTGATTTAAATGACTTAAATAATGACAGTGTCAATACTGTAAATGGAATAATTGCTCTCTTTATTGTATTTACCTAATTAGTCTTCACAATCAATGTAGAGTCTATTAAAAAATCGCATCTGCCCGTGAGTTAATAGAAGTGTAGGAACGGTGCTCAATAAATAGATTCAACAGCGCCTGTCGATTTTTAATACGGCTTGTAGGAGGAGAGGGTTCTGCGATGGATGGGACCAGCTGGCCAGTAAATGCAAGCCAGAGGTGCCTTGAAGGTCTGCTGTAGGTTATATGTGCCGACCTATATGAAGGCTAAAGCGAGACATATTTAGAAAGGGCAACTATATATCCAAAGGTGACCTTCAAATCAAACGCAGAAATGTAAACAGCCATTTCACCTCTAAATAACTACTTTAATAAAGTGTACAGATGGCTCTAAAAGCACTCGAGCATGGTGATATTTTCACCTTCCGGAATCCAATAACACAAATGCATGACTGGTATCTCAACAAAATGAAGTGCATTATTAGATTAGCAAGCATTTGTGGCAACCAGTTAATAATTTGTCGTCGTACACGGATGATAACATGGGATGCATAATTTTTTATAAGCCCATTAAACATGTTTTCCTTTTGTAACAATGCATGTGCTCTCCCAGCACTGTTGTCCATGCAGTGCAAACCCTTGTAAAGATATTATCATATCGTATAGGGCACAGATATTTTTTTATCTGAAAATCTCATCTTCCTGTCCATTTCTAAGTGGAGTGCATCCAGATACCTATGCTTTTCTGTCCTATTCTAACAAATTGCATTTTCTTGCACCCAAAGTTACAGGTAAAGAACACCAAAAATGTAACAGGCAGATAAGAGAATTAGGGCCTGATTTAAAGTCAGCTGACGGATTGAGTACTGTCGCCATGGAGGAGTACTTTACTTCGGCCATGACCTGCCAAATTTAGAGATGTCTGCAAGCCCAGTGGGCATCTCTTGCATTCCAGTAACCATGGTAATGCCTATAAATGCATTGAAAGTTTGATGGATAGCTCCATCAACATGTAGCAGCCATATATCAAACTTTCAACATTTTTTATTTTCAAAAACAAAGATATTTTGTTTTGTTTTGAAATTTAAAAAAGCAATGATCCCACGCTAAGGGGGTTTCCCCTGTGGCATAGTGGTCATTTGGGGTTTGATTATATTTCCACCTTTGTCGGCAATTTTGATCTCAATTGTTTCATCCTGTTGAATTTCTTGAAGCGACTTTTGTTCTTGTGGTGTTAAGTTGATAGTACATTTTCTTTTTGTTAATTTGTACAAATCTCATATCACTGCCTCATGAAAGATATCGATCTTATTACCTGAACCCAAATCACACTACTACCCACAATTACGACCAGGTAATAAGATCGATAGAAAGTAGAGTATATAGAGGAAGCTCATTAACAATTGAACAATCAGGAATACTACGAAAAACTCACAGTAAATCCAACGGCACAATACAAAAATGAATTTGAGGATAAGCTAAAAATTTGGGCACAGATGAATTTACTGGATGACAATGAATGCATACTTAACAGCGAATCACCCAGTGACAGCGACAATATATTTCTTACCAAAAATACAGAAACACCCAATCAAACCACCAGGAAGACCAATGATATCAGCCAAAGGTGCATTGTTAGAATCTATGGCAAACTACATTGATTTCTTTCTTACACCTTAAGTTCAAGATCTCAGTTCTTATCTTAGAGATACGAGTGATCTACTACAACACTTACAGGAAATTCCTTGGTAACAAACGTTTAAACTAATCACAATGGATGTAATGGCATTATATACTAACATTGAGAATTAAATTGGCCTGAGAGCATGTGAATACTTGCTTAAGAAAAGAAACATACAATTCTCGAGTCATAATAAAATGCTGTTAGAAATGATCAAACTATGTCTAACACAGAATGTATTTTTATTTGGAAAAGAAACCTAAAAACAAGTCAAAGGAACCGCAATGGGATTCTCGTTTAGCCCAAGCTATGCATGCCTAACTACGGGCTGGTGGGAACAACAAATTGCATGGGCACCAGAAAATGATCAACATGTGGAAAAGATCATCATGTGGCAAAGATATATAGATGATCTATCTATTATTTGGGACGGCACTGAGGAGGAATTTTCAAAATACTTCATGATACTCAACACAACTAAAACAAAGTTTCAATTTACATATGACATCAGTGCATCAAGAGTAAGCTTCTTAGACACAGAAATATATATTGAGCAAAACAAAATTCAAACTATTCTACACAGAAAAAAGACTGCAACTAATGCATTATTACATGCTGACAGCTTTCATCAACCTTCACTAATCAATAGTATCCCATGTGGTGAAATTTTAAGGCTTCATAGAATATGCTCCCAAGAGGAAGAAGTGAATAGACATATCAAAGAAACCACCCGCCGATTTGAGAGAAGAGGTTACAAACAAAATGTAATTAGAACTGGTGTTACCAAAATTAAACAAAAACTTAGAATCGACAAGCTAAAAATTAAGGAACACAACAAAAAGACCAATAAACAAACCAATGTGATATGATTGATCACTACCTTCTTGGCAGAGGCAAAAGAAATGAAGAAAATTCTGAGAAAAAATTGGAATATTTTACAACTAGATTTAACGGTAGCCAAAGTAATGGGCAAGCATCCAAACATAACTTTCCAAAGAGCTAAAAATCTCAAAGATACTCTGATGCATAGCCACTTTCGGAAGAAGAACAAAACAACTTGGTTATACCAATCTAATTTTGTTAAATGCAACAGATGTAAAGTAAGCCAAATTGCTGCTAATGAACAACAAATTACACTGGCATCAAAGAAAAAATGGACAATCAAACAACATATCACATGCAAGAGCCAGTTTGTGGTCTATGTAATAGAGTGCCCATGCAATCTTAAATATGTGGGCAGTACTATTTGCAAACTGAAGAAAAGAATTCTGGAACATGTCAGAGCAATTGCAAATAAATATCGTGGGAATGCTATTGCAAAACATATGGAATCAAACCATGGAAGTGATTGGAAACAACTGAGATTCTTTGCAAATTGAGACTGAGTGAATACCGACACATACTGAATTTACGAACCCCAACCCCATTCGGTTTGAATCAGGATGAAGAAATGTATATACATCTATAAAAAAAGACTTGAATATGAGCTTTGCTATAGAGGACTTTGGACCGTCCAGATAGAAAAAAATGTAAAACACTTTTTCTCTTGTGCACACTTTCATTATTGGCCCACTAGAGGGCATGATTAGTCAATTGGGGTTTAGCAACAGCTGAAAATATTGGATGTTTAAATAAGCAAACAAGAATAAGGATGTGAACATAAACTCACCAGAGGATATCATTTTAGTTCTCTGAATTGTAAGAAAAATTATATAATAATCATGGAACCTTAAAGTAACCACACAATTTTTAAATAGTTCACATCAAGGTAGAATAGTTAAAAAAGCTAAAAGCCAGAAACCCCTTTTTTGTTATTCACATTTATGCTTAATTTGAACACAAGCACTTGCGACACGCTACATTTCCCAGAATTCAGAGACATGTATGAGTGGATAGAGCACATGATGATATTTAAATGTGCCTGACTCCGTAATGGCATACCCGTGACCAAAATGCGTAGGGACATCGTTTATTTGATTTATACAAGAATATGAAACAATAAAGAAAAGCATTACAGAGTACCTGTGAGCGCGGTAAACTGGTTTGGAGATATATATATATATATATATACACATATACATATATATAAATATATTATCTACTGGCGGTCGCCAGTAGATAGTTATAGTTAGGACCTATTTTCCATAAGAAATCCGCAACATTCTATTCACAATAACTTTGGCGCCGGTTGACGAATCTTCACGAAATTTTCAAAACTCGTGGGGCGCTCCGGTCCGCTCCTATCCTGAAAGTCTCGGGGTGATTCGTCAAGTGGGGACTGAGAAAAAAGGGGGGTCCCAATACGTGTTTTCCCCATGCAATTTTCCATAGGAACATTTAGTCGCAGCTACAGCCCGAACTGCTGAACGGAATTACACCAAATTTGGCAAAAAGGTAGCCCTTGGTTCAGAGTCGTGCCTTTTGGTTAAATGGTGTAAATCCGTTCAGTAGTTCCTGAGAAAATCAAAAGTAAAATCACATATATATCTATGGCCGTGGAGGATCCACGCACCCTGCGCGCACCCTCCCGATCACGAGCTGTATGCTAATTGGCTGTCAACACTCCAAACCAGGAAGTGTTGGCAGCCATCTTGTTCCTCGGTAGAACCGAGGCACAGAAACAAGTGCGCAAAACGCAAAAAGGGGGCAGGGTAGAAACACCCTGACCCCCTAGGCCTGCTTAGGGGGTCCCACAAGGACCCCCAGGGCCAAAAAAAGCATTTTTTTAAAAAAAATGGGTGGGATGCGCGCAGGGTGCGCGGATCCTGCCGTGAAAAATAAAAACGCGCTTCTTTGTGATTTGGCCCCCGGGTGGGCCAAGTCCCGGGGGCATGCGTTTGCAGATGGGGAACGAATTCCCCTTGAATACTGGGGGTCCCTGGGGGCCACCTAGCCCACCAGAAACCTTCAGTATGCGCCAGGGGGCTGCGTTGCAGAGAGGTGTTCTGAGGCCACGCCCCTTTTACACCTCTCTGAAACGCAGCTCTGTGGCGCTTAATGGAGGTAGCTGGTGGGCTAGTTGCACCCCAGGGAGCCTCAGGATTCAAGGAGTTAATCCCGACTTAAAACGTGCCACGGGGCGCGTTTGCACAGTGGTGAAGGGAGGGGGCGGGGCCTGAGGTGACATGTGTGCAAACATGCCCTGTGGCGTGTTTTAAGTTGGGGGATTAAGTCCCCTTGAATCCTGAGGATCCCTGGGGTCCAACTAGCCCACCAGGTACCTCCAGTAAGCGCCACAGAGCTGCGTTGCAGAGAGGTGTAAAAAGGGGCGTGGCCTCGGACCACCTCTCTGCAACGCAGGGCTGTGGCGCTTACTGGAAGTACCTGGTGGGCTAGTTGGGCCCCAGGGACCCTCAGGATTCAAGGTGACCTAATCCTGTAACTTAAAAGGCGCCACGGGGCGCGTTTGCACAGTGGTGAAGGGAGGGGGCGGGGCCTGAGGTGACATGTGTGCAAACACGCCCTGTGGCGTGTTTTAAGTTGGGGGATTAATTCCCCTTGAATCCTGAGGGACCCTGTGGGCCAACTAGCCCACCAGGTACCTTCAGTAAGCACAACAGAGTTGCGTTGCAGAGAGGTGAAAAAAGGTGCGTGGCCTCGGAACGCCTCTCTGCAACTCAGCTCTGTGGTCCTAACTGTAGGTACCTGGGGGGCTAGTTGGGCCCCAGGGACCCTCAGGATTCAAGGGGACTTAATCCTGCAACTTAAAACGCGCCACGGGGCGCGTTTGCACACATGTCACCTCAGGCCCCCCTCCCTTCACCACTGTGCAAACGCGCCCTGTAGCGCGTTTTAAGAGGTAGTTTTAATCCCCTGCCCTATTATGTACTAGGGACTTACAGAGGAGGTCATGCTAATCACAGGGGTACCCCAACGCATAGTGTTCCCTAGTGTATTTCACTGTATTCTAAGTGTCTTTTAGCATAGCACTGGCTCTGGTTAGTCAGAGTCAGTTACCACCAGTACACGTCTGAAAAAGTTGTGGGCACAGGATGATTTTGCAACAAGGCCTCTTTCTGCTCCTCTGTTGGTTCTTTCTGCACATCTTTTGCTTCTTCCTGCACTTTTCTTCGTCTTTGTGGACTTCTGTTGCTTCTTTCTGCATTTCTTTTGCTTCTTTCTGTGCATTTTTTCTTCTTTCTTCACATGTCCTACCTCTGTAGGCATAGTTAGAAACTAGCATTTAAAAAACCTTTGAAATTCACTTAAAAAACCATAGGTTTCAGGCACGTTATAGTTAGAAATTAGCATTTAAAAAACCTTTGAAATTCACTGAAAAAACCATAGGTTTCATACACGTTATAGTTAGAAATTAGCATTTAAAAAACCTTTGAAATTCACTGAAAAAACCATAGGTTTTAGGGCCAGTTATAGTTAGTTGGACATTTCACTCGTACAAAACCATAGAAATTCCCCCGTTATAGTTAGTTCAGCTAACTATAACTCGCGCCCCCGCAATGCACTGCTGATGACGTCACATATTACATCACTCATGACATGGTCAGTGACATCACTCATGACATCACTGATGACATCTCAAATGACATCACTGATGACATCATCCAGTGACTGTGTGTTTCTGTAAAGTTTAAATATGTTTAATATATATAGGCAAAGCCGTATTGAAGAATGAGTGCCACAACAGGAAAAACCTACACCTACCTCAGTCACTGCAACTGTGGATCCACCAGCCACTTGCAGGAGCACATGTTCATCTGGACCACCACAAGAGGATTGCAAGGCTACCACTACCACCAAGAGATGCAGAACGTAATTTCCTGCAGTGTGTGACTACCATTGACTTTGTGAAATACTTTCTGGACATATATACCTTTCTGATTCCTGTTGCATTTTGGACATTGGGCTTCAAACAATTTTGGGTCTTCAGTAATGTTTTCATGACTGACTTTTCCATGTTTGGTTTGCTTCTTGGTTTACATCCTGTTTTGTTTTATTTATTAAAAGTAAGACAAACAAAGTCAAAGACTGGTGTTGTAGTCCTTTTCTGTATTTATTAATTTTTTCCTTCCATCATACATTATAAAATGTGATCAAAATATTATTTTTATTTTGAATGAATTGGAAGTAGGTAATGTTTCGCACAAATTTCTACCATGACAACAAAAAACAAAGACAAAAAAACTCATCAACTATTAGTTTATTAATTTGAAAAAGATTGGGCTGTCTATTTTTTCTTAAACATAACAAACCATACATGACATAAATACTCAGCACCGTTTTTACATTTCCAGTTCCACAGCTTGCCACCATGAAAGAAGGGGATAGAATCAAAACAATCAGATGCAATAAGCAAAATAATATTGCATTATGTCATCAGCATGAACCAGATATTCTGCCTCACAATAGAAATTGCACAACAATAACAGCAACTGTCATAAATCCTGGCAGTACTTAATTTTGTGGGCACAGGATCATTCCAATTCACTGTTGCAGTATCTGGGAGAATGTCGCAATCTACTTTAAGTGGTGTGCTACAAAAGGTAGTTCTACAATGATGAGACACATCAACTGCTTCATACACTTAACACTGTGAGAAGTTGGCCTGGTATATGCTGTCCACTAATTATAGTGGGCACCTTGCACCAGTCCAAACAACCCCTTATTGGAGATAGGTTAAAGACAACCTTTATTGAAAGCTATCCTAGTGGTAGCTATGGAGAGCAGCCTTCAGGCTAAGTCTTGAAGGAATGTAAAGCAGCTTGTTTTACCAGTCTATAATCTCTTGAGTGACCAAATGAAAGAGGACCACACCAGGTATATATTCAAAATATATGTATTTATTGCTAAACACACCCCTCTAGTCTCTTTATGAGGCTAGAGTTCGAAAGTACATAAGTTATAAGTTAGTTATCTACAGTAATAGCACAAATACACGTTTGAGCCCTAGGGGAGTACCAAACCATATACCAATAAAGTGGTATAAGAACCACGACTGAGCTAGACACAGGGCCTAGAGCCTGTAGAAGTGCTTGGACCACAAGGAACCACCCAAGGTAGTGACACAGGGGACCCACGGGGGACGCGTGCAGTGTGAGAACACAGCTGCGAATCGCCGTTGACTTCTATGGGGAAAGTCGCGGTTGGAATTTTAAAGAAAAGGGACACTTAGAGGAGGACTTGGAGCAAACCCTTTTAGAACTAGGCTGTTCTAGTGTCAATACCCACGGGAGCACCGGAGTACTCGAGTTACCTCACCCAGGGGAGCCGGGTGCATAGGTGCCTTTCGGGGTCGGGTTTCGTCGTCGTTTTCAATGGCGATCTGCTGCAAAGTGCTGCTGGCGGCCAAGTCGAAAGTGTTCGGGTGGATCCAAAGGTGGATCGAAGATCTGAAGAACCTGAAAGCAGAGGGGACAGAGTCTGGGTCACTAGCCAGTGACCAGGAAGGCGATGAGCAGATGCCCACCGATGTCGAGTGCTTCAGGTAGGTTGATGGTCATCTTGACTCTTCAGCCACGAGGTCCAGGAGGCATCGACGATGACCAGGAGCTGGATTCGAGCTGCCTACAACGTCTGTCGATTGCAGGGGTGTCGGTGACCGGATTGGACCCAACAAGCCTTGGCAACGGCAAGTCTCGTGGAAATGAAAGAAGGATGATGGTGCAGACCAGCAAGGTCTGTGGGACTCACCCAGCAAGGGTAAATCAGGGCATGCCTGGAGCAACCAGGGAGCCCAAGCAGAAGAAGATTGGCCTTTGGGAGGGCCTGCTAGCCAATGGACTAGTGACCGTGAAGGAGCCTCGAGTGGACGCACTTGGAGCTGGCTCACAGGACACTCGTGGAGTGGAGGCCAGTGATCTTGGGTGCAGTCGGTGCTGGAGGCTGGGGCTACTCGGAGCCCAAAGCACAACTTCGTGGGAGACCCAGAAGAGGATGCACTTGCAAATGCAATTGGTGTCCAGGGGTCACGGTTCCACGTTACCCACGACAGCTACGGGCCTCAGCTTTGCTGGGGACTCAGGGCAGCCTCGGGGAAGTCTGGAAATCCACCTCTGGTGATGCAAAGACTTCGGCGTCCGGCGGGAGCTTCAGCGATGCAGACCGGACAATTGCTTCTTTGGTGCCTGCCAAGCAGGGGAGTCACTCCTTGACCCCAAGGGAGATTCTTCAGTCCTCTAATCTTGAAGTAGAGCGTCGAAGGTCCAGGATTCTGTGTCAGAGTTTCATCCAGGTAAATCTAAAGTCCTAAGGACTGGGGTCCCATACTTATACCAAGTTAGGGGTTGGACATACTCTGGGGACCCACCTATGGGAGGGTCAGGGCAGAGGGGTGGTTACACCCCTTTCCCTTTGTCCAGTTTCGCGCCAGAGCAGGGGCTGGAAGCCCCTGAGCTGGTTTGAACTGGGGTATGCACAGGGACACCAAATGTGCCCCCAGTGCAGGACTTCAAAGCACCAGAGAGTGCTCCCGCCCAGCCCCAATACACACTATCTTGTCTGGGGAGGTGGTTACACCTCCCTGGGACAGGAAACCTATTGTCCAGGCCTCCCCTACCGGAGTTTCGGTCAGCAGCAGGAGGCCAGACTCGTGTCTGTGGCAGCGGCATCCATTTTGTGATGCCAGGGCTTGGAAAGAAGTTACCGGGCAGGCCGGTGTGTACATGTCTCTCCCTCTAGAAGGGTGGAATGCTACCCCGCTGCCAGAACTGGTGGGGGGGTAGTATTCCAAGATGTTTGACACCAAACACGACATGTTTCCGTGCAGCCATCCCAAAGTTAGCATTTAACGCGAGGTTATAATGCGCTTAAGAGTATATGGTCGGGCTGCACTACAAACAGCATCAGAGAAGGGTCTCCGAATGCTGCAGAGGGGCCCTGCTCATGCAGGGGCACCCTCTCACATAGGAACCACGCACTCTGCCTCCAGGATTGATAAGGCCTGCCATAGGAGTGACTTATAGGTTTATATGTGTGTATGTATGTAGTGATATAGGTAGCCTATATCACAGTAAGGGGTGCATGCACCACCTTACCCAGGCTGCAGTAGCAGACCTGTGGTGTCATTTTGGATGGTCTTCCAGGTGTGGCACAATACATGCTGCAGCCCCTGGTAGGCCTCTGAGGTACCTATGCCCTGGGTACATAGTATACCATATACTAGGGACTTATAAGGGCACTCCAGATTCCAATCAGAGATGTGCCTAAGGCACATGGAAACCATTTTAGAGAGGAAGCAGCTAGGCTGGGGTTCTGATTAGCAGGGCCCCAGCCAGACTAAAGTCGAAAAACAGTGAAGCATCAGCAAAAGTGGGGGTACCCATGTGAAGCAGATCCTACTCTCCTACACAACCCCCCAAACGTAGGGACATTAAACTAACCTTGCCCAGTTAAGTCTTCATGTTCTAAGTGGAAGTACCTAGAGAGTCCATCTGCATTGGCATGGTTACTCCCAGGTCTATGTTCCACTGTGAAGTCCATCCCCTGTAGGGAAATGGACCACCTAAGCAGTTTGGGGTTTTCACCCTTCATTTGTTTTAGCCATAAGAGGGGCTTATGGTCTGTTTGAACAAGGAAGTGAGTACCAAACAAGTATGGCCTCAACTTCTTCAGAGCCCAGACCACAGCAAAGGCCTCCCTCTCAATGGCTGACCAACGTTTCTCTCTAGGGGTCAGCCTTCTGCTAATAAAAGCTACTGGCTGATCCTGACCTTCATCATTCAATTGTGACAGTACAGCCCCTACCCCCAATTCAGATGCATCTGTTTGGACAATGAACTTCTTGGAGTAATCAGGACTCTGTAGAATGGGAGCAGTGCACATGGCCTGCTTAGGTCATCAAATGCCTTTTGACAGCTAACTGTCCACTGAACCTTTTTGGGCATTTTCCTGGAAGTTAAGTCATTCAGGGGTGTTACTATTGATCCATACCCCTTGACAAATCTCCTATAGTACCCAGTCAGGCCTAAAAAGGCTCTCACCTGAGTCTGGGTAGTTGGAGCAGTCCTGTCCATGATGGTCTGGATCTTGCTCTGCAGTTTTTGAACCTGGCCTCCACCCACAAGGTGGCCCAGGTACACAACCTGACTCTGCCCTATCTGGCACTTGGTGGCCTTGATAGTCAGGCCTGCTTTCTGCAGGGCCTGCAAAACATTTCTGAGGTGGACCAGGTGATCCTCTAAGGTGGAGCTAAAGACAGCAATATCATCTAGATATGCTGCACTATAGGCTTCCAGACCTGTAAGGACTGTATTCACCAACCTCTGAAAAGTGGCAGGTGCATTCTTCAGACCAAAGGGCATCACCACAAATTGATAATGCCCACTAGGGGTTGAGAATGCTGTCTTTGGCTTTGCATCATCAGCTAGTCTGATCTGCCAGTAGCCAGCTGTCAGGTCAAATGTGCTTAGATACTTGGCTGAGGCCAAAGTGTCTATTAGCTCATCTGCCCTAGGTATTGGATGGGCATCAGTCCTAGTGACTGCATTGAGACCCCTGTAGTCCACACAAAACCTCATCTCTCTTTTCCCACCATTGGTGTGAGGTTTTGGCACAAGGACCACTGGACTAGCCCAAGGGCTATCTGAGGGTTCAATAACTCCCAAATCCAACATCTTCTGGACTTCTGTCCTGATACAGTCCCTGACATGGTCAGGTTGCCTATAAATCTTATTTTTAATAGGCAGACTGTCCCCAGTGTCCACTTCATGAGTGCACCAGGTGGTCTGACTGGGTGTCAGTGAGAATATGTGCCTGAACTGATTGAGCACCTGTCTGCAATCAGTTTGCTGCTGGGCAGTAAGGCTGCCTGCCAAGGCTACACCATCCACTGACCCATCATCAGGGTTCTGTGAGAGCAGGTCAGGGAGTGGGTCACTCTCGTCCTCCTGTCCCTCATCAGTAGCCATGAGCAAGCCCATGTCTGCCCTGTCCACATATGGTTTTAACCTGTTGACATGGAGAACCCTGTGGGGACTCCTGGGTGTTCCTAGGTCGACTAAATAGGTAACCTCACCCTTCTGTTCAACTATGGTATGGGGTCCACTCCATTTGTCTTGGAGAGCTGCTGGGGCCACTGGCTCCAACACCCACACCTTCTGTCCTGGCTGGTAAACAGTCAGTACAGCCTTTTGGTCATGCCAGGCTTTTTGAAGTTCCTGGCTAGCCTCAAGGTTTTTAGTTGCCTTTTTCATGTACTCAGCCATCCTGGAGCGGAGACCAAGTACATAGTCCACTATGTCTTGCTTTGGGGGCTTGAGAGGTAACTCCCATCCTTACTTCACCAAGCACAATGGACCCCTGACAGGGTGACCAAACAAAAGTTCAAAAGGGCTGTAGCCAACCCCCTTTTGAGGCACCTCCCTGTATGCAAATAAAAGGCAGGGCAAGAGTATGTCCCATCTTCGCCTAAGCTTTTCTGGGAGCCCTTTAATCATGCCCTTCAAGGTTTTGTTGAATCTCTCAACTAAACCATTGCATTGTGGATGATAAGGTGTGGTGAACTTGTAAGTCACTCCACACTCCTTCCACATTGCTTTCAAGTATCCAGACATAAAGTTAGCACCCCTGTCTGATACAACCTCCTTAGGGAAGCCCACTCTTGAGAAAATTCCCAGGAGGGCTCTTGCCACCACAGGTGCTGTAGTGGTCCTAAGGGGAATAGCCTCTGGGTACCTGGTGGCATGATCCACTACCACCAGGATAAACCTGTGCCCAGATGCTGTTTTGGGATTCATGGGACCAACAATGTCAATCCTCACCCTTTCAAAGGGAACCCCCACCACAGGTAGTGGTATCAGGGGGGCCTTTGTAGTGCCACCTGCCTTGACACTGGCCTGGCAGGTTACACAGGAGCGACAAAACTCCTTGGTGTCTTCAGACATGTTTGGCCAGTGAAAGTGAGGGACAATTCTGTCCCAAGTCTTGTTCTGGCCCAGGTGACCTGCTAAGGGAATGTCATGGGCTAGGGTCAATAGGAAGCCCCTGAACTTCAGAGGTATAACCAACCTCCTGGTGGCACCAGGCTTGGGGTCTCTACACTCTGAGTACAAGAGTCCATCATCCCAATACACTGTATGGGGACCACTAGCTTTCCCAGCAGCCTCAGCAGCAGCTTGCTGTCTGAGGGGTTCAAGAGAGGGGCAGCTCTGCTGCTCCTGGCTCAGATCTGCCCAGGAAGGGCCCCCTGTCCCCAAGAACTCAACATGGTCAGGTTCAAGCTCCTCTGGGACAGTTCCTTCCTCAGGACTGAGATCATCCCCCTCAAGAGACTGATCTTCCTTCTGAGCCAAGGGGAAGGCACTGCCTTTACCCTACTACTCCTCTTCTTGGAGGGCACTTGGTCCATTATTCCAGAATCCAAGGCCTGTTCAGTGTTAGACATTTTGGCTTGTGACCTGGTCACAGCAAACACATCTGCAGGGATGCCCAGCATTTCTGCATGGGTCCTGAGCTCCACTTCTGCCCAAGCTGAAGTTTCTAAATCATTGCCAAGCAAGCATTCAACGGGTAGGTCTGCACTTACCACAACCTTCTTAAGGCCAATTACCCCTCCCCAGGAGAAGTTAACAACTGCCAGAGTATGGTCTGTTCTGACATTGCTAGCATTGGTCACTTGGTACATTTCACCAAGTATAATCTGCCCAGGATTCACAAGGTCTTGTGTCACCATGGTGACACTTGCCCCTGTGTCCCTAAATGCCAAAGCCTCTTTTCCATTGATTAAGGGCTGTTGCCTGTACTTGCCCAGATTACTGGGACTCACAGAGGAGGTCACATCCATGCCTCCATCACAGACTAGGACAGCCTGAGTGAGTTCTCTGACTAGGTCAGAGCTCATCTCCTTACCCAGGGTCAACCCTACTAAACCCTTGGCTTGTGTAGTCCCACCACCAATTGTAACTGCACTAGGGGAGCAGGTGCCTTAGGGGCATTGGTGGGGGCTGGAGTAGAGTCTTTGGACTTGGTGCAATCACTGGTCCAGTGGGTCTTTTGCTTACAGACCTTGCACCATGGTTTCTTTTGGCCTCTTCCCTTGTTAGACTGTGAATCCCCACCTGAAGATGATTTTTGGGGGCCTTGTGAAGACTTCTGGTCTTTACCCTTCTCCCCACCCTTATCAGAGTTTTTAGAATCTTGCTTCATAGGGTCACCACCTTGGTTCTGTACCTTCTGCCTCACCCTGGTTCTGACCCATTTGTCTGCCTTCTTTCCCAATTCTTGGGGAGAGGTCAGATCAGAGTCCACCAGGTGCTGATGCAACAGCTGATTTTGACAATTATTAAGGATCTGCTCCCTCATGATAAGATTGTACAATCCTGTGAAGTCACATACCTTACTGCCCAATAACCAACCTTCCAGAGCCTTGGCAGAACAATCAACAAAGTCCACCCAGTCTTGAGTCTGTGTCTTTTGGGTATCTCTGAACTTTAACCTGTATTGTTCAGTGGTTAGGCCAAACCCATCAATCAGAGCACTCTTTAAGACTGTGTATTTATCAGCATCTTCCTCTTTAACAGTGAGGAGCTTATCTCTACCTTTGTCTGCAAAGGAGAGCCACAAGATTGCTGCCCACTGCTCCTGAGGGACCCTCTGTACTTTACAGGCCCTCTCCAGTGCAGTTATCCATTTGTGGATGTCATCCCCACTCTGGTAGGGAGGGACAATCTTGCTCAGGTTTCTATGGTCATAAGACCTTTCCCTATCTCTGGGGAAATTGCTGCCACCATGGGACTCTAGTCCCATCTTTTTCTCTCTTTGTAGAGATCTAGGGACTCCCTGTCTATAGCCAACTGCTGTTTTCTGAGTTCAAGCTGGGCTTGCTCATACTCAATCAGTCTCTTTCTCCTGTCATGAGAGGATTCTCTCCTATGAGAAGAGACAGAGGTCCCTATTGAGGTGTCAGAGTGGTTAGACTCCTGAGAAGGAGATCTAGACCTTCTGGGCACACTCACAATTCTTCCTGGGGGGACAAAGGGGAGGTCATTCTGATCCTCCTCCTCCACAGGAGGAATTGGGTTCTCCAGGTCAAGGTCATTTTCACCTTCCTGGCCAGTTTCAGAGGGGGGGGCCTGGGTTTCTTCACCCCTGACCCCTTCCTCATCTTCTGCCCCACCCTCTCTGCCTACCCCTTCAGACCCTAGGGGCCTGCTGAGATCAACAGCTAGTAGCACCTCCCTGAGGTGCTGGGTGCTGGCACTTTTGGCTGCCTTCAGCTTCCTAGTATTGCATAATGCTCTCAATTCCAAGAATGGGAGTTTATCATACTTGGAGGGAAGAAGCCCACTGGCTTCTGGCAAGGACTCACTGGGTCCTGGCTTAGAAGACATTACTAGTGAGGTGTGGTGTATGCACTACCTACTCTAGTGTGGCCTACTAAACTCTCTTGAGTTGTAGAAAGGGTGTGCTATCCCTTAACACACAACTCTAAGTTCAGTAGAACTTACTGTATACTAAGCTTGATTTATATGTACCTTAGGTACCCTTAGTTGTTTTCAGTTGATCAATTCAATTGAGATTATCTGGTAAAACAATAGCAAGCTGGAATCCCACATGCTGCACACCAATGTGAGAAGTTGGCCTGGTATATGCTGTCCACTAATTATAGTGGGCACCTTGCACCAGTCCAAACAACCCCTTATTGGAGATAGGTTAAAGACAATCTTTATTGAAAGCTATCCTAGTGGTAGCTATGGAGAGCAGCCTTCAGGCTAAGTCTTGAAGGAATGTAAAGCAGCTTGTTTTACCAGTCTATAATCTCTTGAGTGACCAAATGAAAGAGGACCACACCAGGTATATATTCAAAATATATGTATTTATTGCTAAACACACCCCTCTAGTCTCTTTATGAGGCTAGAGTTCGAAGTACATAAGTTATAAGTTAGTTATCTACAGTAATAGCACAAATACACGTTTGAGCCCTAGGGGCGTACCAAACCATATACCAATAAAGTGGTATAAGAACCATGACTGAGCTAGACACAGGGCCTAGAGCCTGTAGAGGTGCTTGGACCACAAGGAACCACCCAAGGTAGTGACACAGGGGACCCACGGGGGACGCGTGCAGTGTGAGAACACAGCCGCGAATCGCCGTTGACTTCTATGGGGAAAGTCGCGGTTGGAATTTTAAAGAAAAGGGACACTTAGAGGAGGACTTGGAGCAAACCCTTTTAGAACTAGGCTGTTCTAGTGTCAATACCCATGGGAGCACCGGAGTACTCGAGTTCCCTCACCCAGGGGAGCCGGGTGCATAGGTGCCTTTCGGGGTCGGGTTTCGTCGTTGTTTTCAATGGCGATCTGCTGCAAAGTGCTGCTGGCGGCCAAGTCGAAAGTGTTCGGGTGGATCCAAAGGTGGATCGAAGATCTGGAGAACCTGAAAGCAGAGGGGACAGAGTCTGGGTCACTAGCCAGTGACCAGGAAGGCGATGAGCAGATGCCCACCGATGTCGAGTGCTTCAGGTAGGTTGTCGGTTGTCTTGACTCTTCAGCCACGAGGTCCAGGAGGCGTCGACGATGACCAGGAGGAGCTGGATTCAATCAATCAAGCATTTGTATAGCGCGCTACTCACCCGGAGGGTCTCAAGGCGCTTGGGGGGGTCCGCTACTGTTCGAACAGCCAGGTCTTGAGTTGCTTCCTGAAGGAGAGGTGGTCTTGGGTAAGGCGGAGGTGGATGGGTAGGGAGTTCCACGTCTTGGCAGCCAGGTAGGAGAAGGATCTTCCTCCCGTTGTCGCTCTTCGGATGCGGGGACGGCGGCGAGGGCGTGGTTGGTCGATCGTAGCTGGCGGGTGGGAGTGTAGAAGGTCAGACGGTCGTTGAGGTATCTGGGGCCTTGGTTGTGGAGAGCTTTGTGTGCGTGGGTGAGGAGTCGGAACGTGATTCTCTTGCTGACGGGGAGCCAGTGCAGGTCTCTCAGGTGTCCGGCGATGTGGCTGTGTCGGGGGATGTCCAGGATGAGTCGAGCTGAGGCGTTCTGGATGCGTTGGAGTCTTTTTTGAAGTTTGGCTGTGGTTCCGGCGTAGAGGGAGTTGCCGTAGTCCAGTCGGCTGGTGACGAGGGCCTGGGTGACCGTCTTCCTGGTTTCGGTGGGGATCCACCGGAAGATCTTGCGCAGCATGCGTAGGATGTTGAAGCAAGACGAGGAGACGGCGTTGACTTGTCGGGTCATTGAGAGGGAGGAGTCCAGGATGAAGCCCAGGTTGCGTGCGTGGTCCGTTGGTTTGGGTGCGTTGCCCAGGGCAGGGGGCCACCAGGAGTCATCCCAGGCGGAGGGTGATGATCCTAGGATGAGGACTTCCGTCTTATCTGAGTTCAGTTTCAGGCGGCTGTTCCTCATCCACTCGGCTACATCCTTCATCCCTTCATGTAGGTTGGTTCTGGCGGTTGTGGGGTCGTTGGTGAGGGAGAGGATCAGCTGGGTGTCGTCGGCGTAGGAGATGATGTTGAGGTTGTGTTGGCATGCGATGGCTGCGAGGGGCTCATGTAGACGTTGAAGAGGGTGGGGCTGAGTGATGATCCTTGTGGTACGCCGCAGATGACTTCGGTGGCCTCGGAACTGAACGGGGGAGGCGGACTCTCTGGGTTCTTCCGGCGAGGAAGGAGATGATCCACTCCAGTGCATTCTCTTGGATTCCGACGTTGTTCAGGCGTTGCACTAGGGTGCGGTGGCAGACTGTGTCAAACGCTGCGGAGAGGTCCAGGAGGATGAGGGCCGCTGTTTCCCCGTTGTCGAGCAGGGCTCGGATGTCGTCGGTGGCTGCGATGAGGGCGGTCTCGGTGCTGTGGTTGGCCCATGGATTCGAGCTGTCCCACGACGTCTGTCGATTGCAGGGGTGTCGGCGACCGGATTGGACCCAACAAGCCTTGGCAACGGCAAGTCTCGTGAAAATAAAAGAAGGATGATGGTGCAGACCAGCAAGGTCTGTGGGACTCACCCAGCAAAGGTAAGTCAGGGCACGCCTGGAGCAACCAGGGAGCCCAAGCAGAAGAAGATTGGCCTTCGGGAGGGCCTACTAGCCAACGGACTAGCGACCGCGAAGGAGCCTCGAGTGGACGCACTTGGAGCTGGCTCACAGGACACTCGTGGAGTGGAGGCCAGTGATCTTCGGTGCAGTCGGTGCTGGAGGCTGGGGCTACTCGGAGCCCAAAGCACAACTTCGTGGGAGACCCAGAAGAGGATGCACTTGCAAATTCGATTGGTGTCCAGGGGTCATGGTTCCATGTTACCCACGACAGCTACGGGCCTCAGCTTTGCTGGGGACTCAGGGCAGCCTCGGGGTAGTCTTGAAATCCACCTCTGGTGATGCAAAGACTTCGGCGTCCGGCGGGAGCTTCAGCGATGCAGACCGGACAATTGCTTCTTTGGTGCCTGCCAAGCAGGGGAGTCACTCCTTGACCCCAAGGGAGATTCTTCAGTCCTCTAATCTTGAAGTAGAGCATCGAAGGTCCAGGATTCTGTGTCAGAGTTTCGTCCAGGTAAATCTAAAGTCCTAAGGACTGGGGTCCCATACTTATACCAAGTTAGGGGTTGGACATACTCCGGGGACCCACCTATGGGAGGGTCAGGGCAGAGGGGTGGTTACACCCTTTCCCTTTGTCCAGTTTCGCGCCAGAGCAGGGGCTGGAAGCCCCTGAGCCGGTTTGAACTGGGGTATGCACAGGGACACCAAATGTGCCCCCAGTGCAGGACTTCAAAGCACCAGAGAGTGCTCCCGCCCAGCCCCAATACACACTATCCTGTCTGGGGAGGTGGTTACACCTCCCTGGGACAGGAAACCTATTGTCCAGGCCTCCCCTGCCGGAGTTTCGGTCAGCAGCAGGAGGCCAGACTCGTGTCTGTGGCAGCGGCATCCATTTTGTGATGCCAGGGCTTGGAAAGAAGTTACCGGGCAGGCCGGTGTGTACATGTCTCTCCCTCTAGAAGGGTGGAATGCTACCCCCGCCACCAGAACTGGCGGGGGGGTAGTATTCCAAGATGTTTGACACCAAACACGACATGTTTCCGTGCAGCCATCCCAAAGTTAGCATTTAACGCAAGGTTATAATGTGCTTAAGAGTATATGGTCGGGCTGCACTACAAACAGCATCAGAGAAGGGTCTCCGAACGCTGCAGAGGGGCCCTGCTCATGCAGGGGCACCCTCTCACATAGGAACCACGCACTCTGCCTCCAGGATTGATAAGGCCTGCCATAGGAGTGACTTATAGGTTTATATGTGTGTATGTATGTAGTGATATAGGTAGCCTATATCACAGTAAGGGGTGCATGCACCACCTTACCCAGGCTGCAGTAGCAGACCTGTGGTGTCATTTTGGATGGTCTTCCAGGGGTGGCACAATACATGCTGCAGCCCCTGGTAGGCCTCTGAGGTACCTATGCCCTGGGTACATAGTATACCATATACTAGGGAATTATAAGGGCACTCCAGATTCCAATCAGAGATGTGCCTAAGGCACATGGAAACCATTTTAGTGAGGAAGCAGCTAGGCTGGGGTTCTGATTAGCAGGGCCCCAGCCAGACTAAAGTCGAAAAATAGTGAAGCATCAGCAAAAAGTGGGGGTACCCATGTGAAGCAGATCCTACTCTCCTACAAACACAAAATGATTATTTTGCCAATGTGAAGTAGTATCCTTTGGCTCAACTACCACATGTGGTTAGAGCAAATCAAGCAGCACATATTGGCTTGGTGCCAACATTCAACAGAAAGCAAGTCTAATAAAATTGTAATAACTGCCATTCAATCACTGTGCAAGTTGTCTCATTACAAGATATCTACACCCAGGGCCCGATTCACAGAACTAACTTACGACAAAATCCTAAACTTACTACCATTTTGGTATTCACAGAATAAACTTACTCATTTTGGTATTCACAGAATGAACTTACTCATTTTGGTATTCACAGAATGAACTTACTACCATTTTGGTATTCACAGAATTAACTTACTCATTTTGGTATTCACAGAAAGAACTTACTCATTTTGGTATTCACAGAATGAACTTACTACCATTTTGGTATTCACAGAATGAACTTACTACCATTTTGGTATTCACAGAATGAACTTACTCATTTTGGTATTCACAGAAGGCACTTACTCATCAATGAGTAAGTGACTTCTGTGAATACCAAAATGTGTAAGTTACACAAAATGAGTAAGTTACACAAAATGTGTAAGTTACACAAAATGAGTAAGTTACACAAAATGTGTAAGTTACACAAAATGTGTAAGTGCCCTCTGTGAATACCAAAATGAGTAAGTGCCTTCTGTGAATACCAAAATGAGTAAATTCATTCTGTGAATACCAAAATGAGTAAGTTCATTCTGTGAATACCAAAATGGTAGTAAGTTTAGGATTTTGTCGTAAGTTAGTTCTGTGAATCGGGCCCCCAAAGTCTGTGTGCATCTTCCACAGGATCAACCCATTTTCCCTTTGTACTTTGCAACAGTAGCATATAACTGCAAATGTCACAACTTTGATATGTTCAAATGAAGATGACCTGCTGAAGGGTACTAAAACAGAGAAATACAAGAAGGTTCATTACATTACAATACAAAATAGACACCTATAAAATGAATATATTTGAGGACACATTTTCTAAGTTCAATCAAAGATGAACAATGCAAATAACACAGTAGTCAATGTGTCAAAACTTTGATCAATAAACATCTTTGCCCTGCTTGTCACTTTACTTTGCCTTTCAAACAAATGTCCAGCACAGAGTTTTATCCTCATTATGTTAAAAGCTGGTTTATCACTTCATAAATTAAAATGCAATCATATACTTACATTCATGTTAAGAAGTGGTCAATGAGATCTTGATGTACGTCAGTTCCTTCCTTATTATGACTATCATCTTCATTTGGCATTTCAACATGGTCTTCTTCATCTGTAATATATGGGATGTGCCGTCGTAGGGCAATGTTGTGTAACATGCAGCATGCCATTGTGATTTTGCACACCTTATCAGGAGAGTAGAGGAGGCCTCCATCAGTCTTATCCAGACATCGAAATTTAGCCTTTATGAGCCCAAAAGCCCCCTCCACTGGCCTCCGTGTTCTTCCATGGGCCTCATTGAATTGGACTTCCCCTGGCATTGTCGGATTCCTCAGCGCTGCTAACAACTGTGTTCAGTTAGGATAAGTTGAGTATATTATATGGGATGAAAAGAAAATAGTAACACAATTTTAGATCATTACACTTTACAAAAGCCAAAACAATATAATGGCAGCTAGTACTTACTAGTACGTTGTACAGGTGTAAATTATAAATATTTTAAATGTGTAAATAATATATTGTTATTGTATTATTTACACATTCCAATTTGTTTATTAAAAATGTTAATGTAAAAATACTGTCAACGGCGCTATAAACAACACCACCCGAATCTAGCTGTGAACCACATTATGGCACTGCATTACACTTTTTTCTATAAACAAATGAAGACTATTAGCATTTTTGACATGTAAACAAAGTAGCCACCATTTTGAGCGGTGGTAAAACACTTAACAGTCACAAACACACTATTTCACAATGTAAAATGCCAGGCGCCTGTACTCGCCGTCAGGGTATTTGGAATTAGTCGACCATGGTGGAAGATGACCGCCTAGTGGGTGTGAAACTCCACAATGGGCCCGGCCATAGGCCAACGTGTGTGAAAGCAACATAGGACAGCCAATAGATGTGTCTGTCGCTGTTGATAGCGTATGCTGTGTACATGTATGCTGTGTTTCAAAAAGCTCACTCGCCTCCTAACACAGCAATCAACAAGACCTCCTCAGCATTTGCTGATTTGTGCGACCTCTGGGAGCCACGATGACAGGCAGAGCAGGTGACAGGGTCCCAGTCTTCTCACCAGAGGAGCTGGAGTTGCTGGCAACTGAGGTTCTGTCCCTGTACAGCCAGCTCTATGGCTCACCAGAGGAACCGGTACATGTTTAAAATGTATTTGTGAATCTGTCTAACTGGGTTTTTTTCATACACAGGCTAGAATCTCCATTTGATTTCCTGAGTGAAGTGTAGTGATTGACATGAAGTGCCATTTATGTTTCACATTACAGAAAACAATGATGATGTGAATTTCTATGCACATTATGATTATAGAACACTACAACATTACTATGTGTTGTGTGTTTGGAGACCTACATTTTATTAGGTGTGTATTTTGAGATATATCTATGTATATGCATGATTTTCATGTGAAATATAGAAATTTTGCACCATGTATATATAAAAACACATTTTATCTTATTTACTACTGTACATAGATATAATGTTTTACATACCAAATGAAAATTATGTTCCCTATGTGTATTATCCCACATATCACTCAGCCTAGATCAGGTGTCTCCAACTAGTCATTTGGGAGCCATCAGTAGTTCCCAGACACCTTCAGAGTAGCCCACAGCCTTGAGTTATTTTTAAAATGAGCACAAGGTAATATTTTCCTTTCAAAGTTAAGGGAAGGCTGTGTTCATGTGACATCATGATCATCAGGCTGCAGAAACCAGGGCCTGACAACGAGCAGTGTTCATTCAGATGTGTGGGCCAGGCTGGGGCTGAGTCACAGAGGTAAACAGCTGAAGAACTGAGGTATTGGACTCTTAGAAAAAAAATACTTGTCAACTCAGAATTGGAGTTGTGAACAAAATTATGCTTCTGAATGCTCTTAAATGGAAGACAAATTAAATGGAGAGTTATTAATTGCACAGTTGAAATTTCACAGGCTCCCAGTCACCCATTCACATATATCCCCTTCATATGTACACATGTTCATACAGCCCCCAAAGACCATGATCTCACTGACACACATGGCAACCCTTTCATAGTGCCCTTCCTTATAGTATGTAGTTCAAACCATATTATCTGGCACTATTGGCATTAAGATTCAAGTAAATGTAGCTGGGCATGAGGGTGTATGGTTACAATGCGCAAGTTGTGTAGTCTTCAGTATATCACAATGAGAATCACTGATAAGAAGTGTCTCTCATTACATAAAATGTTGGAGCCCCCTTGTCTAGTTGATCTCACTGGCCTGGATTATTCAATTTAGGAAATGACAAAGGCTAAGAGTAGTCAACAGGTTACAACACAAGTCTTAATTATTGTTTTATTTTGACAGATTGAAGAACATAATTTAACATGTAGTAACTTTTGAAAAATGCTTGGGATTAATGTAGTAAAATTGTGTTACATCAATACAGACAAACACCAAGTCACAAAATGTTTTTTCTTTCCTTTCTTGTATCTACACAGGTCAACAACCATCAGAAAATGGAGATATGGAAAGCCATCGCCAAGAAGGTGCGGACCCTGGGGGTCTACAAGTGGGGCAGCATCCATTGCCGCAGTAGTTGGGAGGACCTACGACGCTGGACCAAGAAGTCATCAGAAGTCCAGCTCGGCAAGTACTCCCAATGTGAGAAGCACCTGCACCGCACCCTGAACCCCCTAATGGCCTGCGTACTTCTGGTGGCCTATCTGGACATTGATGGGCAGTTGAGAGCCCAACAGTAGCTTCTAGGGAGTAATTTCTAGTGTGAGTTCAATATGTTGAATACCTAATCTTTTGTTACAGCAACTAATTTAGCCATCAACATTACGATTGATACATGTTCAACGCAGGATAAGAGTTCTTGAAGGTGCAAGTTTTGCAGAAAGTGTATGATGATGTACTTTGTATATGAATTTGTGGTTAAGGATTCCACCTGATTTCTGTTCACTACCAAAGGATCAGACACATGGCTGCCTAAACTACAAATGTACATCAGGCTGTTTGATGTTATAAGGGACAGTTGTTCCAAACATACCACTAGTCTTTCTTGTGTCAGGTGTGATGCTCCTTCGCTATAGTGGATGATATACTGTTAGCCCTATTAGAAAATGAAATAGAATTATATGCAATTATGATACAGTGGATGTTCCAGACATCACATTGGTAAGTTGGGATTCTACACAAACAAGAGTTAGCATGTGAGCCAAAATCACTAGTCACATCAGAATTAATGGCAACATTCTGGATTCAGAACATATCCCAAATGTGTTGGGAATCCAAAATACAGTTTCATACATGTAAAAAGTGACAGATTTGCATGATGTCTTACTCCTTCACAAATGTGTATGTATGTATGTTATGTCCAGATCATAAATCAATGATGGAGAACAATGGAATACTTAAAGGGACTTTTGTCGATGGAATGTTCCATCACATATATGTTGGAGTATCCCATCTGGAAAACTCAAATTCAGGCCCAAATCATGACTCATTAGGCAAATGTAGGAAAGCATCAGGGTGTAATATGTTACATATTGTGAATTACCTTTGAATATTTAATGTAAAAGTTATATATGAATCACTGTATGTAATATTTACTGTGTTGTTGTACCCATTGTTGGCTCAAGAGAAAGTCAGCAATTTCACAATGGTAAACCAAAGTTCAAATAACTAGAGATATTTAGGAGTCAAATGTGTAAAATGTTTTGCTCCGTACTGAAGTGAATTAGAAATGTATCTAGGCCTATGTATTTACTTATGCTGTAGAAGCCATTTGTCACTCCACCAAACAATATTGTCTTAATTTATTCAACAACATAGGTATCTACATAGTGTGTGATACATTGAAAAGCTACTTCAGTACTGAATCCATATACTATTTTCTACATTTAAAATGTACTTTTGTTACTTGAAGTAAGTACTACTATTGTGAAATGCCCAAACAAAGGAAACTGCCTTTAAGCTTATACAAATATTGGTATAAAATTGTAGTATTTGTTGACACACATGGATACAGTGGATATGCCGGTGAACCATAGAAGACTTTTAACATACTTTCGATTTAATATGTTCCCGCAGCTTGTAGTAGGATGGCATAGGCAACAAGACCTTCCTGTATGTTCTTGTGATGAGTCTTCTGCACTAGACACTTTACACATTGTATTAATTTGCCCTAAATGGCCAAATTACGTCAAAAGTATATACGCCCTTTATTTGCACATTTGAATTTTAAACAAGCGAGACCAGCCCTTTTCTATTTACAATTTTTAGAAAATTCTACTGTCTGTTGGTATATGGCAAGATTTTTAATAGCAGTGTATTGTGCTTATGTTTGAGATTGAATTGGAGTGAATTTACCTATCAACATTATTTGCTGCTCTTACTATTTTCTGTATGATTGTTTTATTGTACTTTTATGATTGCTAAATTCAATCGAATAAAGTAATTATTGAATTGAATTGAATTGAATAGACACACATTGATTCATATTTTACTTTTTGTGAATGAAAATAATTTAGATTTCTGGTCCTTGTAAACACAATGTACAAAAGTATTTTTGGTTTATATCCCTTTTGGTGACATTCGTTCACTATTCTAAACAACAAAGCCCAAATAAGGTGTTAAACAGTTCCTTGAGAGACATAAAAATGGATAAGCTACAAGATCCTATGTAGGAAAGTAGAATCTGCTTTTATGGTTACCCCCACTTTTTGCTTGATGTAATGCTGTTTCTGACTAGTCTGACTGGGATACTGCTAATCAGGACCCCAGTCTCTCTGCTTTCTCCCCTAAATTGTTATGGCAAGTACACCCAGATTGGATACTGGGGTACCTTTATCAGTCCCTAGGTACCCTGGGCATAGGTACCCCAGAGGTCCCCCATAGGCTGAAGCATGTATTATGCCACCTGTGGGAGACCATTCCAACTACCACTACAGGCCTGCCATTGCAGCCTGTGTAAGCTGGTGCTAGCACCACTTACGAAAGATATAGGTTTCCCGATATCTAGGGTCACTGCACTTAAAACCTATAAGTCACCACTACAGCAGACCTTTTCAATCCTGAAGGCAAGGTGCTCGGTTCTAAGTGTGAGGGTGCCCCTGCATGAGCAGGACACCCCTACAACCTTCGGAGTCCATTCTACTGGGTTGAAAGTGAGATAGCCATATACCATATAGATGGGCACCTCGTCATTACGCGATGACCATCTCAAAACTGGCTGTAAGGAACACTGTCATGTTTGGTATCAAACATGTTGGAATCATACCCCCACACCGTAAACGGTGTGGAAGGCATGATTCCAAGCACTGTAAAGGCCCTCCATTAGGCCCTCAGTGCTCCCAGTACCAGTCATCTAGACCCGGACAGCACACCTTGGCTGCTGACGAACAGAGACACGATTCTGCCCTCCTGCTGCTGAGCCAAGCTTGAGCAGTGAAAGGCAAAACAATAGGCATCCTGTCACCGGGAGGTGTGACCACCTCCCAGACAGGGTTTAGTGTATTAGGACTTGGTAGGAGCGCTTGCCAGCTCCACGTAGTCTGCGTGCAGGGCACATTTGTTGCCCTCCATGCATAGTCCAGTTCAAATCAGTTCAGGGAGCCATTGGCTCCCGCTCGAGCGCAAAAATGGACAAAGCACAGGGGAGTAATTGCCCCCTTGTCCAGCCCTCCTTAGGGAGGGACCCATGGATCGTCCCAACCCTTTCCTTAGGCTATTTAATGGCTTACCTGAGGGTGGGTCCCTAGATTCATCATGGGACATGATCCAATTCAGACACCACTTCAACTTTGACCATCTGGGCACTCTGGACTTCGCTGGGCTTCGCTCTGGGCATCAAGGCTGCAACCGGGAAGACTCCTGCTGCTCCTGAACTCTTTGCCCTGCTCGTCTGCTGCAAGGTCCATGCCTGTGCTCCATACACAAAACCTTCCAAGGCCTGTGGGCTTCCAAGACACCTGAAGGAATCTCCCTTGAAGTGAAGGAGTCCCTTCCCTGCATCTGCAGGCACCACAACTAAGCTGACCGGTCTGCTGATCCTGGATTCCCACGGACTCTGAAAGGCTCAGCAACACAGGTGGTGGTTCTTCACATCCCTTGAGGCCTGCCCTGTCCTCTCACCAAGTTTGAAGCCAGTATCCCTCTTTGGAGCCACAGGAACCGAACACCTGTGCACCGCATCAACTTGCCATTGCAAAGGCTTGTTGGCTTTCTTCCTTCAAGATCTTCAGGCTCCAAGTAGCCCCAACCTCAAGCATGTCCAGTGACCAGAATCTTTGACCACACCGCATTGCTGGCACCGTGGGCCTGTTTCTTTGGTAGTTGCTCGAGGTCCTCTTGCGACTCCAGTGACTCCGGCCTGTGGGTCCTGTTGAGAGTCACATTTGAATTCTTTTGGGCTCCCCTGATTGCTCAGGGCCTGCGCTGACTCCCCTTCTTGTGGTGAGTCTCCTGGACCTTGCTGGTCCTGACATTGTACCTTCTACTCCTTTGTTGGTTGCAGTTGCCAAGGCTTGTTGGTGCTCCTGCCAGACACCAACCCCTCAACTCTAGACATTCGACATGGGGCAGCTCGTGTCCTGCGCCTGGTCTTCCACAGCATCGCCTGGTCCACACAGCTGCAGTTCCAATGTCACCGTCAGCTCTCCTGCAACACCCGACATCGGTGGGCATTCGTCTTCCATGCCTACTGGTCACACCTGAGTGGCATAGACTCTGTCCCCTCTGCTTGCAGGTTGTTCACTACTTGAATCCACTTTTGGGTTCCACCGGAAACTTTCACCTTCTCCAGCAGCGGCATCTTTCTGAAATCTCCCATTGAGTTTGATGACAGTTTCCGACGCCACTTCACACCTATGCACCCGGCTTCCCTGGTGCAGGTATCCTGGTTCCTAAGATATCCACGGGTGGGGTGGCTCTCCAACCTCTTGTCTTCCACGGGGTTTCTTCAGGGTTCACTGGGAAGGGTCCTCTTTCTTTAAAATTGCAACTGCGACTTACACATTGACTTGTACGGAGAATGCGGTCGTGTTCCTACACTGCACACAACCTCCATGGGGTCCTAGATACTCACCTTGGGTGGTTCCTTGCGTCCCCGGCACTTCTACATCCTCTGACTATTGTCTTGACTTGAGTCGTGGTTCGCATACCACTATTTTAGTTTATGGTTTGTTCTCCCCCTAGGGACCACTGTGTATTCTGTGCTACTTACCTGTTCCTATTGCAAAGTATTGTGTGCATTGTGTATATCTCCATATATGTATGTGTTAGTGAGTGTCTTATAATAAATAAATATTTTTATAAATACACTGTGTGGTTCTTTTTCACTTAATCTATACCTATAAAAATATGTTCTGGTAAAACAAGCTGCTTTACACTCCTGGACTAAGCCTGAAGGCTGCTCTCCACAGTTACCACTTAGAGAGCTTTATAATGTTGTCAAAGACCACTAAAATCACCATAAGGGTTGTTTGGATCAGTGCAACTGACATAAGTGTACATCATACATGATATAGGAGCTGTCATGGGAAATTTCAA
The DNA here is from genome assembly GCA_963921515.1 of Calotriton arnoldi. Taxonomy (NCBI): domain Eukaryota; kingdom Metazoa; phylum Chordata; class Amphibia; order Caudata; family Salamandridae; genus Calotriton; species Calotriton arnoldi. The sequence goes on along the minus strand of CAWUFW010015820.1, from coordinate 247,595 downwards.
AACTGTGACCAAATGGTGTCTGAAAATGCTGCCTACATGAATGAGCTTATGCTAATGTAGAATGAAAGTTTGAGAGCCTTGAAGCAGGTGAAATATGAAAACCTGGAAACTGTTTTGTGATCAAAGTTCATGATCAGTTCTGTTTACACAGATTCAATAACACTATTGTATATGTCATTACAGCATCAACAGGAGCAGGTGTAGGGGACATTGGCCAAGTAGGCGGGAAAGCAGCTAGCCACTGTGGTTCGTGTGCTGAAACCACCGACGTCGAGGAACCCAATAGCACGGAGGGTGAGGGGAGTGCTGCGGAGGCCAACAGCTCCATAACATCATCTTCAGAGACCTCCACAAGTGAGCTCTCCCTAGTGGTGGTGAAGCTGAAAGGAACTCTATCAACTGCATCCATTTCCACCACCCAGACAACCATCGCCACCCACCCTCTTGCTCTCCCCAGTTGGCCAAACCTGCCCCCCTAAAAGGGGTGGTGTCTTCTTCGCTGCAGACACCTCACTCCCCTGACTCTGTACAACCCTGCTGCACTGAGTGAGGAGGTTACTGACCTACTACAGAACACCTCTGCAGGCCAGGCGGCACTACTGGATGCCATCCAGGGGCTTAGCTGCCATATGCAACAAATCATAGCATACCTGGAAGACATCCACGTGCTATGTCTGGCCTACAGAGCTCTTTTTAAGGTCTAACCTCCTCACTGACTATACCCTCCCAACCATCCCAAACTTGTGCCTCACCTCCTGCCCCTGCCCCTTCCCCATCCGAATTCCCTATTCTCAGCCCTCTCCCAAGCACACTCACACCTCTGCACATACCAACTCCAACAGACACAAGCAGCACACCCACACATAAACACAAACAGCATACAGATACCACAACATACCCATCACTAACACCACCACCAGCACACCCACACCGACTACATCCACCACCACACTAACACCCACCACCCCACCAATACACCCACAACCATCACCACACCCACATGTACCACTACCAGCACACCCACCGACACCACAACCCCCATTGTACCCATATGCACCACCACCAACACACTACAGACACCACCCCCACTACCACATCCACATGCACACCACCAGCACACCCACAGACACCACACCCACCACTAAATCTACAAGCACCACAACCATACCCAGCACCACAGCAGCACACTCATCAACACATACATTAGAAACAACATTCACAAAACACAAATGCCCACAATCACCCAAAAAACATGCACCTAGAAAGAAACACATACCCAAACCTACATGACACACATCAGACCCATATGCACCTGCAACCTCAACAGACACACGCACATAACCCAAGCCACCCCTCCCATACCCAAGACTACCCCTTACATAGGCATAACCACCCCTCCCAAAACCAAATCCCCCAGGAAAGATCATTGAGGTGCCAGCTCTGTGCCCACTAGAGGCCCCTTGTAGAAGATTTTTCCCTTGGAAGTGCATTTCACCATTCTATTTGATGTTAATTAAAATTGTATTTATTCTATTTATTTATTTTTTGAAAGAAGTATCTCATTGGTTTTATAAACCGCTATTTTGATTTCACCAAGTATGTCTTGACATTAATTTTCCTTTGCAATTGTTTTACTCCAAAGCTATGTTACTCACAAAAATTTGAAGTGCATGTTTTTATTTACTATAATGGCACGAATTTTTTTTTTTTAATGTTTACTGTGTGCATACACTGGTTAAAAATAGTACGTAATGGTCATTCGTGTTTACGTGCAGCCGTATCTCATGATAACGGGGCACTTGCACCAACAAATAGATGTCTGAAATTAATTTTTTAAGTGTTACTACAATACAGGACTTGCACTAGACAAGATGATATGTTACATGGATGAATATGTTGAATGATTCAAATTTGGGACTGACATTGATTTTACAGGTAATTAATAATGTAAATCTTACACCTTGTCCAATGCAATTTCTGCATCATTTTACATTGCACTTATCCCAATGATGTGTAATGCACATGTTTAAAATGTGACAATTTTCAAAATTTCTTTAAACACACCTGTATGGTGACTTTTGATTTTTTTATAGATATCTTTTTGTTCAAGTGGCCATTCTATCGAAGTCAGCTTGCACCAAATGTAGAAATACAATGTAATCATGCAGTTGTGCTTTTTAAAATTTCTTGAACATCAATATTATACACATATGCATTACATATTAATATGCTTTTGCTTGTGAGAGAGATTTAAAAATACACAAGTCCCGTGTAAATGTTAACAGACAAGTCAAAAGGTAACAGGTAAAAGTGGTTGTGTGCTGCACAAAGTGTTGGTCTCTATCGTCTTTGAGCTGGTGAGGCCAGATTTGGACAACATAGTCTAAATGTTTCTTCTATGTTTGGAGGAGAGGATTCCGGCCCATTCCCCATTGGGCATTGGGACAGATGCAGGCCTGAGTCTGAGGTCAAGACACACAACTCCTCAACCAATGAGAACTGGCATGACTGTAGACTTTGGGCTGAAAAACCTGTAAATCTAGATCACAACAAGGATAGACTACTCCTCTAGGATTGGTAAACCACATAGGCCCTTTTGGGTCCCAACACCAAGGTGCTCTCAACACCTGTCTAGCAGAGGAAAGCAGAACCAGGATAGGATCCTCTGAGTGGTTGGCATTCTCATTTTCTTTCCAGTTTGGGCCTCATTCTGGGAAAGGTTGAAGAGGTTTTCTGTGGAGAGAGAGAAGGAAGAACTGCCTTTAGCTGGACTATGCGTGCAGGAGGAGTGAGTTGATTACCTGAAATGGTTACATGAGGAGACTTGAGTAAAAAGGTTTTGTGATGAGAACTTGGCAGATTGAGTCTATAGAAGAGCCACAAGATAGCCTCTTCCCTGCTGTCCATGAGAAAGCAAAAGTGTATTATGAAATAATGAACTACTCCAACCCTTTCAGATTTTAGGAAGGGTAATCCTGAAGCATTTTAAGCATGTTCCTTTAATGTAGGAATTCCATGAATTGTTACTGTTATTGTTTAATCTGAATAATATCTGCTTAGTAGTATGAATATTTTGCAGTTGAAACAACAATGCTGTGATGTACAGAGCTGTGTTTTTCTGGCATAGGCAAAACTAGGCCTAATTTACTCCTCCACTACAGCTTGGATTTAGAATTACCCACGTTTTTACTCCTCATTGACAATGTTTGCAGTAAAATGTGCACTGATGCTTTGTGTTGACACACCCCTTCTCAAAAAACCTCGGAGGATGTTCTTTCATTAAATTGTTGCTCACCAAGGTCTCTTCATGCTTTCACTGTAGGCCTATTCATTAATTGACTTTTACTGTTTATGTAACCAGATTTGTGCTAACACATTCAAGTACATTGGGTCAGAGGAAGTTCATTAAGATTCATTTGGGGCTATACACCTATGATGGTGCTACTATATGATGTTTTAAAACACTGCATAATGATTTGATGAGCTGTTGGTACATTTGGTCACCCTGTTTTGACTGTGTGGTTTCATTGCTTTCTATGGTGAACTTGTCTATAAAAAAGATATGTTTTTTGGGGATGGTACAGGAGATGTTCTTGGTCTCTAGGGATGCAGCCTTATTTTATATTGATTAGCTGTATATTCTGGACTTAGACTATTTTCTAGATTTTGCCCATGCTGCATCTATTTTAAATGATTTCTGATCTTTATGCTTATGACTGAAATATTAAGCATCTTATTTTACTTTGCTATATATTTTCCCTTCTATATTGCACTTTATTATTTTAATAAACCTTCATGGTTTCTAAATTACCGACCTCAAGTCTTATTGAGTCAAGGCTAATTCTTATTGATTGCTATTTGAAATGCTGTTCTGAATCTTATCATTAGTGATACATATCAACATCTATTCTTGAGGGCAGCACTGTCCCTGACCAAGCATTAGGAGCTTTGATTTCTAATATGACAAACTAACAGAAATAGCACCGACATTTGCATCCTCCTTTCCTCAGCCTAGGTTGGAATGGTCTTTATAGCATCAGCATGAAGTATTTCCCCCTGCAGAAGAAGCTCTGCCTAAGCCATAAACTGTTTCATCCATCTTCCTGTGACTTTCCGAAATATCACTGGTTAAAGGAACAGATAAGGCTGGTAATAAACTAGGCAGTCAATAGTGACCAAAGTGCTTGTCCCTTGTTCACAGGGGTTCCTCTGCAGCTGCAAAATCTTGCAGAATATGCCATTTAAGGTAAAGATATTTGATTTCTTCAGTTCTACTAATAGCATAGAGATGCGTTTAATCCATTATTAGTCCTAGCCTTCCAGTTTACTGGGCAGTCTCCCTAACCAGAAATCACCCACCACGAACATTGATTACTTTTTTGTAACACGTTTTGTAGAGCGGGACACTAGTTGGTAAGGTGACTAAAATTGACATTGAAATTGTTTTATTGTTTAAGTTAGTTAAAACCAGAGCAATATTCCAATAAAACTGCACATCTTAAAATAATATATATGTGACCACAAAAGATTTGCTAGTGCACATTGATACATCGGGAGAAGAGAGAATGAGTCAAGGGCCAATGTTGCCACAATGCTCTTAGAACAATAGTCTTAATCAGGGAGATGAACTGTTCTAATTAATTTCTCATATTTACCTAATCAAAAAAGCCAATTTAATTTTAAAGCGGGACATATGCATATTAGGTGTATGAAGTCATGCTTTTCTGCACCACACAGACTGCATGACTTTAATCTGTTGTATTTCCAGGTTGGCTGATCAGCCAAAGATGGTAATCACCTGAAGCGTGTTGCTATTAGCTTTCTTTTTAGGTGTAGAGAATATGTTGTACTCAGGTATGCTGCGGGTTGTAATATAGGATATGATTGTAAAACAATCCATGCATGGGCCTGCGTGCTGAGAATATTTTTGTCTGCAATTAGCTAATGCCTTTTTGCCACTTTATTCATTTGTTTATTGTTAGATTTGGGGGTCTCTAGTTGGCAGAGGTAGGTACCTTTGACCAAATAGGGACCCTTGCGTCTAGTCAGGGTAAGGGGGTACACTCCTAAAATAACCCCTGCTCACCCCCTTGGTAGCTTGGCATGAGCAGACAGGCTTATCTCAGTGTAAAGCATTTGTGAACACATACAGTAATGAAGTGACAACACTACAGATGGACACCACACCAGTTGTATATTAAAAATAAGTATCTTTTATATAGATTTATCACAAGACCATAAATGACAAAAATCCACAATACTGTACTTCAAAAATGGTAGAATTAACTCAGTTCTCTTTAAGATGGTAAATGCGACACTTTGAGTTCAATGTACCTTTGGATGCGTAACGCTATACAACGAAAGTGTTGCAGGGAAGATGATGCGTCAGTTCCTTACACGCAAGAACGGTGATGCGTCGGGTCCCTACTGATGAGTAGGGGATGCGTCGGTTCTTCTTGGCATGGGGAGGTGATGCGTCGGTTTCTTACTGCGCTTCCGTGGCGTTGCGACCAGCAACGCCGTGATGGGATGAAGATCCGGTGAAATGAAACAAAGATGGCGCCTTCTTCTTGATGCGACGCGAGGCGTGCACGCCCGACGGCCGTGCGGCGACTCAACATTTCTTCCGAGTTGCGACAGGCCCTGCGACACGCTTCCCGGTGATGCGGCGGCGTCTGATGCGACGTCGATCCTCTTCTCCGGCGATGCGAGGCGCTTCGGCAACGATGCGACGGCTGTGCGGCAACTCAACGATTCTTCTGAGCCGCGACAGGCCCTGCGACACGCTTTCCGGTGATGCAGCGGCGTCTGATGCGACGTCGGTCCTCTTCTCCGGCGATGCGAGGCGCTTCGGCAACGATGCGACAGCGGCGGCGACACTCTTCTCTGTTGATGCGGCGGCGTCTGATGCCACGTCGATCCTTTTCTTCGGCGATGCGAGGCGCTTCGGCTGCGGCGGCGACGCTTCTCCTTCGTGAGTCGCGCTTCCAGCTCCTTGCGACACGCAGTCCCACAGAAAGTCCAGCACAGCAGCAGGCACTTTCCAGAAAGACTCTTGGGGAGCTGGTTGGTGAAGTCTGTTGTCCCTGAGACTTCAGCAGGAGGCAAGCTCTTGTCTCAAGACCTTGGAGATCTTTTACAAGTTGATGAAAGTACACACAAAGTTCCTTTCTCTTTTCTTTGGCAGTCAGGCAACCACTGCAGGCCAATCGCCCAAACAGCACTCAGCTTAGGGATAGTCTCCTCCTCAGTTTCTCTGGTTCCTCTCCTCAGCAAAGGTTCTTCTTGTTTCCCAAAGTGATCTAAAATTCTGGGGTTTGGGTCCCCTCTTTTATACTCATTTTCCCTTTGTTCTCTGAAGGCAGAGAGGCCTTTGCCTAGTCCAAACCAGTTCTGGTCAGTCCTGGAGCACTTTGTTGACAAGACTCCTTCTTTCCTTTCACAGTGTAGGCCAGGGACATCAGACACACCACAGGAGGTGGAGCCAGCATTGTGGAGGGAAGGCACAGCCCTATTCAGGTCCCAGGTGCAACTCCTCCCACCCATCTCCAGGCAGATCTCTCTATTCAGCCCTGTGCTGACTCACTCTGTCTCCTGGAATCCCCCAGCCCCTGTCACTCAAACTCCAGGCAAGGAATAAACAACCTAGCAGAGGCAGGCTTGGATAGTTAGGCAAGAAAATACCTACTTTCTAAAAGTGGTATTTTCAAACACAGAATGTTAAAACCAACTTGACTAAAAGATGTATTTTATCATTCTGAGTTCAGGCATACTAAACTCGAATTTCTACCTAGTTCCCTGGGTCAGTTAGGATTATAAGATGTAATAATCAAACTGCCCATTCTGGCCTATGGGGAACAGGTAGCCTTGCAATAGTGAAAAACAAAAATGGCTGTAATTCACTATTAGGACATGCCACACACACCAGGGCATGTCCTACCTTATACTTACAATGCACCCTGCCCTTGGGCCTACCATAGGGGTATCTGATATGAAGAAAAGGGAAGGTTTAGGGACTGGCAAGTGGGTGCACTTGCCCAGTCAACATGGCAGTCACAGACTGCACACAGGCTCTGCAATGGCAGACCTGAGACACACTTTTACAGGCTGCCTCTGTGGGTGGCACAACCAGTGCTGCAAGCCCACCAGCAGCATTGGATTTACAAGCCCTGGGCACACTCAGTGCACTGTACTAGGGTCTGACAAGTAAACCAACCCAGCCAATCATGGAGTCACTAATCCATACATCAATTTATACCAGAGAGCATATGCACTTTAGCACTGATCAGCAGTGGTAAAGTGCCCAGAGTCATAAAACAGCCAACAACAGGTCAGAAAAAGTACAGGAGGAAGGCAAAAAGTTCAGGGATGACCCTGCAAAAAGGGCCAAGTCCAAGTCCAACATTTATGAAATGCCGAAAAGGGAAAATTCTGTTGCCAGAGGTCTGTTGCATTCATTAACTTTATTGATAACTTTAAGTATTTACTGCAGCCTGATTGAGGGTCATCTTCCTGGGCCCTCCAAAGGGCATTATTGAGTGGACTGGAGCAATTCATCCAAATTTTATACCATGATTTAATTGTTGTATATCTTGTTGCTAAAGATTGCTGCAGCAGTCCAAATTCCAATTGGACCTGCCCTGGAGAAGCGTTCCGTGGTAAACAAAATGCTCTTTTATATGCCCTTATTTGAAGACTTTCAAGAGATTTTACGTCTTTCCCGTGCTGAGCCTCACTTGCGTACGCCACATTCGGCAAAAGTTTAGCTTTTATAACTGCTAATAGTTGTTTATAAGAGGGACCATTTAGTCTTTTTGCTAATGAGCAGAAGGCATAAAGCAGACCATTCCCTTTTTAATGGCATACTGGGTATATGCTTCGAAGTTATGTCGATTGTCTATGTATAATCCGAGGTATGTGTACTTGCTGACCACCTCAAGCCTTGTGTCACCGAGCTTAAATAAGCGTTGCTTTTGAGCACAGTGATAAATAGTCATGACTTTTGTTTTTGTTGTATTTATTTCTAGTATATTGAATTTAGCAAATTATTCTAGTTCATCAATTGCTCTTTGGAGACCTACTCTTATAAAACTTAGTAAAACAATATCATCTGCATAGGATAAATGTGTTACACTTAGAGTTCCCAGGCGCGGAGGATGCAAGTTAACCTGATCTAATTTTGGCGAGAGATGAGCCATAAAAAGATAGAACAAGTGAGGGGCTAAAACACAACTTTCTATAAGGCCTGCCTCAGTGTGTATTTTTCTTGTTAATGTCAAACCATCAGCTAGTTTGACTTGTAACCACAAATTTGTGTACAGCTGTGTTATGGCTCAGAGTGTCATTTCCGGGAGGTTCAACAGCTTTAGTTTTTTTCCATTAGAGGCCTCTGTTTACTCGGTCAAATGCTGCTTTAAAGTGTATGAAACATAAATGTAGATTGTTCTGCATGGCATGCTCTTGTGTGCCATTAACCCTAAAGCTAAAATATTTGTTGCGGTGCCAAAGCCTCTATGGAATCCAGACTAGTTAAAAGGAATTAAGTTATTGTTGTTTAACCAATCTACCAAGTCCCTTTGAATGACTGAGGCATAACATTTTGCTTCTGAATCTATCAGGGTGATCAGTCTGTATTTGGTAGGGTCTGTCTGGTCACCTCCTATATAAACTGGGTTAATTATTGACCCTCTCCAACTCTCAGGAAGTATGTTCAAGGTGCCCACCTCAATAAATAACTGTGATAGCAGGGCTGCTCAGTAATCGGGGTTCCAGTTTGTAGATCGCCTGCGGAATACCATTTGGTCCTGGGGCTCCATCCATTCGGCTGAACTTATTACTTTAGATATATTGTCCTCTGTATATTGCATTAGGGGCTGTTCTGTTAGACCATTCGGAGCCTTTGGGTGAAACTTCAGGCACTTTGTCTATTTTATCGACTGGGTTTGGTAGCAGGGCCTGTTCTATTGTTCTATTTGGCTAACCGAATTCACGGAAGAAACATTTATGCTTGACATCCTGGGAGCTAGTTCTACTGTTGTTTTAAGATCCATTACTAAAAAAAGGTTGATAAACCTCATATCATCAGTGCTTCTGTGAACCTCTTCGGCAAAAGTATTAGTTAGGAAAACTACCCAAGCTGCCTCAGTGACACATGTAGCATTTATTGCTTTTGATGATCTTGTGAGGCCATTTACTGTCTCCCACAAGGCCCTGGTGTTAGGATGTTTTGCATTAAAGAGGAGTTTAGACCAGAAGATGTCTGTTTGAGTTCTCTTTTCATCCCAGATTTGCTTTTTATACTGCTTCTTAAGTGTTTTTAATTTTACCCCTTGTGTCCTTTGACATAACGGTGTTCCTTGTGGACCTAACTGTTCTTCTTAAATCCTTTCTTAAACTTCGGGCTTTTTTCCCTATGCGTTTGAGCTGCTTGTGCAGTGGCCTACCGGTCTGATTGATTGCAGGAGCATCTTTTACCGGCTTTGTTAAGAATGCCACCCAGATCTCTACTTGGGTGCCTTCCAAATTGTCGCTGCTAACTATCAATTCCTTTGCCATGCTCGCTAATTCACGGCGAGTTCAGATCAGTTGCTGTTATTTGCCCTAGTTTTGGAGGAGCTATAATGTGCATCGGAGGAGAAATGACTAATTCGAGGTGTTGGTATGAATGGTCGCTTCTTGTGGTACATTTGATAGAGAACTTCTTCACTTGTGCAAGCAACGGTAAGGTGAGGATTGTGTAATCTATTGTAGAGCGGGCATTCGCACAATGATAGGTACATCTTGGAGGTCTATCCTGCTGGGATCTACCAATTTTTACTCTCAGACTGAGATGCTCCAGATCTGTCACTAATTGTAGTCCATTTTGATCATGTCGCTTGAATGCTGAGCATGCTTGAGGTTGTACTGACCATATCGCATTTTTCACAGCTAGATGGTCATCTTCATCTGGTGTGTATATTAGATTGTAATTGAAGTCGCCTTTTATGACTACTTCCCATGTTGGATTCTCAAACCTTGTTTCCATTATTGTGGAGGTCAGTTTGTTAAATAGCGTGTTTTTTTCTCTTTTCTTGGGTGTTTATAAACATTCATCAATATTGTTGTTTGTTGCCTTTCTATGTCATGAATCGATTTTAATTAGTTGCATATCTGCTGTTGAATTAGACAGCTGATCCGATTTAATGTTCAATGCAGTAGAGACGTAAACAACAAGGCCACTCTTTGGTCTCCCATATCGTTGCTGTCTTGTTGCTTTTTCATGTAATAATCTCTTATTTTTTCTAGTTATCTGGTGGTGAGTTGTCCTGCAATTCATGTTTTGCCCCAGCAATATTCCACAATATGAGATTTAGTGACGATTGGTTACCTTTATTTCTATTATTAACAAGTCATTCCCTTCCTGTATCGTTTAGGGCTGGTGCAGACCAGGGCCAGTCCTGCTCATTCTGGGCCTCCCATTGTGCTTTTGATACTTGCTTGGCGTCTCTCACCTTACCTCTCCCACCTTGTGGTACCAAGTAAACTGGGGTTGTACCAAGGTTGGAGGTATGCTTTCTATGCAGGTGTAGCAGGGGTGAGGGATAGCATTGCTTAATGGGCTGTGAGAGTGTTATGCCCCAGGCTTTGAACTCTTGAGCTATGTTTAAAATTAATGATATAGACTCCACTCTCTAACAGGTAGCCAGGGTTTGTTCCTTTTTTTTCTTATACCCCTGAGTGATGAACTCGATAGATAGAAGATCAGTCGAGGAAAGATGGTTTACTGTCGGTATTGCTACATCAGTCTCAGGATGTTTCCCCTATTGAGGTAATTCTGATGACCTTGCGATACATACTGTGGTGTTAGTATGATCTGATTGTTGAAGTTTTTTGGCTCCAACAATCAGGTTAGGTGACTGGATGTTGGCCTCTACAGTTTTGAAGATGATATATTTTATTCTTAGCTGCACTATTTTTGGGGTGTGGCTCATTTGATTCTACATCTCTAGCTCCTAAGCGGTAGTCAGAAATCATGCCTGGGTCCAATGTGCCCCCATCTGCAACCCTTACCCATATGTAAACCTCTTTCTGTGGGAGACTACCTCTTACTGAGAATAAGGCACCTGAGCACCTCTGGAGCTCTCAAAGTAAACATTAGGTGAGCCCCATGGGTTACTATTGTCCACAGAGCCAATGTAAGAAAACAATACCAATGTTTGGGGAATCCCTAAACTCCAGAACAATGTAGCACCTTTTGCTTAATTGTACGAAACTGCTCTATTTAATTTACCAGCTAATAAAGTACTTTTCAATTCTAATGTAAAGCACTGACAAGATATTGATCCTATCATCGGTTACTTACTGTGTGAAATGCATCCTCTTCAGATCAGCATTTTGTCACCAAAGAAAACAGCTCAACCAATTCATCTGGTGTGCTGTAAACCATATGTCACTTTTCACCCCTGCATCCTGACTTAGCAGCCATATTATTTGCACCTCATCACATCAGGACCAAAACAGCTAACACTGCAAGGACCTTGAAGCACAAATACTTCAGCTTTCACTGTTAAACAGCCACAGCTTATTCATATGGGCAAAGGGACTATGCCCCCTCACCTTTTTCCGGAGAAGAAGAGGGCCTGTCAGTCTTAGCAAAGGTCAGCGTGACAGACACCCTTGTTGTTGAAGCCAGGCAGCCAGGAGCTAGGCAAGCACTAAATGTGCAGGCTCATGGCTGCCTGAGCTGAACTTTTCCAGGCTTAGGATTTCACAGCTCTGTGTTTGTGACATAGCAAGAGTGCATTGAGGCCCTCCCCCTCATGACGAGGGGGAGTGTCATTTATTGCCTTGACCTGGCTGCTTCAGTTTTATGTCCTGAAGTGCACAGAGCCAACTGTCATTCAGTGACACCTCATCACAGAGTGGGTTGGGGTCAGCAGTCTCACTGACCCTATCCCACTCTGTGATGAGTGAGAGACTGCTGCCTTCCCTCATTGGCTAAGCTAAAATTTCTTGGGCCTTGTTGGAGTTATTTACAAATCTTGAGTAAACCGTTGTTTCCGCTTTGATGCATCATATTGCAGTGTTTTATTAAATGTGTACAGGACATCCGAACAGAACAACTCTCACAATACCCCCTCACAATTCCCTTGACAGTAGCAAGATATAGATAATTGACCATTGATATGTTGAGTACTTGAGTTCACCTGCTGATAGAGTGAATCTGAGGTATTTTCACAGTTCCTGTAGAACGCTACAATTAGTATGAGATCCTTGTAAAAGAAAAGAGTGCATGCAATTGAAATTGGTGTGAGAACCAAGAGTAACAGTAATCTTTTCTTCTCTTTAGTAGAAAGGAGATGTCACTCATGAGAGACTGCAAAACACCTGAAAGAGCCTCCATATAATGAGACAAGCTGTGTGACTATAACCCAATGTAGTCTTGTGTGTGCCTTCTCTCATATCCCTACCCCCGTCCCCATCTTCACCATTAGTATTGAGCACAGCGCTGAATGAGTTAAGCAGTATAGAAGGAAAGGGGACTGATGAGTTTCATGTCCTTTCCACACTAACATTCAGATCACAGATTGGTGATAATTTGAGCTGGATATTTGGTCTCACTGAAACTTGGTTAGCTGATACCACAACCAAATTTCTTTGAGACATATTAGCAGTGGTCTATAATGTCTTTCTTAAGAACAAAGAAAGCAGTCATCGTGTAGGTCTTGCTCTCATCCATCAGTCCTATATTATTTGTCTTGAAATCAAATCAAAAGACCACACTGTGTGCTCTTTGAACACTTTCTAGTTAGATTTGTAAGCAATACTTTTCCCCCCTTCCTATGCATGATCATCCATTAGACACCCAAAAAACTAACTGAGTACTTCCAACTGACCTCTTGAATTTAATCCACTTTTATCATGATGTCTTCCCCAAAATGTCCATTCATTCTTGGTGATTTCACTTTTTGGGCATATGACCCCTTAACCACTATGCTGAGGAAATTGTGGACACTATGGATAGTCTGAGTTACCCCCAAATAATTGACACTAACACACATAAAATCAGCCACAGTCTTAATCCACAATTCTCATAATTTTCCAATTTAGATCTCTCCAGCAACTAACAAATCTCATGGTCACTCCATGCTTTCATAATTTAACCTCAAAATAATATCATAGAAAATTAAACCCAATAATGTAGAAACAAATTGCATACTTCTCACTCTTGCTGACAAAAATATCCTCTCCTGAGAAAACCCATACGAAATCCTTGATCACTTATCCCAAATAATCAATGCTGCATTGGGTGAGCTTGCCCCTCTTGCTGGAAAGAAGTACAAAGCCATCAAAGTCAAATGTAGCAAATTGTTCTCTAAAGAGCTTTGACTCCTGAAACTTAACAGGAGGTATCTCAAAATACAATGACAAAAGTTTCTTTTACTTTCTGATAGTTTAGTTTGTCCATGTTAAATTCATCAGAGTTTATAATTTGCCGTTCCCAAAGTAAAAAAGCTTACTTCCAGTCTTGTATCATTGAAGCTGACTCCTCTTCTGGATGTACCAAGAAATGATCTCAACACCTTTAACTAATTCTGAAGAGGGTTGCTCGCAACAGCCTTGTGAGGATTGTATTTACTTATTCAATTAAAAAATTTCCAGGCATCAGGATAATAGCCATTAGTAATAGTACATTAGGAATAGCGATTACCAATAGCATTTTTGTGAATCGTTATTTGGTAATCACTATTACTAATGTACTAAAGTGAAATCTGGCCCTGATTTCCAAATTAGCTATTCCTAGTGGATCACAAATAGTCCTACCTCATGAATATTAAATTTAAATAAAGCAATCTTTTTCAAACACAGCCCTTTTTCCTCAAATGAAAGCAGGATGCATTTCAAAGAGAAATTTAATGTTTTTTTTAAAAAGTGGTCCATGGGACCATTGCCTGCTCTTAGAAAACATTCCGAAAGGGAATGCGTCCCAAGGGAACTCCATTCTCATTTGGAAATGCGTTACCATCAATTTTAATTAGAGGTAAAATGCAAATGTTTTGAGACCGCATTTTGGTCGGAAAACATTACTACATTCTATTCAGATTCCCTATTTGGAAGGAATGCCCTGAACATGTCCCTTCCAAATAGTGATTCTGTTTTTGTTCACAAACCCAAATTGTTATTTGGTAACAAATTACCGAATTGCAATTTGGTGTTTGCTACATTACAATAAGCAGTTTTGCTGTCGCAAAATGCCCGATTCTATCATTTAGGATTTTTGAAAAAGCAAAAATGCTTTGTACATCAACCTCTTTCTTCTCCCACCTCACCTGGACCAAGTAACATCTGGGATTTATCTGCCATAGTGTAAAAAAATACATGAACAAGATCCTTAACATACTCAAATCTGTAGCCTCCCCTCAAACTCATTTGAATGCTGAAATCATTCAATTTAACCAGTTTGCTATCACATTGATTACCACCAGAGTCATCACTATATCCTTGTTGGCAGGTTTCATTCCTTACAAATCTAAACATGTCACACCACTTCTCAAGAAAACTGCTACTAACCCAAACATCAAAGAAAACTATAAAGGCCTCCTAACTAGGGGTGGGCATAACTTCCCTAATTTGCTGCAGGGTATTTACGTGAAATTAGAGCAAAATTATGCAAGATTATGTGGAATTACGCAAGGAGTGTAACCCAGCATTTAGCGCTATTTTCTTTGTGCAAAATGCTCCCTCAAGTCCAAAATGAACTTGAAGATTCCTTTTGCACTAATAAAATAGCACTTAATGTAATAGAACATAATTAACAGCAGCCAGCAGCTGCTCACACTCACTAAAATAGTTGTTCCTTTGTGCCTGCTGTCGGGTTTGTGTGCTAAATTGCACATATTTACGTGAACGGGCATAATTGCTTAATTGTTGGTAATTTTGAGTCAAAATAGTAACGCAAAATTAACAAAATCACTGATTACTTCAGCATAACTAAAATGTCACCTGGGCCTACTCCTTACAATTGCCAAAGTCCTGGAAGCAGTTGTTACTACCTGCCTTTATTATCTAGTAGCAAGCAATATACTCAGCAACTTCTGATCATTCTTCAGGCTTAATGAGGCACCAAAGCAGCCCTCATGAAGATCATGGAAAAATTCCTCTCTGCCAGGGGCAATGATCAGTGTTAGACCCTAGTTCTTCTAGAGCTTTCTGCCACTTTTGACATGGTTAACTACAACACCGTCCTCTCCCTAATGGAGACCACATTTGGAATAGGTGGTGTTGTGCTCCAATAATTTAGGTTATTCCTCTAATATCTTTCATATCTTGAAATGTGAGAGCAATTTGGCATTTTCCCATCTAAAATCACTCATATGAGCGCCCCAGGGATTATCCCTATTGTTGGCCCATTTCAAAAAGTACATCACTCACTTGCAGCACTCCTTAATAACCACAACATTGGCTACCATATGTGCACCAATGACACCCAAGTTCACATTAGGATAACTAAAAAACGTGAGCACAAAAGTAATTGAGATTTTATTAATTGGTTGTCAAAAACCTAAATACCTTACGCTGATCTGGCCTCTGTACCTGGGTACTCCTCCAACCTGCTCATACTTTATCAGGAATCTTGGAGATATCAATAACATTTGTAAGAAATTGGGTTACTGGTTGAGGAGTGTGAAATCATACTTGAGGAGCTACTGCAATACTTGTCAGGGTGAAGTCACAAGCAAACTCCAAAGTAAACTGTGCTCAACCGTGTGGTAGCTTGGCACCAAAAAATCAGGCTTAACTTGAAGTCAAGCTTAACTTGGAGGCAATGCATACAACACTTCAAACAGTAATAAAGTGAGAACACAGAACAAGAAATATCCCACACCAATTTTAAAAAAATAGAATACATTTAAATCAATGAATAAAGTCCAAAACAACATAAATCCAACCAGTGGAACTGGAGATATGCAATTTTAAAGATTTAAGTGAAAATACCACCAAAAAGCATTAAGCGCCAACTGTAGAAATCTGGTCCTTTGGAGTGGAATAAAGTCACAAGTTCAGGCTGACCATGACAGGGACCCAGCCAGGCCCACTGAGCGAGAGTACCTTAAATCCTGGTTGCGAAGAGTTGCGGAGGCCCGCATTGGGATGTGTTGTGTAGCCAAGGCGATACTCCGCATGGCGCTGGCCCCAAGAATTTGAAAGGCTGTAATGCAATTTCCTGGCTCATCATCGAGATGCCGCTGAAGGAGGACTGTTGCGAAGTCCCGCTTCGAGCATGCATCATGCACCGGCTGGTTCTGAAGCAGCTGCGGGCTTGCAATGCGGAGACCTGCATCATCGAAGAGGCTGTTGTCGATGAGAAGCATGCAATCCAAGGGCCTGCATTCGGGATGCACCATGCAGTGGCGGTTCTGATGTGGTTGCAGGCTGTAAAGGGAATGAAAGGTCCATGCATTAAAGCGATGCATCAGTTCTGCTCGAGATTGCACAGTGCAGCTGAGGAGATGTGTCGCTTCTGCTGGATCCACAGATGGGCTGGTACAGCACCGTCAGGCACTCCTCCAAAGGTCCAGTACTAAGGTCCACCACTTGGCAGGGTAGTACTCACGGATGGCAAAGTCCAGGTGCTATGTTCATGGTTGTAGGAGCCTTCTTTCTCTTAGGCCCTAGTCAGGGGGCCAGTCATCTAGCCCTTGGAGTCACTCTGATGGTCCTAGATTCAACAGATGCAGTGCTGCAGGTCGAATATTAGAATCTAATTTCAGGCCCTGGGTTCACGCAGTACCACTTTACTAGGGACTTACAAGACAATTAAATGTGCCAATTGTGTGTAAGCCAATTCTATCATGTTTTAATGAGAGTGAACAAGCACTTTAGCACTGATTAGCACTGGTAAAGTGTGCAGAATCCTAAGCCCATATAAAACAAAGTAAGCAAAACAGGAGTGTTGAAGGCAAAAAGTTATGGGAGAACTACCTTTATCGTCTCAGATTAACTCTGTGCCTAAAAACTTGTTCTACCACCTCTGTTGTCTCCCTGGGATACTTCCACTACTTCACACTAAAGCAGAGGTCTTCAAACTTTTGTAGGCTGAGCCCCCCCAGCTGAATTTTTTTAAATATCGGGCCCCCCCACCACCTGACAAAAATTTCTGAAATCTCATACACCACATAATCGACCGCCACCCGCATATCCCGGGCCATATCCGGCAAATAATGTCCAACACAATAAGTGTGTTTAGTTAACTGCAGGTTTGTGAGTCGGTGTAGTTAAATAACAGAGTCTTATTACACAGCTCAAAACTCAATTTTCCAGCCGGTACATTAGTCACCAGACACTGGTGAACCACAACATAAGTGATGCCGCTTTTATTGTTGCCTAAAAACTGCTGGATATACAAGGAACTTTGCAGTGTCAGCCCCCAGTAACAAAACCGTCTCCACCTTTCCAGCCTCTCAGGGAAACGCCTGATACCCGGTGCGGCCAGTACGGCCTTGCTACCACCCTCCAATGGTGCCCCTCATCTGCGCATAGACCGCCCCTCATGTGTATTTGATTTATTTTATAGTGCTACTCGTTCCAAGTATGTACGGCAGGGTGTCGGAGTGCGTTACATCACACACATATTATATAAAGACAATGACTCATATAAATGTGAAAGTCAATGTACTTAAGATAATGGGGGCTACAAGGTGTAATCATTCTTTCATCTATCATTCAGTCTTTTACCATTCATTCATTTCACCATGTCCTTCCATCTGTGTGCCCATCCATAGCCACACATATTCAACCATTTGCAAACCTATCCATCATATATCCTTCAATCCATCATTTCACTCATCCATCCATCCCTCCATCCACCCTTTCACTCATCCATCCCTCCATCCACCCTTTCACCCTATCCCTCCGTACACTCGTCCATCCATCCAGCCATTTACCCTTTCACCCATCCAGCCATTCTTTCACTTACTCATCCATCCACCCAGTCACTCACCCTTCCACCCATTCTCCCTTTTAGCCATCCATCCATCCTCCCTTTCTCTCTCCATCCCCTTTCTCTTAGCCATCCATCCTTCCATCCACCCACCCACCCATCTACTCATCCACTCATGAATCCATCCATTGACCCTATCACTCATCCACCCTTTCTCTCATCCATCCTTTCTCTCATCCATCCACCCTTTCACTCCTTCACTCATCTACCCATCCTTTTGTCCATCTACCCTCCCTTTCACTCACTCATCCATCCTTACATCCACCCATTCATTCATCCATCCATCCACCCTTTCACTTATCAATCCATCCATCCATTATTTCACTCATCCAGCCACCCATTCACTCGCACATCATCCACCCTTTATATATATATATAATAAATTAAAATATATATATATTTTTTAAACCACATTTTACACTACATTAACTGCAACAGTAGAGAAAATATTGGATAGCGAAGGGGATAAAATTACTATTCCCACTCCAAGGAGTGCAACAGTAAGGAAAGTGTTGGATAGAGGAGGGGAATTATTTACTATTCCCACTCCAGCAAGTACAACAGTAGGGAAAGTGTTGGATAGCGTAGGGGAATAATTTACTATTTCCACTCCAGGGAGTGCAACAGTAGGGAAAGTGTTGGATAGCGTAGGGGTAAAAATTACTATTCCCACTCCAGGGATAGCAACAGTAGGGAAAGTGTTGGATAGCGTAGGGGTAAAAATTACTATTCCCACTCCAGAGAGTGCAACAGCAGGGAAAGTGTTGGATAGTGGAGGGGATAAAATTACTATTTCCACTCCAGCGAGTGCAACAGTAGGGAAAGTGTTGGATAGCGAAGGAGTAAAAATGACTATTCCCACTCCGGGGAGTGCAAGTGTAGGGAAAGTGTTGGATAGCGGAGGGAATAATTTACTATTCCCACTCCAGCAAGTACAACAGTAGGGAAAGTGTTGGATAGCGGAGGGAATAATTTACTATTCCCACTCCAGGGAGTGCAACAGGAGGGAAAGTGTTGGATAGCGGAGGGGATAAAATTACTATTCTCACTCCAGCGAGTGCAACAGTAGGGAAAGTGTTGGATAGCGTAGGGGTAACAATAACTATTCCCACTCCAGCATGTGCAACAGTAGGTAAAGTGTTGGATAGCGAAGGGGAATCATTTACCATTCCCACTCCAGCAAGTGCAACAGTAGGGAAACTTTTGGATAGCGGAGGGAATAATTTACTATTCCCACTCCAGGGATAGCAACAGTAGGGAAAGTGTTTGATAGCGTAAGGGTAAAAATTACTATTCCCACTCCAGGGAGTGCAACAGTAGGGAAAGTGTTGGATAGGGGAGGGAAATAATTTACTATTCCCACTCCAGCAATTGTAACAGTAGAGAAAAATTAACACTATAAAACAACATTAAATAAATATTATATAAAAAATATTAATTAGTTAATTAGAATTAAATTACTTCCCACCCTACTCCCCTATAAACCCACAACCCGCTCCTAAAAGAATGACACAATAAACATAATTAACAATTAATTATTAATAATTAACAACCAATTAATAAATAACTAATAATACATTAATTTCCACAATTAACAATATAAAATATTAAATACATAAATATTCATTAATAAAAAATCTTAATTAATTAATTATTATTAAATTACTTCCCACCCTATTCCCCTATAAACCCACAACGCGCTACGGAACTAAAACGCAAAATGTAATTAAAAAAATATTAATAACTTCTAAGAATTATTAATAAATGTATTATAATTGAATTACTTCCCACCCAATTCCCCTATAAAGCCACAACCCGCTACGGAACTAAAACGCAAAATTTACTTAAAAAAAAAAAAAAAACATTCTAAAATTTGACACATATATTAAAAAACAAATGCAATACTTACACAAAAAATAGAACACATACATTTAAAATACACACTAAAATACATAACACTAACTAAAACAACAATATTTTTAACAACAATAATTTTGCAAACGATATTAATGACTTCGCTATTTTTAAAAAGCGATATTACTTACCTTAAACTCGATATTCTTGACAACGATATTCCTGACAGACGATATTTTTGTATTACGATATATTGCACTCGATATTAGTGCAAGTCGACATTTACAACTCGATATTATGTCTGTTTACCATTATAATTACATTAAAGCATCTGTATAATACTGGGATCCTGCAATCCCGATATAAAAAGCCTGTCTCTTATTTCATTTTTTTAGTTGAGTTGTGACATCTCAAGGTTCCTGCAATACGGAAATGACACACCGCTAAACTGTAAGAACTTATTCTAGTTAAGTTGTGACCTCATAATACATGCTAAAAAGGCCAAGAGCCAAGATGAAAGGCAGAACACAGAGTACAATTACAGCTGTAGTTTAAGCAGTGAAAACAAGACCTGACATTTTCTTCTTCTAATCTGTTTTTTTCTAAAATCAGCATTAATTAGCAGCAAGCAGATATGTCAAAATGTTTATTTTTTCACGCTACAGGTTATTACAGTAAAGGCAGAATCTCTTCATGTTTCTACACATTATGAGCAACAGTGTTTTTAACATGACTTACATTAAATAGATTCTAATATCCTTTTGCAATAAATGACTAACTGCTTTCTGGTGTATTTAATTTGGCGCTAAATATTCTACTTTTATTCTTTATGTCGGCAATCATACCACCTGTTTCACATGAAGGGACAAGACACCCAGGGTCAGATTTATCAAGGGTTGTACTGCCCTTGTGTCACGCAAGGTAACACAAGGTCAACACAAGCCCTTAAGTTAGATTACCAAATCATGCAAAGCCACCTTACTTTTCCCTGCTGGCTTTGCAAATCTGGAGTATTGCAAGGTAGAGTTACTCAAAAGTTCTCACTGAGTAAGAACAAATAAAAAATCAGCATTTCCAATGTACTTAGGGGCTCATTACGATGTTGGGCAGAAAGCCTCTGCGCGACAGTCGGAATCTTCCTGATCGCGTCAGAGCCCTTCCAACCGACTCGGTCGGTTTACAGTCCGACCGCCCGATTACGATGTTCGCGGTCGGAGCGTGAATCGGCCGGTCATTCTTACTCAGTTCTGACCGACTTGCGGAGTATTCCTGTCCGTCGGAACTGCACCATAATTCCTATGGACGGCGTTTCTGCCGTTGGGATTACGATGTTGGTTTCCAACAGCTTTTCTGCGTCTGCCTTTCCGACACCGAAAGGCTGTCGGAAAGTGACTTTGGGGGCCCCTGGCATGACCCCTTGCCTCTGTGGCCTATGTTTGGTGGGCGAGGGGGGACCTAGGGTACCCCACTGTAAAACCCTGCACTGTGTGGCAGGCCCCATGGGGTGCATGCAACAGGGTGCAGGGTTTTACACACAGACTCCATTTCCCCATAGGAGCCTGTGTTATGGCCGGTTCTCGGGCGTAACATGTGCTCCCATAGGAAACAATGGGAATCCGACCGAACAGTGTTCGGTCGCATCGTAATCTGGCGGGTGGAACCACCGACCACAAGTCAGATGGTCAGTCCCAACGACGAGATGGTGTCGGGCGGAGGCTTTCCACCCGACATCGTAATGAGCCTCAAAGTGTCAGCCTCCTTCTCACTGATAATACAATGCCAGATTCTTCCAGCATTGTGGACGTCACAGTATCATGCAAAGGAGTATCCACCTCCTCTGCCTTCTATCCCATGCAGGTGCTGGGAATCAGAACAATTAATTGCAACAAACATGACCTTCACACAGCAAGCTAACAGAATTTTTTTTATGACAATACAGTGACTTTGGTGCCTGAAACAAAAAGAAAATTAAACACACCAAGTAAAAATGCAACCTATACTTTAAAATGGAATCATGCACCTGGGTCTACTCATGAAAATATTAAGATGCACGTATCACAAATATAGCTAAATTGAAAACATATAAATCACTCCTTTCACTAAATCTAACGTAAAAATAATGTGGGCAGACATGTAAGCAATGGTTAAGCATGTTGCAAGTTACCATATTAAGCACAAATAAATTATGAAAACATTGCATCACCACTTGTCTCCAGCATGTGAACACACATAATTTCCTAGGTACCATAGTGAGTAAGAGAAGTAATGAGTACAAATAATGAAACTGTTTACTTTCCACACCTCCCAAGATAATGAGTCCTGCTGTGGCTATGCCACAGGTTTCTACCCCGCATCAACACTGTGTCCGGTTTTGATCTGGCAAAGAGGAGGATGATGAGTAGAAGGTAAAGGAGGCCATGACCCAGTGAGGAGAGTACTCAGCTACACCCTTCGGGTCGGTTTTGCTTCTACTTGTACCTCTATGCTAACATCGCAAGAACGTTTGAGTATCAGTAGTAGCTCCATGCTAACATGGCACATAATGTGTATGTGTACTTTTATTGCATATATTACATTTTCATCATATGCCATTATATGTTGCAGGTACCTAGTTTATCCACGGTTTCTTTAGTGACTGGCCCACATTAAATAATTGCAACATTATTTCTATCCATGGCAGATTCTTTTTCGTTCTATAGTCGGCTTTTTGTCTGCCACAGGTGTTCATGAGAACCTCAAAGTGGGGAGAAATGCATTTTAGAAATATACCATGTTTGGATCTGCCTATTTAGTATGCTGTGTATGGACATAATATATGTGGCTAGACTGTAATTACCTCTGCAGGTAACCAAAACAGATGTTGATTTCGTTGTCATAAAATATAACTGATGGAAAATAACATATTTCAAAAGAGAGACATATACAATTAATTAAGCTACATCTGAACAGATGGACTTCCTTTTTATTAGATTTTTTATGAGATGCAGCGTTATTGTTCATGCTAACAGTGTTTCTTTATTGAGTGTTTTCATAAAACATATCCTTTCTTTCCATCACAAATTCCTCTATCTTGCGCAGGACGGCTGTGACCACATGATAACCTTTAAATGACCTCTGTAACCCCTATTACCTATGTCAATGACTTTTCCTACCTTATCTAACCAGGCCCCTCCAAAATTGTAAATCCTCTCGTGCTACAGTGCTCAGGTGCTTTAAATGGCTGGAGTATCAGTACATAAATATCCACAATAAAATACAAAATCAAATTAAATGATAAAAAATCTAATGGCTCTGAAATTGTAAGAAAGTCTTTCCTTTTCTACTCAGCCTTTACCATGTAGATGTATATATATATGTCCTCTTTTTTGCACTGTCGGTGAAAGTAAAATTTAAAAAAACTCAATTCCATTATTGTGGTGCCGGTTTATTCCTGCCTTGGTGAAAGAGAAAAGAGAAGTTGCAGGATATATATTCACTGAAGAAAACACAGGTTTCGGGGACGTTATAGTTAGGATTTAGCATTTAAAAAACCTTAGATATTCAATGACAAAACCACAGGTTACAGCAACGTTATAGTTAGGCTGACATTTCACTCGTACAAAACCAGAGAAATTCAGCTGTTATAGTTAGCTGAGCTAACTATAACTCGTGCCCACCGCAATGCACTGCTGATGACGTCACATATTACATCACTGATGACATCATCAACATAATCTCTGATGCACCTACTCACAGCCCAATATAACCTTTCATACACCCACTCCAAATTTCAGACTGCCATTCTTGAAACCATTGACACACCAATACCAGTATGTACATATCCACTCACTGATTCATAGGTTTACATACACATCCAGTTACACATCCACACAGGTACTCATATATATATATATACATATTTATATATATATGCAGTAAATAATTTTTTTTTTAAATATAAAAATGAAGTCGCGTACCAGATGCGGATCTGCATGTTTTGTGCGCGAAGCCATTCATATATTTACAAGTCTAAAATGTAGTGAAATTAATACTTTTTGTTTATTGTAAGGGTAGTATTTTACAACTAGAGTAATAAAATGAACATGTAGGTATGATAAAGGCAATTTGAAAGTATTTTGTGGGTTCGCGAAACTATCCCGTACACTACCGGGTCTTACTTCCGGAATCGCGTAGCAATCGTGGTTCCGGCGTGATTTGGAAAAGTAATATTTATGATAGTGCACAATTTAGATTTGAATATTACTTTAATATTTTGGTTTAAAATATGTTGTATCTCCTTGTTTGTTTCCAAGATGTGAGTGCGGAATCGCGGTCCGGACGCGACTCTATCGGTTTTATTTGTGATATTAATACATATATATATATATATATAGACAATAATAATCTTAAGTTTAAGGTTACAATTTTGTATATTAGTAAAAAAAAAGTTATTACAACGTTTTCTTGATAATATTTTCAGGAATCGTGATACGTCTGCGTAGATCGCTACTTCCGGATCCACGTACGGGACACGTGTTAGGAATGGGGGTCTCTAGTTGGCAATGGTTTGCACCTTTATCCAAGTAGGGACCCTTCCTCCTAGTCAGGGTAAGGGGATACACTTCTAAAATAACCCCTGCTCACCCCCTTGGTAGCTTGGCATGAGCAGACAGGCCTATCTCAAGGCAGTGTGTAAAGCATTTGTGCCTGCATACAGTAACACAGTGAAAACACTACAATTGGACACCACACCAGTTTAGAAGAAAGAGTAAAACTTTATCTGAACCACACAAGACTAAAAACGACAAAAATCCACAATACAATACTGTAAAAATAGTTACTTGGCAAGATAACCTTTAAAATGCAGAAATAGCTGAAAAACACAGTTCTTCCAAGTTGGTAACTCCGTCCGGGGCTACCGCGATGCTGAACACGACAGAGTCTAACAATTCCAGCTGACCGCGTCGGTGAGGGGTCAGCTAAATCGAAGACAGACTCGAAAACAGTACCTTTCTTGTTGCGGCCGACACGATGGTATGAGCCGGTCAGGGCAACCGTCAGGGTTGCGTTGCAAAATGGAAGCGGTGCAGGGTGCGGTGCCCTCTTGATGCGGTGCAGGCAGAGGTTCAGTGACGATCGTCCAGACGGCGTCCTTGAGGCCAAGGCTTACGGTGCAGGGTAAGGCGGTGCTCGATGAGGTGCTGGCAGGCTGCGGTGCAGGTGACGGAGCCGGTCGATATCCCGGTCGGGCAGCGACGGTGTTGGTGACGTCCAGGAAGGGTGAAGGGAGGTGGTGCGGAATGCGGTGCCCACAGAATGCAGTGCGAGCAATGGCTCAGTGACGATCGTCAAGACGGCATCAATGAGACCAAGGACGTGGTGCGAAGTGCAGTGGTGCCTTCTGCGGGGCCTTCAGGACCTGGAATCCTGCGACGGACTTGGTGACAGAGTCGGTTGCCCTTTTCTTCCGTGGCGACTGGAACCAGTGGTTCCAGAGACGGTGCCCAGAAAGATGGAGAGGACTTTGCTGTTCCTGAGACCTCTTGAACAGGGGGCAAACACTACTTCAAGCCCTTGGAGACACTTTGCAAGCAGGATACACACATAGTACCTCTCCTTGGCAGAAACAGCCACTGCAGGCCAACCCCAGACAGCACACAGCAAAGGGGCAGTACTCCTCCTCCCGTTTCTTCCAGCTCTTCTCCTTGGCAGAGGTTCCTCTTGAATTCCAGAAGTAGACTAAAGTTCTGGGGTCTGGGCCCCAATATTTATACAGCAAAATCCTTTGTTCTCTGGTGGCAGAGAAGCCCTGTGCCCAGCCAAAACCAGTTCTGTCCTCTCTGGTGCAGCTGCCCAGCAGGAGGTGGAGACAGCTTTGTCCAAAGCAGACCAGGCCCATTCAGGTGTAAAAGGAATCTCCTCCCCCTACTCTAAATGCAACAAAGCCCTGACTCACCCTGGAAAGGCAGGACACACCTCACCCCCCCAAGTGGCTGCCTGAACAGAATACACATCCCCGGCCCCTGCCACTCCAAAACAAAACAGTCAATACACAAACCTAGCAGAGGCACACAGGATGGCTAAGCAAGAAAATACCCACCTCTAAAAGTGGTATTTTTAAACACAGAGTGCAAAAATCATCCTCACTAAAAGATGCATCTTTACAGTCTGAGTTCAGGCATACTAAATTTTATTTTCCCATCTTGTTCCCATGGGCAGGTATACTTATAAGATGTTCTAAGTTAACTCCCCATTCTATCCTATGGGACAGATAGCCTTGCAAAAGTGAAAAACAAAATTGGCAGTATTTCACTATCAGGACATGCCACACACATCAGGGTTCTACCTTTCACATACACTGCACCCTGCCCACGGGGTACCTTGGGACTACCTTAGGGGTGACTTTCATGCGTGAAAAGGGAAGGTTAGGGCCTGCAAGTGAGTGCACTTGCCAAGTCAACATAGCAGTACAAAACTGCGCACAGACACCACAGTGGCAGGTCTGAGTTACATTTTACAGGCTGCTTATGTGGGTGGCACAATCAGTGCTGCAAACCCACTAGCAGCATTTGATTTATAGGCCAGGGGCACACACAGTGCACTGTACTAGGGACTTAACAGTAAATCAAATATGCCAATCATGGAATCACCAATCTATAACAACAATTTACAGAGGGAGCACTTGCACTTTGGCACTGAACAGTAGTGGCAAAGTGCCCAAAGCATCTAGACCAGCAAAAACCAAGTCCATCACACAGAAAAATAACAGGAGGCAAAGGCAAAAATACGGGGGAAACCCACGCCAATGCTGCCAAGTCTAACAACACAAATCTAACGATTTAAAAAAAAAAAACATATTATATATAAATATTGATTCATTCACTTTATTTTAAATGAAAGAGCTACATTTATTTGAAAATGAAATATTATAATATACAACCAAATATAGTTGAAATGTAAAATTAAAAGAAGTTGCGGATTCGCATCCGGTACGCGCTGGCACCGCGTAGGGGTCGAGCATCCTATGTGACACAAAAAAGAGATTTTATTGGTTATACATCCTGTCATCATTAACCTAGGTAGATCCCACCCTCTTTCTTCTACTTTAGGGTGTGGTTGGCAACAAACACACTCATTCTAGGATAAACAATGTTAGATGTAGATTGGTGTTTTGGGGATTTTCAATTTGAAAATTTTAAATGGCAACATCATCAGACCTGCATGAGGAGGAGGACCAGACCCTTTTGGAGAAAGAAGATGAGCCACCACGAAAGAGGAAGGAGAGAAGGGCCAGAAGAAAGTGAATGTGCAGAAGGTGACCTGCAACATATGCAAAAAGGTGCTGTCTCGGGGATCTGACAAGAAATATTCTTGTGGGACGTCTTCAATGTACAAACACCTGAAGACGATGCACGAAAACCATCTTGCAAGAGCAGAAATTGCAAGACTTAATGCAAGTGAAGGTGGCCAAGATGTGCAGGCTTCAACATCAAGACATTGCGACAGGCTGCAGACCATTCCTCCTACTCTGCCTGATTTTGCCAAAGCTGGACTTTCCTGCCCAAAATGTAGTACTGTGTTGAGTGTGGGGGAACAGGTTGCCCAAACCATGATGAACACCATTAACAGCCACTGATGTTAATTTGTTTTTTTCCCTAATTAGGCAAGGTGTTTTGTGCTTGTTTTTTTGTTTAAGTTTTCATGTTAAAAATCTAAGAAACACAAACAAAACTACAAAATAGTTAGAAAAAAACTAAAAATTATAAAATAGTTTTAAAAAAGAAAAAAAGGTTCTTACTGAACCACCTATTCTAGTTTAAAAAGAAAAAGTATATGTTGTGTAATTGGATGAGTCAATGGGTAGTGTCTGCGTGATTGGATGAGTGCATGCGTAGTGTGTCACTGATTGGATGACTGCATGGCTACAAACTGAGTAAATGGATGAGTGCATGGGTACTGCCTGAGTGAATGGATGAGTGCAAGACTAGTGCCTGGGTGATTTAATGAGTGCATGGATAGTGCCTGAGTGAATGGATGAGTGCAAGGGTAGAGCACGGGTCATTGAATGAGTGCATGGGAAGTGCCTGAGAATATTGATGAGTGCATGGGTAGTGCCTCAGTGAATGGTTGAGTGCAACGGTAGTGCCTGAGTGATTCGATGAGTGCATGGGTAGTGTCTGGGTGATTGAATGAGTGCATGGGTAGTGCCTGAGTGAATGGATGAGTGCAAGGGTAGTGCCTGGGTGATTGGATGAGTACATGACTTGTGCGTGTGTGATTGCATGAGTATATTCGTAGGGTCTAGTTGATTGGATGAGTGCATGAGTAGTGCCTGAGAGAATGGAAGAGTGTATGTGTAGTGTCTGAGAAGATTTGTGCACCTGAATGAGAAGCTACCAGTTTGTTAAGCTAGCATCTTCAGACACACAGCAGGTGTCAGAATACATGTACAAGAAGACACATACCTGAGTCACAAGAGCATGCAGACCTTTAAACTTGACAGAGTGCACTTCCCATTGAAAGCAGACTCCTAAGTTTATATGGCCTACTTCAAGTGTACCTTTCCAGAAACTAATACGAAGTAGCACAATCCCTACTCCCTCTGCCAACATGTCTTAAACCTCACTTTTCTCCTGCAGCTTCACTATTCACCAACTGCTCAGAATGTTGGGCCTAGCTAAACATAAAACAGCAACCCTTCCCATGTCACTGTTGTAAGTCTCACCATCTTTCCAAAGGCTTCAATGTGTGTGTCTGCACCTTTTCCTAGTGACATGATACATAAAAAGTAACCTAGAAATAGTAGAATACCTGTGTTTCAGACCACATGCTCTCTAGGTTTCTGTAGATGAAGGCGTATGTATTCCTTTCTGCTCATAATACCTGGCACGTGGGTATTTGAGGGGTTCTGTGACACCTACAAAGGTAAGACGTGTGCTTCTGAGACCGAATGATGGAGCAGAACTGAGAAGATTTGTGCACCTGTATGAGAAGCTACCAGTTTTTTAAGCTAGCATCTTCAGATGCACAGCACGTGTCAGAATACATGTACAAGTAGACCCATACCTGAGTCAAGAGAGCACGCAGACCTTTAAACTTGACAGAGTGCACTTCCCATTGCAAGCAGACACCTAAATTTATACAACCTACTTCAATTGTACCTTTCCAGAGACTCATACGAATTAGCGTAATCAATAATCCCTCTGCCAACATGCCTTAAAACTCACTTTTCTCTGGCAGCTTCACTATTCATGGACTGCTCAGAATGTTGGGCCCTAGCCAAATATAAAACAGCAACCCTTCCCATGTTACTGTTGTAAGTCCCACCATATTTACGAAAGCTTCAATGCGTGTTTGTGCCTTTTCATAATGACATGATACATAAAAAGAACACCTGAAAAAGTAGAATACCTGTGTTTCACACCGCATGCTCTCAGTTTCTGTAGAAGAAGGTGTATATATTCCTATCTGCTCATAATACAGGGCATGTGGGTATACAACAGTCTATTTGAAGGGTTCTGAGACACCTACAAAGGAAAGACATGTGTGCTTCTGTGACTGAATGATAGAGCAGAACTGGGAAGGTTTGTGCACCTGTATGAGAAGCTACCAGTTTTTTAAGCTAGCATCTTCAGACGCACAGCACTTGTCAGAATACATGTATAAGTAGACACATACTTGAGTCACGAGAGCACGTAGACCTTTAAACTTGACAGAGTGCACTTCCCTTTGCGAGCAGACACCTAGATTTATGCGGCCTACTTCAAGTGTACCTTTCCTGAGACTCATATGAAGTAGCCTAAACACTAATCCCTCTGCCAACATGAGTTAAATCTCACTTTTCTCTGGCAGCTTCACTATTCACTGACTGCTCAAAATCTTGGGCCTAGTCACGTATAAAACAGCAACCCTTCCCATGTCACTGTTGTAAGTCTCACCATGTTTACAAAGGCTTAAATGAGTGTGTCTGTGCCTTTTCCTATTGACTTGATACATAAAAAGAAACATAGAAATAGTATAATACCTGTGTTTCAGACCGCATGCTCTCTAATTTTCTGTAGAAGAAGGTGTATGTATTCCTTTCTGCTCATAATACAGGGCACGTGGGTATTAAACAGTCTACTTGTGGGATCCTATGACACCTACAAAGGTAAGACATGCCTACTTCTGCGACCGAATGATGGAGTGGAACTGAGAAGATTTGTGCACCTCTATGAGAAGCTACCAGGTGTTTAAGCTAGCATCTTCAGACGCACAACACGTGTCAGAATACATTTACAATCACTCACATACTGCTGTCACAAGAGCATGCAGCCATTTAAACTTGACAGAGTGCACTTCCTATTTCAAGCAGATATGTAAATGTATACAGCCTACTTCAAGTGCACCTTTCCAGAGACTCATACAAAGTAGCCTAATCACTAATCCCTCTGCCAACATGTCTTAAAACTTACTTTTCTCTGGCAGCTTCACTATTCACAGATTGCTCAGAATGTTGGGCCTAGCCAAATATAAAACAGCAACCCTTCCCATGTCACTGTTGTAAGTCTCACTATGTTTCCGAAGGCTTCAATGCGTACGTCTGTGCCTTTTCCTAGTGACATGATACATGAAAGAAACCTAGAAATAGTAGAATACCTGTTTTTCAGACCGCATGCTCTCTATGTTTCTGTAGAAGAAGGTGTATATATTCCTTTCTGCTCAAAATACAGTGCACGTGGGTATTTAATGGTCTATTTGAGGGGTTCTGTGACACCTACATAGGTAAGACATGCCTACTTCAGCAACCAAATGATGGAGCAGAACTGAGAAGATTTGTGCACCTGTATGAGAAGCTACCAGGTTTTAAACTAGCATCTTCAAACGCAAAGCGCGTGTCAGAATACATGTACACGTAGACATATACCTGAGCCACGAGAACACGCAGACATTTAAACTTGACAGCGTGCACTTCCCATTGCAAGCAGACACCTAAGTTTATATGGCCTACTTCAAGTGCACCTTTGCAGAGACTAATACGAAGTAGCATAATCCCTAATCCCTCTGCCAACATATCTTAAACTTCACTTTTCTCTTACATCTTCTCTTTTCACCTACTACTCAGAATCTTGGGCCTAGCCAAATATAAAACAGCAACCCTTCCCATGTCACTGTTGTAAGTCTCACCATGTTTCCGAAGGCTTCAATGCGTGTGTCTGTGCCTTTTCCTAGAGACAAGATACATAAGAAGAAAGCTAGAAATAGTAGAATGCTTTTGTTTCAGACCCCATGCTCTCTAAGTTTCTGGAGAAGAACGTGTGTGTATTCCTTTCTGCTGATAATACAGGGCACGTGGGTATTGAACAGTCCTTTTGAGGGGTTCTATGACACCTACGTAGGTAAGAAATGCCTCCATCTGCTACCGAATGATGGAGCAGAACTGAGAAGATTTGTGCTCCTGTATGAGAAGCTACCAGTTTTTAAGCTAGCAACTTCAGATGCACAGCACGTGTCAGAATACATGTACAAGTAGGCACATACCTGAGTCACAAGAGCACGCAGACCTTTAAACTTGACAGAGTGAACTTCCCATTGCAAGCAGACACCTACATTTATATGAACTACTTCATGTGTATCTTTCCGGAGACTCATACGAAGTAGCGTAATCACTAATTCATCTGCCAACCTGCCTTAAAACTCACTTTTCTCTGGCAGCTTCACTATTCACCGACTGCTCAGAATGTTGGGCCTAGCCAAATATAAAACAGCAACCCTTCCAATGTTACTGTTGTAAGTCTCACCATGTTTCTGAAGGCTTCAATGCGTGTGTCTGTGCTGTTTCCTGGTGACATGATACATAAAAAGAAACCTTGAAATAATAGAATACCTCTGTTTCAGACGGCATGCTCTCTAGTTTCTGTAGAAGAAGGTGTATGTATTCCTTTCTGCTCATAATACAGGGCAAGTGGGTATTCAACAGTTTATTTGAGGGTTCTGTGACACCTACATAGGTAAGAAGTGTCTCCCTCTGCAACCGAATGATGGAGTGGAACTGAGAAGATTTGTGCACCTGAATGAGAAGCTACCAGGTTTTTAAGCTAGCATCTTCAGATGCACAGCACGTGTTAGAATACATGTACAAGTAGACACATACCTGAGTCACGAGAGCTCGCGATCCTTTAAACTTGGCAGAGTGCACTTCCCATACACCTTGGTATATATATTTAACACTCCTAAACTTTTAAAAATACTCATAGTCACTGGAACCAGCGCTCAGGAATTCAGCTGCGCAGGACTTACAGGAGCTACCAGGAGGGCTTCTTAGCCCTCAAGGTCCCTCAGGAGTAAAGTGGACTTAATCCCCCAACCAGTAGTGCACCAGGAGGCGCCTTTGCAGAGTGGTGGAGAAAGGGGGATGTGGCCTCCGAGGACCTCTTAGCAATCCCACTGTGTGGGACTTACTGGAGGTAACAGGAGGGGTAGTTGCTCCCCAAGGATGTCCTTGGGGGTCAACTACCCCTCCTATTACCTGCAGTAAGTCCCACACAGCAGGATTGCTGAGTTCTGATAGCAGACCACGCCGCCTTTGTCCACCACTCTGCAAATGCGCTTCCTGCTAGGGATCCTTAGGGGCCAACTAGCCTACTTGTTACCTCCAGGAAGCCCCACACAGTGGGATTGATGAAAGGTGGTCACAGGCCACGCCCCCTTTCTCCACCACTCTGCAAACGTGCCTCCTGGCACGCTCTTGGTTGGGGGATGAAATCCTCTTGAGGGTCCCTGGGGGCCAACTAGCCCTCCTGTTACCTTAAGTAAGCCCCACACAGCTGGATTGTTGAGAGGTGGTCAGAGGCTATGCCCCCTTTCTCCACCACTCTGCAAACGCACCTCCTGGCGCACTGTTGCTAGGGGTGTGAAGTCCACTTTAGTACTGAGGCCCTCAGGCACAAGGGGACCTCATCCCCCCACCAGCAGTGCTCAGAAATCCCACTGTGTGGGGCTTAGTGGAGGTACCTGGTGGGCCTGTTGGCCCCTAAGGACCCTCAGCAGCAACGGGGACTTCATCCCCCAACTAAGAGAGTGCCAGGATCCACATTTGCAGAGTAGTGGAGAAAAGGGGCGGGCCCTCCGGCGAGTTGCCGGCTTTGTTATTTTTGTATTTTAGGAGGGGGGCTGTGTGGCCCCCCCTTCCCTTTCACCCTTTGGGCCCCAGGTACCCCATCCCCCTGGTGCCTGATCCATTTTCTTTATTAAATGGAAAAGGGAGGGGGCCGCGCGGCCTTGTCGTGTAGTTCCTATGAACCTATATAGGATCTGCGCGTTTAGACAACATAAACTGTAGATTTGGTGTCAGAACTGATTCTAGACACCCCCACCGGGTATGTTAGTCTGTATACCAGCTAGCTCACAGTGCCACTATAAACCACTCTTACCAAGGAGAGAATAATTATTTGCAACTATCGAACATGACAACCCTGATTCCTCAGGACTGTGGAAACAGTGCGATACTTTTCGCTCAGTCACTCCTGCTCACTTCGTCTCAGAGAGATACACAGAATAAACATTGGGGACGTTTTTCAATAAGCATTTATTGAACCAGTGTCATTCTAGTGTAAAATAGGTTTGCTGAAACACCCATTAGACAGTAACAGTTATAAATGATTATAAGCACTAACAGAGTAAAAGGATGGTAGATTTCTACCATCGTGCTAAAACAATGAATAAAGGCAAGTATATAAAATACATGACAGTAATAAATGTGTACTCCCACGATGCTACCCTAACTAGATGTACCTAAGTGTACCTAGCATGTATGTTGGTTTAAAGCCAAGAATCCCTCTAGGAAAAAGTCAACCCCATTACCTGAAGTGAGAGACTGTGGGACCCCATCTTGGTCTTGAAATGGACACCACGCAAGGGATGTCAGACCACTGCGAGCTGGAGTGTCTGCGTGCAGGAACCTCAGCATCTTGCGGCATGGAAGTCCTTTTCTCCTCAGACTACTTCAGCAAGATATTGTGTATATATACCCAAAATGGTACCCTAAGGGGATATACCTTGCTGTGTCATGTCGGACTAGGATGACAGAAGGAATGACCCTTGTACATAGTTATTATGCAGGAGATGGTGTCCTGCTGTGTCCTGCTGTGATTCCAAGAATCCTCATGCATAATGAATGAGGCTAGTTTTCAGAGAAAACCACGTCATTTAGGCATTATCGTAACTAGGTAAAAGGTCAGTACTAAAACCGTTATGTAGTGTAATGGTAGGGGAGAATATAGGTGAAAGGTTAGGTGACTACCTGAGCCTATATTGGGGTACCTATATGAAACATAACAGCCTATGTTCTCATTTAAATACATATGGCCCCCTCCCCAGGCCAATTTCGGCCCCGGGTACCCCATCCTCTGAAACCCAGCCAATTTTATTTTTTTTAAGGGCGGGGGGTCGAGCAGCCCCCCTCCACCAGGCCATTTCTGGCCCCGGGAACCCCATCCCCCGGGGCTTGGCCATTTCTTTTCTAATTTTTTTCTATTTTTTTTATAAGTGAGGGGAGCAGCGCGGCTGCCCTCCCCATGTTGATTTTGGCCCGGGGGACCCCATCCCCTGGGGCCTGGCCATTTTTTATTTAAATATAAAAAGGAAAGGGGGCCGAGTGGCCCCCCTCCCGGGCCATTTTTGACCCCGGGACGTCATCCCCCTGGGCTTGGCCACAATGTTGGGGACCACGGGGGAGCCCCAATGCCCCCGCGGTCCCTGCCACCACCCCACCTCCTGCGAGAGCCGGCATTGCTTTTGGGCAGAGGGAGCAGCTAGTATGCAGCTCCCTCTGCCCAAATGCAATTCTGCTTCGCTTCATGGAAGCAAGAGCATCTTTTCTGCTCTCGCTTCCATGAAGCGAAGCAGAGTTTGCTATGGCGCTGCTCCTGCCATGCCATAGCAAACTGCAATGTCCCGGGGGCGGGACATATGTGTCCCGGGGAGGTGGTGGTCCCCAGGGCTCTAGCCCCCCCCACCTCATTGTTAAACATTTCCCCAGGGAGGTGGTGGTCCCTGGGGATGCGTGGGGGGCAAGAGCCCCCCCATGCTTTTTTTTTTAACAAAAAAGCCCAGGAAAGTGGCAGTCCCAGGGGTTGCAGGGGGACCCGCGTGGCTCCCCACATATCTAATTACAATTTCCCACGGGACCTGACCCACCCAGGGGCTTACAAGAAACAAAGTGCGGGAGACAGTGCTTCATCTTTATTTTTTTATTATCTGCCGGGTTAGCGCGCACAGCACAAATCCCACCAATTGTTTTTTAAAAAAAAGGCTTTTTTTGGCCCTGGGGGTCCCACATGGACCCCCTGAGCAGGCCTAGGGGGCAGGCTGTTTCAACCCAGCCCCCTTTTCTTGTTTTTTATCGCTTTTTAATCTTTTTTCTAGTGCCTCGGTTCAATCGAGTCACAAGATGGCTGCCAACACTTCCCTGTTGGAACTGTTGGCAGCCAATCAGATTGCAGGCACGAGATCGGGAGGGTTCGTGGATCCTCCGCAGCCATATTTTTATATCTGAGAAATATTTAAATTTCTCAGGGACTACTGAACGGATTTACACCATTTAACAAAAAGAGTGCTTTCTGAAACAAAAGCTACCTTTTTGCCAAATTTGGTATAATCTGTTCAGCAGTTCGGGCTGTAGCTGTGTCTAAAGTTTCCTATGGAATTTAACATGGAGAAAAAGCGTTTTGGGACCCCCCCTTTTTCTTGGTGCCCACTTGACGGATCACCCCGAAATTTTCAAAACAGCAGCTGAAGTGGCTGGCGTATTAGTTTTGCAAATTTAGTGAGGATTTATCAAACAACACCAAAGTTATTTGCAAATGAACAAACACTCTTCGTATGGAAACTACATCTTAACTATAACTACCAACTGGCAACCGCCAGTAGTTAATATATATATATAATATAGGTAGGTAGTTATAGTTAAGATGTAGTTTCCATACGAAGAGTGTTTGTTCATTTGCAAATAACTTTGGTGTTGTTTGACGAACTATATATACATATATATATATATAGTCCACCAAACAGTCCTTAGCGGAGGGCGCAGTGTCCAGCTGGTGCTCACGGCGAAAAAAGGACTGATTCTCGCAAAGATATGTTTCAACAATTTTGAACAAACAAACAAACGTGGCACTCTCCTTGGATAAATTTGTTGTTTTATTATTAAGCCATCAAGTTTCTCCTCCTACGCGTTTCGACCACCAAGGTCCTGATCACGGTAGTAAACACAGTCCTACTTTACTTTTCATTATTTATACATAGTCACCACTCTGCCCATAATGAGGCATTGTGGGACTTGTAGTTAATAAAACCACTTTCAATTAAAAATTCATTGAAAAAATCTAAAATAATTTGTTAACAAATTGATGGGACAAGGTAGCACAATGCACCGCCTTTGACAGTCTGCAATTAGAGTACGGAGTTGCAATACTCGGATTGCTTACTCATTATAACAAGAACCATTGCAATATCTAACGCATCTAGTATGTTAATATTGACTAATCTTGCAACTCCTTTTTACGCATTCTCTCATTTGGAACACTTGATGAGTATGAAATAGTTGTTACTGACTAAACAATTTAGACTTAGTGTCTCATCCAGTTATTTAGGCTGAGTGCCATTATTGTTCTCCCTGCCCCATAACATCAACACTCCAATGTCAGGCAGACGCTATGAACCCACCCTCCACATCAAATAGAAAATTACCACCGTTACCTATGACACTCATGAAAGATTACTGTTCAATACAATAATATGGAATTAGTGTCTCATTTGTCAAATTTAGTTCAATGTCTCAGTATTTAATATCAATCTGTCTCGTCAAATCTATCCAACATCATTGCAACTAAAGGTGAATGTACAATTCTTCATCCCCATTTAGTCCCTGTGGGACCTTGGTCTTGAATCTTATTATGAGTTTTGACTCAAGGCGTCTCAGCTTCAAGATTCTATTTCCTCCTCTATCACCTGGTGGTACTGTAACCAGACCTGAGTATTTCATGTCCATCCAGGTCTTATTGTGATGTGTGTCCATGTGTTTAGCAATCGCATAAGTCGGGTCATGGTTCTTTGTCGCTCTGATGTGCTCTAATATTCGCTTCTTAAGTGGGCAAATGGTGCTCCCAATATATCTTTTTCCGCAGAAGCATTCGATCAGATACACCACATGTGTGGAGTCACATGTGATTGCCTCGTTGATGTTGAACACTTTGCCCTTCGGATCTTGTATCGACTTCATGCTTTTTCCAATTTTACAAGCTTTGCAGCTGTTACATCTTCCGAATCCTTTCTGGCGAGTTTGTAGCCAACTCTCAGGTTTCTTTATTTCAAAGTGACTGTTCACCAGAGCATCCGATAATGATGGTGCCTTTCTGTATGATATTAGTGGGCGATCACCTATTGTTGTACCAATATCTGTATCTTTTTTTAGAACATTCCAATATTTGGACAGTATCTTCTGGATTTTATAACTTTCTTTGCTGTAGGTTAATATCAGTCGTGGAGTTGTATCATTCGATTTTCCTGGTTCATCATTGGACTGTTTTCTATTATCTACAAGCATCTGTGTTCTAGGTATCACTCTAGCTTTCTCTTCTCCTCGTTGGATGTCACTGTGTTTATACCCTCTCTTAAGGAACCGTTGTTTTGTTTCTTTAAACTGTTTTTCCATTTCCTCCGTCTCGGAGCAATTCCTCTTCATCCTTATGAATTCTCCATAGGGTATACTCTTCACAAGTGATTGTGGATGAAAGCTAGTGCCATGCAGCACACTGTTTGTAGCAGTCTTCTTTCTAAACACCGTTGTGTGTATCTTATTAGACTTGATATAAACCTTGGTGTCCAGGAAGTCTATTTCCTTTGAATTGATATTATGCGTGAATCTCAAGCCCACTTCATTATCATTCAAGATTGCTAAATAATCCAGGAATTCAGGTTCAGTACCTTTCCACAAGATGAATAAATCATCTACGAATCTTAGCCACAGGGCTACTCTAGCAGTATGTTGGTCATTTTCCTCTCTCCAAGCTATGTTCTTCTCCCACCAACCCATCACTAGGTTGGCATAGCTTGGAGAGAAGGAAACTCCCATCGCGGTCCCGCAACTCTGGGAGTATAGTTTTTTATTGAATGTGAAGACATTGTTGTTTAAGCATAATCCAATCATTTCTTTTAGCATAATAGTATGCTGCAATTGTCTAATTGGTCTCTGTTTGAGAAAGTAAGTAACAGCCTTCATTCCGAGCTCATGACTTATTGAGGTGTAAAGAGAGACAACATCAATTGTCACGAGTAGATAGTCCCGATGCCAGCTTGTTTCCATTAAGACTCTCAAAAAGTCACCTGTATCCTTGATGTACGAACTCATGGTAGGTACCAGCGGTGCTAAAAAATAATCCACATAAGAAGCCACATTTTCATAAAGGCCCCCGCAGCTTGATATTATCAGACGGCCCGGGGGCTTTTTCAGGGTTTTGTGCACCTTGGGAAGAAAGTATATCGTAGGTGTCACTGGGTTTTCAATCATTAGAAAGTTTTTTCTTCTACACTCAGTAATCCGCTTTCATGCCAGTTCTGTAATTTGTTACTCAATTCCATGATTAAGTCATTGATAGGATTCTTATTCAACAACTGATAGTGTAAAGTATTATTCAGTTGGCGCATTGCTTCTTCAATGTAACTCGATTTGTCCATGATGACAATATTGCCCCCCTTGTCGGCAGGCTTGATTTCAATCAGGGTATTCTCCTTTAACGATTTTAGGGCCTGACGTTCCATAATAGACATCTCATTTTTCTTTCCTTGTTCAGTATTTTTCATCATGTCCAGTTCTGCCACAACCAGTTCATGAAAAGTGTCAATCCGATTGCCTGGGTTCAATGCTGGACAAAATTTTGATTGACTTTTGAATTTGGTTTTGGGATGTCTATCTGATATGATGCCCATCTCTTCCAAGATTTGGGCATCGGAAAGTTCTGTTTCGCTGATCTCATTTGCCAGTTCATATGCAGTTCTCAGAGCTTGCATCTCAGCAATTGTATAATGATCGTCTTGCTCTGTTGTTACTGTTTCTCCAATTGCCTCAATTGCCCCAGCGGCTGGCAGCATTTTACTGAAGAATTTCTTTAATTTCAGTTTGCGTGTATATTTGTACAAGTCTATTTTTGTTTCCACCTGATCGTGATGTCTCTCAGGACAAAATGTCAGTCCTCTGTTCAAGAGGCTACGTTCCTCATTGGTTAAGACGTGTTTAGACAAGTTAATAATTGAATCCGGCTCTTCTTTATCATGAATGTTGCCAATTACTTTTTCCATATTGTTCGGTTGCGCAAGTGGTATCCCCTTGTTTTTTCTTGCACTTCTTCTTGTCTTCCGCCCCCCTCTCTGTTGCCTGGCACTCCTCTTCCTCTTGCCCTGGTGCGTCCTGTTTCCCGTCCTCTGCCCTTGATTCTGGGGTTTTGTTGGTCTTGGTAGACTAGCTTCATTTCGTCTAAAAAAGAAATGTGGCGTCTTGCTGTTGTACCTGACTCTCCTTCACTGATATCTGATTCCGATTCACTTGATGTAGTGCTTGGAGATTCTTGTACTACTGGCTTGTTCTTATGTAGTTGCTCTTTCAAAGCGTCAAAGCACCTAGCAAATGTTAGTATTGTCCCATTTTCGTAGTCGCACTCGTCCCTCCTGAATTTACGTTGTTTACGTTCTTCAACTTCACTTTCATATTTATCCAGGTTACGTTCCATGTCTGCTCTTAGTTTTTTCAAAAGATCCTCATCTTGATTTGATTCTTGAATCTGTGACTCAATTTCAGCAATGTTACTATGCAGTTCCTCGATGTCACGTTTAGCATACTTGACAATTATTAGCATCATCGTACGTGAGCAGTCCATGTTGTTTCTGCCCCATTCTTCGAGCATTTCAGGTCTAGTCTCCGGATGATTCGGAAGTGTAAAGATACGAATTTATCCAAGGAGAGTGCCACGTTTGTTTGTTTGTTCAAAATTGTTGAAACATATATATATATATATATATATATATATATATATATATATATATTCACTGAAAAAACCATAGGTTTTAGGGACAGTTATAGTTAGTTGGACATTTCACTCGTACAAAACCATAGAAATTCCCCCGTTATAGTTAGTTCAGCTAACTATAACTCGCGCCCACAATGCACTGCTGATGACGTCACATATTACATCACTCATGACATGGTCAGTGACATCACTGATGACATCTCAAATGACATCACTGATGACATCACTGATGACATCATCCACGTGATAATCTGATGCACCTCCTCACACCCTAATATAACCTTTGATACACCCACTCTAAATTACACACTGCCATTCGCAAAACCATAGACACTCCAACACCAATAACTACATACCCACTCACTGATTCTTAGGTCTACACACACACATCCACTCACTCACCCGTACAGTCACTCATACGTACGGTCACTCAGGACAGGACTATCATATGCACTCATACTCCTATATAGACACTCAAACACCGCCACTCATCCATAGAGGTACTCATACACCTAGTCAGTCATGCAAATAATTAATCACACTGCCATTTACTCACCTATACAGTTATATACACACCAGCTCACTTACTCATACAAATACTAGCACATTCTTACGCTCTTATACAATCACTGATACAAGCACACACTCATCCATACAGTCACTCTCACAATCACACACTCTCGCTTATAGCTATTTATATACTCCAACACACATATATACTGCCTTTCACATATGTAGTTACTCACACATGTACCACTGGGACATACATTCACTCACTAACACACTCTTACACACACTTACCCACCCATACAGCCTATCACAGATGCACTCTTGAAACCATCCACCCAGTGAATCACCCACTCACACATCTATGCACAGAGTCGCACACACCCCACCCACACAAACACTCAGGCACACATACAGATACTCAGACAACCAATCAATAACTCATATAGACACTCATGTAGCTATTCACAAACCCATGCAGCCACTTACACAGCAACAGACAGACGGTTACAGACATTCACCCAGTTTAGTCACTAACCCTTGCATTCAGTAAGATACGTTTAATCACTCACTTATAGAGTCAGTCACGCACCTACTAAATCCTTCATCCACACACTTATACACCCACTCATTCTTCAATACACCTTTCCTTATATATTAAAAATATTTAAACTTTACAGAAACACAGTCACTGGATGATGTCATCAGTGATGTCATTTGAGATGTCATCAGTGATGTCATCAGTGATGTCACTGACCATGTCATGAGTGATGTAATATGTGACGTCATCAGCAGTGCATTGCGGGCGCGAGTTATAGTTAGCTGAACTAACTATAACAGGGGAATTTCTATGGTTTTGTACGAGTGAAATGTCCAACTAACTATAACTGTCCCTAAAACCTATGTTTTTTCAGTGAATTTCAAAGGTTTTT
This sequence comes from Calotriton arnoldi, assembly GCA_963921515.1. Taxonomy (NCBI): domain Eukaryota; kingdom Metazoa; phylum Chordata; class Amphibia; order Caudata; family Salamandridae; genus Calotriton; species Calotriton arnoldi. The sequence goes on along the minus strand of CAWUFW010015820.1, from coordinate 206,283 downwards.
AAATGCTAATTTCTAACTATAACGTGTCTGAAACCTATGGTTTTTTCAGTGAATTTCAAAGGTTTTTTAAATGCTAATTTCTAACTATAACGTGCCTGAAACCTATGGTTTTTTCAGTGAATTTCAAAGGTTTTTTAAATGCTAATTTCTAACTATAACGCCCCTAAAACCTATGGTTTTTCAGTGAATTTCAAAGGTTTTGTAAATGACAATTTTTAAATGTATTAATTGTTATATTTATTTTTTGATACTGATTTACTAAATTTTTTTAAACTATTTATTTTTACATATTTTATTTTTAAATTACATTGTAATTACATTATACATTACATTACAAAATATACTTTCTCAGAATGAATTACTTTAGTTTAAATACTTTGCAAATAGGCAATAGACTTTTAAGTACAGTAGTTACAGTTGTTGCAATGGGCAACACAATTTCAAACAATGCAACATTGAGCTCAATGTGAATTTCTAGTTAAATGCAATTTGTTACTTTATGGATTACTTTGCTAACCACAGGACTGGATCCTATATTCAGTCCTGGGACATCTCCTGTAAACAGTTGAGTAAAAGCATTTTGGTTACAGTAGTGATTTTTAAGGAATATTATTGTATTTTAAAAGTTGACACTTAGAAACGTTTTCACATAGAATCACCAATGTTATCCTATGGGAGGAAATTCACTTAGCAGGTAAGTAGTGTTATCGTTACTTTTTCTTACTCAGTGGTGGATCCTGTATCCAGCACTGGTGCATCTCCTGTAAACAGTTGAAAGAATGGTTTAAGTCATACAGGCGATTTTTAAGGAATATTTGTAGTTTGTGAAAATCGACACTTTGAAACTTTTCTGCTGAAAACCAGACAATGGATTCCAATGGAAGGAAATACAAGTTACTGGTAAGTACGGTTAGAATTACTTTTCAGGGTCAGTGCTGGGCTAAAAGATGCAGCACTGGGTTCTCTCCTGATAACAGGTGAGTAAATCGGAATTCGTAGTTCGGCTGATTTTAGAGGAATATTATAAAGTTAAAAACTCCACACTTAGAAGAATTTCCAAGTGAAACCAGTCAATGTTAGCCTATGGAAGGAAATTCAAGTTACTGGTAAGTACGGCTAAAATTACTTTTCAGGATCAGAACTGGGCTCAAAGATGCAGCACTGAGGTCTCTCCTGATAACAGGTGAGTAAATCGGAATTCGTAGTTCGGCTGATTTTAGAGGAATATTATAAAGTTCAAAACTCCACACTTAGAAGAATTTCCAGGTGAAACCAGTCAATGTTAGCCTATGGAAGGAAATTCAAGTTACTGGTAAGTACGGTTAAAATTACTTTTCAGGATCAGAACTGGGCTCAAAGATGCAGCACTGAGGTCTCTCCTGATAACAGGTGAGTAAATCGGAATTCGTAGTTCGGCTGATTTTAGAGGAATATTTGTATGTTACAAAAATCGACACAGAAAATTTTTCAGCAAAAAGCAGGCAATGATATCCTATGGAAGGAAATTCAAGTTACTGGTAAGTACGGTTAAAATTACTTTTCAGGATCAGTACTGGGCTGAAAGATGCAGCACTGAGTTCTCTCCTGATAACAGGTGAGTAAATCGGAATTCGTATTTCGGCTGATTTTAGAGGAATATTATAAAGTTCCAAAACTCCACACTTAGAAGAATTTCCAAGTGAAACCAGTCAATGTTAGCCTATGGAAGGAAATTCAAGTTACTGGTAAGTACGGTTAAAATTACTTTTCAGGATCAGTACTGGGCTCAAAGATGCAGCACTGAGGTCTCTCCTGATAACAGGTGAGTAAATCAGAATTCGTAGTTCGGCTGATTTTAGAGGAATATTTGCACAATGGTGAAGGGAGGGGGCGGGCCTGAGGTGACCTCTGTGCAAACGCGCCCCATGGCGCGTTTTAAGTTGGGGGATTAAGTCCCCTTGAATCATGAGGGTCCCTGGGGTCCAACTAGCCCACCCTGTACCTCCAGTATGCGCCAGGGAGCTGCATTGCAGAGAGGTGTTCAGAGGCCACGCCCCTTTTTTCACCTCTCTGCAACGCACCCTAAGCGCATCCCACCATCTTTTTAAAAACAAATGCTTTTTTCTGCCCAGGGGGTCCTTGTGGGACCCCCTGAGCAGACCTAGGGGGTCAGGATGTTTCTACCCTGCCCCCTTTTGCGCTTTGCGCACTTGTTTCTGTCCCTCGGTTCTACCGAGGACAAAATGGCTGCCAACACTTCCTGATTTGGAGTGTTGACAGCCAATTAGCATGCAGCTCGTGATCGGGAGGGTGCGCGAATCCGACGCGGCCATAGATATATATGTGTTTTTCCTTTTGATTTTCACAGGAACTACTGAACGGATTTACACCATTTAACAAAAGGGTTCTTTCTGAACCAAGAACTACCTCTTTGCCAAATTTGGTGTAATTCCGTTCAGCAGTTCGAGCTGTAGCCGTGGCTAAAGTTTCCTATGGGAAAATGAATGGGGAAAACATGTTTGGGACCCCCTTTTTTCTCGGCCCCCGCTTGACGAATCACCCCGAAACTTTCAGGGTAGGAGCGGACCGGAGCGGGCCATAAAGTTTAAAAATTTCGCGAAGATTCGTCAACCGACGCAAGAGTTATTTCAAATAGAATGTCGCGGATTTCCTATGGAAAATAGGTCCTAACTAGAACTATCTACTGGCGACCGCCAGTAGATAATATATATATATATATATATATATATATATAGTCACTGGAAAAAACACAGGTTTCAGGGACATTATAGTTAGTTGGACATTTCACTCATACAAAACCAGAGAAATTCGGCCGTTATAGTTGGTTGAGCTAACTATAACTCGCGCCCCCGCAATGCACTGCTGATGACATCACATATTACATCATTCATGACATGGTCAGTGACATCACTGATGACATCACTGATGACATCTCAAATGACATCACTGATGACATCACTGATTACATCATCCAGTGGCTGTGTGTTTCTGTAAAGTTTAAATATGTTTTATATCGATTTATATATATATATATATATATATATATATATATATATATATATATATGCCAAGGTGTATTGAAGAATGAGTGGGTGTATAAGTGTCTGAATGGAGGATTTAGTAGGTGCGTGACTGACTGTATAAGTGAGTGATTGAACGTGTCTTACTGAATGCATGGGTTAGTGACTAAACTGTGTGAATGTCTGTATCAGTCTGTCAGTTGGTGTGTAAGCACCTGCATGGGTTGGTAGGTAGCTACATGAGTGTATATATGTGTTATTGATTGGTTGTCTGAGTATCTGTATGGGTGCCTGAGTGTCTGTGTGGGTGGGTGGGGGGTGTGTGACTCAGTGCATAGATGTGCGAGTGGGTGATTCACTGGGTATATGGGTTCAAGAGTGCATCTGTGAAGGGCTGTATGGGTGGGTGAGTGTGTGTATGGGTGTGTTGGTGAGTAAATGGATGTCTCAGTGGTACATTTGTGAGTAACTACATATGTGAAAGTATATGTGAGTGTTGGAGTATATAAATGACTATATGTGAGAGTGAGTGATTGTGAGAGTGGCTGTATGGATGAGTATTTGCTTGTGTCAGTGATTGTATAAGAGAGTAAGTATGTGTTAGTATCTGTATGAATAAGTGAGGTGGTGTGTGTATAACTATATAAGGGAGTAAATGGGAGTGTGATTGATTCTTTGCATGACCCGGTATGTGAGTAACTCTATGGCTGAGTGGCGGTGTGTGAGTGTCTGTATAGGTGTATACGTGCATATGATAGTGTTGTATTGATGAGTAACTGCATGTATGAGTGACTGTATGGGTGAATGAGTAGATGTGTGTGTAGACCTAGGAATCAGTGAGTGGGTATGTAGTAACTGGTATTGGTGTGTCTATGGTTTTGAAAATGGTAGTCTGTATTTTAGAGTGGGTGTATCAAAGGTTATATATCGGTGTGAGGAAGTGCATCAGATTATCACATGGATGATGTCATCAGTGATGTCATCTGAGATGTCATCAGTGATGTCATCAGTGATGTCACTGACCATGTCATGAATGATGTAATATGTGATGTCATCAGCAGTGCATTGCGGGGGCGCGAGTTATAGTTAGCTCACCAAACTATGACGGCCAAATTTCTCTGGTTTTGTGCTAGTGAAATGTCCAACTAACTATAACGTCCCTGAAACCTGTGTTTTTTCAGTGAATTTCTAAGGTTTTTTAAATGCTAATTTCTAACTATAATGTCCCTGAAACCTATGGTTTTTCAGTGAATTTCTAAGGTTTTTTAAATGCTAATTTCTAACTATAACGTCCCTGAAACCTATGGTTTTTACAGGCCACGCCCCCTTTCTCCACCACTATGCAAACGCGCATCTTGGTGCGTTCTAAGTTGGGGGATTAAGTCCCCTTGAATACTGAGGGTCCCTGGGGGCCAACTAGCCCACCAGGTACCTCCAGTAAGCCCCACACAGCTGGATTGCTGAGAGTGGTATGAGGCCACGCCCCCTTTTTACACCACTCTGCAAACGTGCCTCCTGGCAGACTGCTGCTTGGGGGATGAAGTCCACTTCAGTCCTGAGGTCCTCAGGACACAAGAGGACTTCATCACCCCACCAGCAGTGCGCCACGAGGCGCGTTTGCAGAGTGGTGTAAAAAGGGGGCGTGGCCTCGTACCACCTCTCAGCAATCCCACTGTGTGGGGCTTACTGGAGGTTTCTGGTGGCCTAATTGGCCCCCAGGGACTCTCACTAGCAACGGGGAATTAATCCCCCAACGCAGAGCGCGCCAGGCAGAGTCATGCAGGGAGGGGGTGGGACCTCCGGCGAGTTGCCGGTTTTCTTTTCTTTTTTTATTTTATGCGAGGGGGGCCGCGTGGCCCCCCTTTCCTGGGCCACTTCTGGCCCCAGGGACCCCATCCCCCAGGGCATATCCAGCCTTGTCGTTTTTTTAAAAACAATTTGGGAGGGGGGCTGCGTGGCCCCCCTCCCTGGCCACTTCTGGCCCTCACGTTGGGGACTGCAGGGGATCCACAATGCCCCCGCGGTCCCTGCCGGCTCCCCACCTTCTGCGGGAGCCGGCATTGCTTTTGGACAAGGGGAGCTGCTGACAAGCAGCTCCCCTTGCCCAAAAGCAATTCTGCTTTGCTTCATGGAAGCGAGAGCAGGTTTTCTGCTCTCGCTTCCATGAAGCGAAGCAGAGTTTGCTATGACAGGGCGGGATCCGTGCTCCCGCCCTGTCATAGCAAACAGCAATGTCCCGGGGGTGGGCACCCCGGGACATTGCAGGAGCCGGCCCTGGGGGGTGGCGGCCCTCAGGGCCATCGAGGGCTCCAGGAGGGGGGCCGCAAGGCTCCCCTCCCATCATTTGCATAGCCCCGGGGAGGTGGTGGTCCCCGAGGTCGGGGGTCCACAACGGACCCCCGTATTTAAATAAAATTTGCCCCGGGGAGGTGGTGGTCCCCGAGGCAGCGTGGAGAGGGGCAGGAGCCCCCCACACTTTTTAATTTTAATAAAGCCCCGGGGATGGGGTGGTCCCCAGGGCTGCGGGGGGGCTGCGTGCCCCCCACACATAAATAATAAAGCCCCGGGGAGGTGGCGGTCCCCAGGGCTGTGGGGGTCCCCGCAAGCTACGCTACATAAATTGGGATTGCCCCCGGGACCTGGGTCACCCGGGGGCTTTAAAAAACGAAGCGCGGGAGCCCGTGCTTCGTTTTTTTTTGTTTTTTTTCAGCCGGATTCACGCCAAGTGCGTGAATCTGGCTGAAAATTTTAAAAAATTGCTTTTATGGGCCCTGGGCTCTCTGTGGGACCCCCTGACCAGGCCTAGGGGGTCAGGGTGTCTTTACCCTGCCCCTTTTCCTCTTTTTTAATGTTCCTGTCACCTTTTTCCTTCTCCCTCGGTACCGAGTCACAAGATGGCTGCAAAAACTTCCTGGTTTGAAGTGTTGGCAGCCAATCAGAGGCAAGCTCGTGCTCAGGAGGGCTCAGCCAATCAGATCTCACAATTCTCAAATATCGATATCTATAAATCTTTAAATATCTCAAAAACTACTGAATGGATGTACACCATTTTAAAAAAAGCGTGGTTTCTGGACCAAGAGCTATCTCTCTGCCAAATTTGGTGTAATTCCGTTCAGCAGTTCAGGCTGTAGCCATGTCTAAAGTTTCCTATGGAAATTAACATGGAGAAAACACATTTTGGGACCCGCCTTTTTTCTCGGCCCCCGCTTGACAAATCACCCCAAAACTTCCAAGACAGGAGCTGACCTAAGTGAAAAATTAGTTTTGAAAATTTCGTGAAGATTCGTCAAACGGCGCCAAAGTTATTGGCAAATCAAAAAACGCTTTTCCTATGGAAACAAGGTTCTAACTATAACTACCTACTGGCTACCGCCAGTAGGTAATATACACAATTATCTTACCAAAAGTTACCAGGTTTGGTAAAAGCATGTATGGTGAATGCACCAAAAATTACCTGCATGGTAAGGCATGTGTAGTAAAGGCAGTGTTGTAAAGACTGTTTACCCACGAAAGCAACCAACTTAGATAATCATAGCTCCCAACTAATTTTGCTGTTTTTACTAAAAACCATGTTGCATTGCTGGACGTATAGTCTCGCCTTTAACACCGTTAGCATGGGCTCAATAAGTTCAGCATGGACTGGTTTAAATGTTATCTAAGAAATGAACCTACGTACCAGCTCTGGTTAACCCTGGTGGTTATTTACCCAAATAAACATTTCTTCCTTCTGTTTCAAATAATATTAAAAAGCCACCATGTCTTACATAGGCAGGACCAGTCTTCAGGGCCTAAACCATCCACTGATATGTTTCAATGGAGAAAGAAATGACTAAAATGTTTTTAAAGGTCACATGCCAACGCAGCAGGCTTTCTGAGGTTTCTCAAATGCCACTCTGAAATAAATAACTACCTTTCCAGAAGAGCCATTCCATTAGGGATCAGTGCCGAGATAAATGGGAACGATTTTAGACTTGTACCTAGTGCACCAAATGAAACTTAAAAGAAGTGCTCTTGTTGAAAAGTAATAAGGAACACAGTTCAAAAACACTTGTATTTTTTTTTTTTATTTCAAGTATTTATTGTTGCAGAAGGTAAATTGTTCACACTTCAGTTTTGTCCTTGGTAACTTTTGTGAGAACAAGCATTTCCTATTCATTGACAACGTGTATATTAGACAAAATAGGACCAAAACAGGAGACTTGTTATAATTTTCCTAAAGACAAACAGATCACATCATTATTAGACAAAGTTATTTTTCTTCAGGCGTATTTTAGATGGATTTATGGAAGGTTGTGCTTCTTCTATGATACTTGAGTTTATTTTAGTGTGCTGCTGATTAGAACGCTATGTACTTGTCTTCCAGTTCAGGCCAGCTACCATAGTGTATCAGACAAGTGGATCCAGATGTGTATTTTGGGGAGAATTAGAGTCCTCGAGCATGAGTTACTAATGGTTTGAACTGGAGCGAAGTGCTGCAAAGTAACGCAAAGCACCACAAACTTTCATGGGTATTTACTTTCAAACGCAAAAGTTTTTGAAAGTAGGCCTTTTCTCAGCGCAAATAGCGTTTTTGCATTGCTTTGCGCTATTTTGCATCAAGAGGTTGCTACTTTGGTGTAACTTGGGCAGATAAGCGCACTCATAGTTTTTGACGCAAAGCCCGATGTATTATAATAGACAGACTGGGCTTTATGGCAAAATATAGCACCCCCTTAAAGGAGAAATGATTTTATGTCTCCAAACAGTCCACACATTGCATATGTGTGGTGCACTGTACAGCACACAAACAATGTGAAATGTTTAAGAATTTGTCTACACATAGCATTTTGTACTGGTAAAGTGTGCTTCCAGTATATATCCTATGCTAGAACGCCCACACACTCCTCTACACTATGGTACAAACATTGTGCGTTGTGTTAAGTACACTTTGGTTGGTGTGCTGCATTACTCTATAAAATAATAAACCTGCCCACAATGTACAAAACGGTTTTCTGCAATCGCAAAGCATGTAAATCACATAAGAGTGTTTTGCTCTAGAAATGATCCCTTCGGTCATAAAACTGGTTTTCCGTTATGAATTGCAAATAGGAGAGGTATAAAAGGACAAACCGCATCTGCTCTAGGAGTCGCAATGGAATGTGTGAGTTCTTTGAGGCTGCAATTGCAGTTGCAAACCATTGAAAACTCAAAGGGGGTGGTAACTGATTTGATATGGAGGAGCTGGGCCTGGGGGACAGCTTCCCCTTTGACAATTATGGGCGCGATTAAGATGGCGGTTGGACACTCATCGCACTGGGTTTGGGACTGACTGACAAGTAGTCGACTGTCCCTCCCACCAAATTATGATGCAACAGAATGATAGCTTTTTCCATTGTGGCTTGTGCTGCGGCCCGAAAAGGGCTGCAGCACAAGATGGAAGGGAAAAAGGGATGTTTTTAAACATCCATGCACTGTGTGCAGGCACCATGTGGTGCCTGGCACACAGGGCATGGATGTTGGAGGGGCACCAGAGGTGCGCCCCAGGCCTCATAGCAGAGGCCCACAGGGGATGGGGGTCCTGCTAGGGTCGCCAAAGTCCCTTCCGGTCAGCCTTTCCATGGTGGTCGGACCGCTTTGGAAAGGCTGTCGGAAAGTGACATCTTAATCCCTATGGCAGTGCCTGAGCAGGCACCGCCCCTATTGTAAGGAATACGATCTAACCGACTGGCTCCTTGAGCCCATCGGAAGTGCCGGTCGGCCCCTCTGACTGATGCGGTCCAACCGACTGCATCATATTGCGGCGATCAGACCGCTCTGCTGGATGTCTGTCTGACTGCCACCAACAGCCTGTCGGTGGTGGTGCGACCGACATCCTAATGAGGCCCTCAATTGGACAGTGTTTTGGCGGAATCATGCACACTTCCAAGCCTCCCCCAATGTATCCCCAAAAGAGAATCATTTGGTTAAAGCAGGACCTCGTTGTGAAAGCAACGGCAAAGATGGTGGTATGCTATCCATAGCAGCCTGCTAGCTCTCCATTTGCAACCAATCACAGTTGGTGGCAAAGTGTGGCATGCAGTAACATTTAATAAACAGGTATTTTGTGACCCCCTCCCCTGTGAATGGGCAATTTGTAATTTGAGATATACATAGGTCATTGTGTACAAACTGCACATTCTGGTTTTCCAATGAGTCTCTGTTCATTGTGCCACCAGGTTTCGTCATGAAGGAAAAACTGAAAAATGAGTGCAAAACCTCATTGCTGTTTCCTCCATAGAGTACAAAAATAACCATGTGTGGATTTGTGTGAAATTATCACTAATTTAGTAATGTGACTAAAAATTGATGCAAGGATGCTCTTTGCACACAAAAAACATATTTATTTATTGTGTTGGGGGGTGTGCACAAGTAGGTAATTTTGGGCCTGAATTGTGGCACCACTCACTCTTGTCTGTCTATACCATCCTTCCCATTCCACTCCAATGTTATCCTTTTCACTTACATATGTCCTTTTTATGCATTTAGTCTTGACTTTGTACCTAGTTTACCTCTTCGCTGTTGCTGTTTTTGTTATTTTTGTCTTGGGAGTTGATTTTTTGAGTTTTTAGTGTTTGTCTCCACCCTCCCCCTTGAGTCATCATGGCTCCCTCTGGAGCCCTCTTGGAATTAAGCTGTGCAGCATTTTTTCAGAGGAGGCGTTAACAGCCCTTATTTTCAATATGTTAAACCCTCGACCCCTCCTGTTGGCTGCAGGTGGCAGGCATGGCAAGGGCTACTTTTGGAGGAAAGGTATCTATACTGGGGAAAAGTGTAATTTAAATATATATATATTAAAAAGAAAAAATTAGTAGTGTCATAAATTCATATATTGCCTGGTATGTCACTTTAATCCATGCTACAACAGATACTCTTACAAGCTGGATTTTTTTAAGAAGTAACTTGCAGCAGCGACTGTATATACAGGCAATATATGAAGATGTGAGCAATGGCTAGATAATTTATGAGAGAAAGTCATTCTTTTTGCCCTGATCACCCGCATTTATTGAATGATCCTCGTGGTTACTGACTCTGCCCTGAGCTCTGCTAACCAGGCCCAGGGCCAGTGTTGTTAATTTTTAAAGGTATATGGTAATTAGGTTTAATTACAATTGGTACTGAAAACCCACCTGTAAGTCCCTAGTGTATGGTGGGACATGTAGGTGTAGAGGCCCTGTAGATTTAATGCACTTAAGTGTCCGCTGCTGTGGTGCCTGATGTCATTGGTGAGGTGAAAACTGCCAATTTTGTGTTTACGCATTGTAGTACATTAGCTCCACAGGCTAACATGGGAAGGCTTTATTGAAAATTATTAAAGTCTATCTTTTGACAGAAGTGAGCTAAAAAAATACTTCAAAGTATGAAAATAATAGTTGCAATAAATCCAGCAACTTGCCATGGTTGGATTTATTATACCTGTTATGTGAAAGAAGTTATAGAACTGATTTCCTAAAGTAACCCCATTCAGCTCTGTAGCATCCTCTTCTGATTGGTCAGCCTTTGACAGACTGAACCACGCTGCCTTAATGAGGTGTGACGTGGCCTGAAATGAGACAAAGGAGACATCTGGCGGGAGGAGATCTGCTGCCTGCAAATGCCAGGACAAGAAGGACAGGAAGGGGGCTGGGCAGCCAAACTGGTCTTCCAAGGAAGAAAGACAGTGAGAGCAGGAACAAGGCCCACCCCCACTTCCTGCACCTCTATGTCTTTGAATTAGGAGAGGGGCTGGAAGGGGAGTGTAGAGGAAAGTTAGCCACACCTGTGGGTGAGCTTAACCAGACCTCAAGCTCCAGGAGAGAATTGCTCCATTTTGATTTTTGTGGAATATTGGTTTCTGGAACAAGAAAACTCCACACCAGGGGAAATGGTTTCACAGAGGGTGGCACCCTGCACACCATTGGCCAGGGGTACCTCCATTCTTGCCAGTCCAGAAACCTGGTATGGAAGAGCTGCCCAGCACCTCAGATCCCTTCCTGGAAATAACAAGAAGAAGAAGGACAGCCCTGTTGAGCCCCTGGTCTGTGCAAAGAAGGACTGCTCTCTTAAGGACTGCACCTGTTGCACACTTTGGGCTTCACTACAAAAGGACTTTGTCTTACTTTAAAAGTTTGAAACTGACTCCTTGAAAGCAACAGGTAAAAAAGAGCTTCAAGAAGTCAGCTGTATCAACTCTACCAAGAAAAGCCCAGCTGACCGGCATCCAGTGGACTTTCAAGGATTTGTTCAGGTGCATTGTGGGAATTGTAGTCCCAACTCCCCAAGGAGAAACTCAGAGCTTCTGGACCATGGCTGTGTTGTGTACATTTCAAGACCCTAAAAGGAGCTTCTGGAAGAAGAACCAGAGGTTTAGAATAATTTGGAGAATTTTGGGTAAAAAGCTCCATAAATTGACCAACCCGTCTTCGAGAATCAAGCCGGCGAACTCAAAACGTGACTCTACCGCTACTCGGTCTGAAGTTTAGGTTTGCCCCACTGAAAGCTCAGGAGCTCTTTGTCATCGACAATGACAAGTACGACATCCACGAAACACCAATGCTTTGTGCTGAAGTATGCTGTCATCGTTGAACCACAAACCGGCCTGCTGAGGAGACTCGCTCGACGTCAAGAGAAGAAAAAAAAAAAAGTGACTATGTGCAAAGGTAAAATTTTGCAATTAAAAAGAGGGTCCCTGACATAAACTTTTAAGGAGAAGAAACCAGGGAAGGCTTAAGTATCAGAACTGAAACACACAACTTCTCCAATAGCATAAAGATGGGACAGTACATTTCCAACACTAATAAACCATTCGTCAGATCAATTCATTTTGTATTTTATTCATCATTAGTAACAAAGGTAATTCAAATATTGTATATGATCAGCTAATAGTTTTTATATATTCACATTATATACAACAGTATTTCATCTGTATGCAAGCTCCACAGTAAAGACAAAAAAAATTAAAAAGAACAAACCTACATGAAAGAAACTATACACACCATTTTTTACAAAAATATACAACACACTCACACCCAAACATACTTAACACCAAAACAAGAGGTTTAAAAAGCACAATAGTGTGAGCATCATATTTTTTCACTTTTGTTTTTAAAACATATTCATATTTTTCAACTGACTTATATGATCCTTAAATTTAATGTACACAGGTATTTGTTCAATGCAAATAACAGAGACAGAAATGCGCCAATGCGCGTTTCGGTAAAGTCACTCCAGAAAACTGAAATACAGGGAAATACTTAACTCACAAGTAAATCAGAAGCATAACAGAGAATATCAGGATATAGCTCAAACTCAATGGAGAGCACAAGATATGAAGAGGTGTGGAAGGCCTTCTCAACAGAAGGTCTCGCATATGGCTGGACCCGATTAATAAGTTAAAGTGGCAAAAAACAGAATCAATCTACAGAATAAAGAGAGAAACACAAAGCATCAAGTTCAATAAAAATAAGAATAAAGAAAATAATACATAGACCCACATCAAGGAATAACAAGTGGGTTGAAAAGGGGCATACAAGTAGAATAGATACAGGGCTGAAGAAAAATTCAGAAGTATATACTAGCAACAATAGTCCCGTAAAGCATCTTCTGGTTAGAAAATAAGAGGCTGGAAAAAAGCAAAGAAAGACCATCCCCTAAAACCCAGTAAAAATGTTTTTTTTAAAACTGTGTCAAACAAAGATACTCGGTGAAATGGTGATCGGATCAAACAAGCCTGAATTACACCAGAAAATGGTAGTGAAAAAGAATGAAAATAAAAATAAAGAAAAACGGCAGGCATCACCCCACATGCTCTCTGTCACGGTAGGAAGACTTACCCAGAGGTGAGGCATACACGATTAATAAGGAATCTCGGTCCGTAGCAAATCGGCAATGGGTCGGCCGGTAAGATATCACGGCAAAAGACGCGTATAAATAGCCAATCAAAGAAGCTCAATAGCAATCACCTGGGCCAGAATCTGCCAGAGAACTAGAACGCGCATAGAGAATAAAGGGACTAAAACTGCCGCCTTGTTCGAATTATCAGAGGACGTTCGTGTTCAGATGAAGACCAAAACAAATGCATAGGCAACCAAAACGAATATATGAATAAAAAGAGACATCCAAAAGAAGGAAGGGGATAAACCCAAAATAAAATAACTAAAGGGGACAGATAATACAGAAATAGATAAGCAAGTAAATAGAAAAACCAATAAAGGAAAAAATACTCCAATAAATAAATAAAAAGACACATCCTAAAGACAAACTAAGCTATATAAGAAAAAAAGGGTGCAGAATAGGCGAAAAAAGGGCAGATATAATAAAAAGTAAGTCAAATCTTGCTTGACAACAGAGAGGATTAAAGGAAAACAAGGAGCTTCCATATCATACAAATAAAAGAAGATAAATAAAGATGACCAAAAAGGGAACAACGTCACAGGGAGAGTACAAAGGTATCGAGGGTCACTCTGCAGGCAAAGGAAGCTTAGAAAGGCTAGGGGAACCAATCTATGTAGGAGCACAATGTCATATATTTATGTGACCGCATTTTCCCACGGTAGAAGTTCATTGAGACCTGAGGTTGCTGTTCCTAAGGTAAAAATGCAGAAAACCTCTCTTTTCTTTCTGAGTCCATCAGTGTTACCATCTCTCGAATTCTTTATTTTTTCCAAAATGATCCATGTGAGATCTTTGTCAGAATGATTTTTAGTGGTTCAGTATTCGACCAACGGGTCTCCAACTCTTTTATTCTTGATGGCGGATTTGTGCTTGCTCAGTCGAACTCTCAGTTTGTTTCTCCTACATAACCAAGGTTACAGGGGATTGAATCAAATATATAATATTCGCACTCTGACAGTTGGTCATTTCATTGAGCTTGAATTGTTTTTTACCCCATATCAGTACGTCGGAGCAGATGGCATGGTTGCAGGCATGACAGTTTCCCTCTGACAGGGACAAGTCCTGTTGTAGATTTCTGTAGAAGATTCCGTCCTTTATCATTGACAGCTCTAACTAGAGAGTTCCTGAGGTTCCTATTTCGTTTGAACTGTATTTCAGTTTTCTAGGGTCTCGATTGTTACCTTCATTTCCTTAAATGTCTTCGATCTTTATTCGCAGGTCCTGTCAACCTCCTATGCAAAATTGGTTTTGATTTTCCTGGACTCGGTCCCATTATGTAATACTACGGCTTTACTTCAAAATTATTATGGTTTAAAGTCCTGTACCTTCAGTGAAGTGGTTAGATGTGACGAGGTAACTTTATCCTATATGTACTATTCCAGAGTTTATTTTAGATTAGCTGTGGGTGTTTACTCTCACTGTTTATCACAGTTCTTTCTGATCGTCACTTTTTATTTTATTTTATGCTCACCCATAGTACTTTTTCTTATTATGTTCACTATGGTCTGAGGTTGGCTTTCACTGCTCTATTAGGAGATCTTTTATTCCACCGGTCTCTTCAAGCTCTTCTTGCATGTTTTACACTCATTTAAGTCTATTTTAGTATCAATCTTTTAATTCTTGTCTCTCCATATTTCAGATCAGTTCCTCATTTTTCTTGCGAGCTCAGTAGATATTTATTGGATGTATATCTACTCACATCAGATGGCTGATGCCACTGTATTTTGAATTCAGTTAGCGCCCTGATGAAGGTTGTTTTCTCCTGCACCCCTGGAGTGACTTTACGGAAATGCGCGTCTGCGCATTTCTGTCTCTGTTATTTGCATTGAACAAATACCTGTGTACATTAAATTTAAGGATTATATAAATCAGTTGAAAAATATGAATATGTTTTTTAAAAAAAGTGAAAAAATATGATGTTCACACTATTGTGCTTTTTAAACCTCTTGTTTTGGTGTTAAGTATGTTTGGGTGAGAGTGTGTTGTATATTTTTGTAAAGATTTTTGTGTATAGTTTTTTCATGTAGGTTTGTTCTTTTTAATTTTTTTTGTCTTCACTGTGGAGCTCGCATACAGATGAAATACTGTTGTATATAATGTGAATATAAAAACTATTAGCTGATCATATACAATATTTGAAATACCTTTGATACTAATGATGAATAAAATACAAAATTAATTGATCTGACTTATGGTTTATTAGTGTTGAAGACATACTGTCCCATCTTTAAGCTATTGGAGAAGTTGTGTATTTCAGTTCTGATACAAAGGTAACATTTTGACAGGCCCCCAACCACCCCATCGTATCCGACCCAGGATCCATCGCAGTTGACCTGAAACTTTGACTTGGTCTCGGTCTAGCATTACCAGATGTCCCTGGTCGGCACTTTATGCTTTTAAGCACTAAAAAGCAATTTTTACATTTAGGGCCCGACATCGATTGGGTACTGGGATCGACCGACCTCCTGTAGGCGGTCCCAACCCAGCAATTAGGATACGACTGAACACTGTTTGGTCGCAGACCTAGTCTTTACAATCGGAGCATTCATTCCGACTGGAATGCATGGTCTCATTGTAAAGAGAAGAAGTGCAGTTCATCCCTGCACCCCGTGGCAGGCACCTCAAGGTGCCTGCCATGGGGTGCAGTGTTCAACTCTCGGCAGCCATTGGAGGCCTGGCACCCATGGGGGCCCTGCTGGGGGCCCCCAAAGTCAACTTCCAACAGCCTTTCTGTGTCAGAAATCCAGCACAGAAAGGCTGTCGGAATCTGACATTGTAATCCCTCGGGCGGAAAGAGCCGCCCTTGGGATTACAGGGGGCTTTCCTAATGGAAGACTCTCTGAGCCCGTCGGAAGCCATTCGGAAATCCAGTTTGGATTCATTCCGACCGACTCCATCCAAATGGGTCAGTCGGAAATTAATCCAAACCACTGATTACGATGCCGTAGGAACGGCTCCGAACGAGGGTCGGAGCTGTTTCCTATGGCATTGTAATCGGCCCCTTAATCTTTAAAAATTCTTATCTCCGGTTCCCTACAATGGATTTTTGTTGTGTCGGTGTCATTGAAATCATAAAAATATTTCTTATTTTTATAAATTGATGTTGGATTTTTATTATGTGCTATGTCTTACTAATATATTGTTATTGGTGGTTTTCAATGCTTTACACACCTGTCTCCTAAATTAAGCCTGACTGCTCATGAGCCAAGCTACAAAGGGTTGAGCAAGGATTAATTTATTGAGACTTGACTGGACTTTATTTGTGATAGTGGTACATTGCTAAGTGTGGGTACCTACCTGCCATTACTAATAAATCACCTTCCAACAATTTAAATTTGATATAACTGTCAATGAGAGAAGACCAACCAGATCAATATTGAAAGCAAGGATCAATAAAGCATTACAACAATGTCCCTCTAGAATAATCTGGACAAACTAGCAGATCTTCATATATGAGCTACTGCGCACTATTAAATGAGACACACTCACTTGTTATGTATGATCAACTTCAGAATCGAACTGAGAATTCTGATGAACAGATTAAATCTCTTCCCAAAATTGGAAATAAATGGCAGGTGGTATCATATACCTCTAGTTCAGAGGCAGTGCCACTTTTGTGTCCTAAGTTTCCAGCTTTTTTTGCTTGGGAATTAGGCTGAGCAATATTTGAAAGAAGTTTTTTAATTAAATTAAAAATATACATTTCATATAAAATTTACGAAATATACTAAATAAGCTAAAGACTAATATTAATGCAATAATAATAACTCATAACACTAAAATAACTAAAGGTTTCCAAATGAAATAACATTTCTATATCCTGCAAAATTATGTTCTTGAAGTGCTGATTTTTTTATACAATGTTTGTGTCCCACAATATTTTTTACACAATATTTTAATGAGATGCCCTTCAGTTCAAAACCCCAGGACACCAAATGTAAATGGCTCACACTGATACAATATCAATACAGTACTGTTTGTTTTCCTTAGGATAACCTGGACAGCTTTTCTCACATGAAGGTATGCCCCAAATGTACATAGACATCCCAGGTGCTGTAATTTACATACTCAGTCACATGCTGTTGCCGCTCGAGTCCTCACAACACCAATGCTACTTGAAGCACATGGGCTCCATGTATGCTTGCCCACTTGCTGTTTGTCTCCAGGTTGGCCCTAAATATA
The DNA here is from genome assembly GCA_963921515.1 of Calotriton arnoldi. Classification (NCBI taxonomy): domain Eukaryota; kingdom Metazoa; phylum Chordata; class Amphibia; order Caudata; family Salamandridae; genus Calotriton; species Calotriton arnoldi. The sequence goes on along the minus strand of CAWUFW010015820.1, from coordinate 189,193 downwards.
AGTGGGCTCGTTTTTTACTCCTGCTCTGCTTTGTTTTGCTTCACCTGTCTGGTCTATTCACCATGTGTGGTCTAATCTCTCACTTTCAAAGAGGTTTATGACCAAAGACGTCACAAAATCAAGGCACGACCTCGGGCCTCTCTGGCTTGTTCCCGTCAATGAGGAAAGTATTGTTTGCTGCAGGGTTTCTCCATAAGCCCTTTCTGTAGAGAATATAATAGAAAGTTTAAAACTAAAGAGTTAATACATTTTGTACAGTTTCCATTGCTTTCCAACTGGCTTTCTCAGAATTATTTTTCAATTGTTGTACAATTCCAACTTCAGTAAATTTACAATTTCTTTTAATAAGTCAATGTCTCTTAACTTCCTCAGATTCCTAAAGCAAAGTTAAGAAGGATCAGGAATCAGGGGAAAAGTAAATGCCTTCATGCAGTTCTCTGTTAAGAAAGCATGTCTTCATTTAAGAGAGACATTGAAGCATCTGTATATCATTTTCTGAGTAAGAGGTTTGCCATGGCCCATCCTGTGGTAGAAACAGTTGATGCCTGCTGAAAAAGGCCTCATAGGGTCTGAAAAGGATCGAACCAATGAAGTAACGGAAAATATAATTTTAAACTGACTAAAAAAACTCTTGCAACCCTTGGTAACCCACAGAAAGTAGCTCAGATCTCTGAGTCTTTGGTTGAGGAGTGTTCCACACATATGGTTGAGGACTCCGTTCCTTCTGTGTCTCTGAATCTTGAGGGTACTAATTCTTATATAAATGCTCAGACACAAATTGTGATTCAAAGCTTAAATAGTACAGATGACAGCAATTATTATGGTAGTGATTCTGATTTTTCAACTGTTTCCTATGTTGCTGATGATTCTTATTATTCTGGTCCTCCAGAGAAGAAACAGAACCTTTGGAAAGGATGATTTGACTGAAGACATGAAAGCAAGTATACTTGATACAAATAGGCATTGAATGTTTGATCCCATGCACATCCACCAGCCCATCTCTATTGAATGGGTGCCTTCAAACCATGCAGGTCAGTATGTCACTGCTAGAATATCTTAGGCCTTATATTAGGGGTAGGCATAATTTCTTTATTCCAGCATAATTTGGCATTGTTTCAGACATTTATCGTAAACAAATTTAAACATAATGACTGAGATTATGCCATTATGCGATGTCGCTTAACAAGAAGAACATTTAAGTAAAAATCCTAATGGAAGAGAGCATGGGAACCACAAGATGGGCACAAATCGAGCTGCATTGTTTTTTAACACGAGTGGCATTCTTTAACACGGGCACCCAAATTCAACTTAAAAATGCATTTTCAAGCTGAATTTTTACCCAAATGGCCTTTGTGATCATTTGTTTAGTCCAAAACCTGTTTTTATTTTTACAGTAAATGCCATAGAGACTTTACATACAGTAGCAATTTACCAATCCTGTCCTGAAGATCCATCCCTCTGCGTTGCACAGCTCTTGGTCATTTTGGATTTTGAAGGGAAAGCATCACTCTCTTTTTGTATGCAATCTCTGCTGCATCCATACACTTTTACTTTTGAGAAAAATCAAGTAATTTTCTTTGAGCACTTTGCAAGAAGCTTGATGTTTGAGTCAGAGCAGGTACCCTTATTTGTGTTCTTTTTTTGTTGTTTTTTTTGTTTGTTTTTTGTCTGGATGGCCAGGAATTTGAAGGGGCCATTGTGAGATTATAGTTTATAAGGGATAATGTTTGCATATTTTTGGGATGGTGGAGTCCTGGGGTTTCTGATACACATTTTCCCCCATTTCCTTATTTTTCTTTGTGAAATTTGTTCACATTCATTAATAATTTTCTGTGTTGTTGTTTTACTTTTGGGGCCTTGTCTTCCCTCCACTCGGCTTTGGGTGTATTTTTTTTAATGTATTTGTCATATTCTAAATGCTATTGTGCTGTAACTAGTTTTTTCATTTTTTATAATTTTTGGGGCTTGTGGTTGTCCTGCCCTGGGTGCAAAATGTAGGTTATGTCTTTCTCCATATGCGTGTTGGTGGTTAGGGTCAGGGTGTTGTCAAGAATTCAGGCCCATGTAGCCAGACATTTTCTTTGTTCTGAGGTACCTTCTTCCTCATGTGCTTGTCCATCTTTTTGTGAGTTTATGTATGTATGAGATGGTGATTATTGTGTTTTTTCTGCTACATTTGAATGCATTTTGAAGGGATAATTGATGTTCCCTTGGGGGTTTGTGGTTGGAGCATTTTTTGAAAATTCTTTTCTTTTCTGACATTGCTGATTTACTGGTGATGAGTAAAGGTCATTCCCATGTGTAGGCTCAGACACAATTTGGTTATATATATTTGTGCAATGTTACAAGATGTTTTGGAAGGGAGGTAGATGCTCTAGGCATAATAGGGCATCCATGTCCTTTGTTCTCCATGTTCCTTCTTTGCTGGCCATGCAGGTGACCACCATGTTGTAGTGTGTGTGTGTGTGTGTGTGTGCGTGTGTGCGTGTGTGGGTGTGTGTGTGTGTGCGTGGATGTGTGGGAGTGTTGCGTGTGTGATGGGGTAATTTTATCTCTGTTCTCTATGTCTCCGTCTTTGTTGCCATATTTGGCAATGGGTATTTGCCTTTGTTCTCCATGCATCTTTCCTAGTTGGCCTGTGCCTTATAGTAAGTGACTGCCATTTTGTTGAGCCAGTGGGAGTTTCTGATTATTCATGATTTAAACCCATTTTCAGCATTGATATTCAGAAGTGGGCTGAGAGCAGCAAATTGGAAATCAAATTGTCCTAGCAAATGGAATAAACACAGGAAACTCAACAGCAACCACAATCTGATATACCTGACCTTCCCCTTTTGATGATCTTGACATGGATTGGAGCCTGATTGAGACCCACCATGGGAGACAAGGGAAAATGAAGATTCCCAAAAGCCTTCAAAGTGAGGAAGGTGAGGATAAGTGTGAGAAATAACAATGAGCCCCTGATAGTGTAGAGATTGGCAGATAGGAAGTAGAGATCACCTCCATTCATCCTGCTCTGAGTCATGTAGCTCCACCAGCACCGCCTGTGTCCATCTTTCAAGGACCCAAAACAACCTGCAGCAGACACCAGCGCCACTGCAGTCAGAGACTGAGTTAGAGAAAAGCAAACAAAACCTGCTAGCTTGACTGCAATAAGTTCCTCTTATTTTGGTACAGTAACAAAGCACTCCTCCTTATTTTGTGGCTTCTTTATACTCAGGCCTCATGAACAGCACTTTGTAGGATGCTTCATTTGAGGCAAGATGCTTTTTTGTGGTAAGCTAGTACGACATTATGGTACTAGGGGCAAACTAGTCCACATGAAAAATGAATACACAATCACATGGGAAGAACACGTCATAAAGACAGCAGCTAGAGAGAAAGAAGAAGTAGAACTGATAGAAGTAGGTGGTGATGAGAAAGAAGTAGGGGATGTATGTGTCATGTGAAACAGCCCTCCGACTGTTGCTCATACTGTGCGATCATCCCCTGCATCAACCTTCAAAAGGCACAAGGGATATAGTCACTCTAAAGTCCCCAAGCAGCCTCCCTGCTCCTTGATTATCACTAGTGGAGGTATCACAAAGAAAACAATCACAACTACCAGCTATCAAGGCTATGTTCAGCAGAGAATCCCCGTACCACAGAAAACATGGGCATGTTCATTTATGAAATGGGAAGCTATTAAAAATGAGAGTGCTTGACCTGCTTCCTTTTTCTTTTGTGGAAGGACTGGGGTTTCTGGAATTTCTAGAGACACTGTCCAAAATGAAAGTTTATAAGCCTGACCTATTTTTCCATTGAGCCAGCAGTGCACAATCAAGTACTGAAATTGGTTGGTGAAGCAATGAATGAGATCGCTGTTCAGTCATCCACCTCATGACAGACATGTGGCTCAGTCAAGCAACAGATTACACATGCATCACTGCACACTAGATCTACTTCTTGGGAGTGTAGCAAAGAATAGCATCTGGTTTCACTACTGATTATGCTTATTGAAGCATTGAGCATCATGCAATAGTTTCAATGTTCACCATGGAAAAATCACATACAGCAGCTGACATCTTAGAATAATTTAATACCAAAGTCTTTGAATGACTTCAACTCAGAGGTCTCAGCACTGGATTTACTGACAATGAAAATGGCAGCAATATTGTCACAGACTTAGCTGACGGAGCATACTTCAGAGTCCTTTGTTAGTGGATTGCATCAATTTAATTGTGCAGGTATATCCTCAAAAAAGAAGAAATCAAAAACATAATGGTCATCTGTCACCGAGAGCGCACTCATTTCAGTCATTTGTTCAAAGCTCGGAAGCAATTGAGGAGCATTTAGTGTGTCAATAGAGTCCCTGTAATAGCCCTCATATAGGAGATTGCAATACTTTAAACTCTTCCTTCCACATGCTGCAGTGGGTATTTGAGCAGCAGAGGGCTATCATGATTACATACTACAAAAGATAGGGGATACACTTCCCAAAACCATGACAATGGAGATGGACAAATGGGGGCTAGTAGAGTGCCTGATCCAAACGCTACTCCCTTTTGAGATTTTGACTTGGGAAGTCAGCAAGGTGAACAGTACAATGAGCCAAGTGATCCCATTGATGTACCTGCTGCAAGAACATTTGCAAAAGGTGGTGGAAACATTCAGCAATATCAATGAAAAAGCAACTGCTTTAGTCAGATGCCTAATCCTTTGCTTGAAAACAATTCAAAGGCTGTAAAAAGAGGTTGTGTCCTCCCAAGAGTACATCTGTACCACAATACTGGATCAATGGTACAAAAAGCCCTGGCCTCTTCATTCTTTTCTTAACATTGAATGTCTCAATTTACAAGAATTAGATCATCAGGCAAGTGGGTGATTTTGAAATTGAACGATTGCAAATTCGAGGCCATGACAGAAATGAAGAACAGCCTTCAACCTCAACAGCAGCACCCAGCAGCACTCAACACCATCGCTGGCTACAACTAAACTAACAGCAACAAAAGCTTCACTTCCATCTGCAATGTGTTGGTTTCATATAACAGGACTTCAATCAAGTGCACAGGTACAGGCAACACAGACACAGCAAGTGTCAACAACAACGGAAAAGGAGAAGATGGCCCAACATTATCTGGATGACTCAACAGAGATCTACTTGGATCAGAACACATTGACGAGGGCTTAGGTTCAGGCTCACCACTGGAGCATTACTGCTACTGCAGTTTAAACCTGCAGCCCGAAGAATCAAAATAACCCTTTTGACAGGGTAAAACCCTACTTTTATCCTTAGAAGTACAGATCTAAGGATTTCTTTCAATATTATGACTTGCAGAATGAAGCCCATGAGGATATTCATTTGTCAACAGTACATTTAGGTTCTGAAAACTAAGCCTGGGTGTAGTTCGCGGAGTTTTGCTACGTGGAACTCCGCGAAGTTATAAAAAAACTCAGCGAAGTTCCGCAAGTGGCGGAGTGTAGTGTGCACTGCTGATCGCGCTGGTCTTTCTGCTGCTCGGATAGATATTCTACTTACCATTCGCGAGCGGGGGAAAAACTCTGCTGCACTACGCGATGCGGGTTTTCTTGCACTCCGCGGAGTGCGGAAAACCCTGCAAGCTCCGCGAACGGAGCGGAGTTCAACGCCCAGGCCTACTGAAAACACAATATTATCACTTTGGATAGCGCTCCAATTCAGATTCCTTGTCAAACATGGTTATGGGTCAGGAAATTCTATAATTAATTAAAACACTATGCCCTCATTCTGAATTGGGCAGAGCAATAGCCAATGGTGCACAGTGCCCCACCCCATTCCAGGTCTAATGGATGCAGAAACAAATATTCTTGAACCAAATGTGTTTCCTTGCACATTTTCACTCTGCCAGAAAAGGAGGAAAATCTACACAGAAATATGTCTGGATTCGGGGACTGGAATTGGAACCTGTAATTCCAGGTCCAGTATGTTAATCTCTTTTATGGCCCAGTAACTCAGAATGAATTGTCAGTAATTGAGTGAAGATACTGGCTGGACCCAGTTACTAGCCAGCTAAGACAAGGGGCACATATAATTATAATAATTATTGAATAACAACAATTTTTATCAGTCAAAAGTTAATGTTAGTAGTGGAGTGAAGCAGTCAGTGGTGGCTGGTAATTTGCACGAGTAGTAGGACTGGCACTCATGCGCACACTCACTTCCACCCATTCCCAAGCACTCACCATGAGTGAAATGGTGGGAATCTCACCCATACATTTGCAAACACACATGCACACACATTCTCACATGCATCCATTCATAAACAGACACACACACCCAGCACACATACTCATGACATCCACTCACAGGCAGGCACACACATACTCACAGCCATTCATTCACATGCACATACATGCACACACTCTCACACCCACCCATTCAATAAACACATACACGCACACACTTGAACTCACTCATTTACAGTATGTAGGCACAAATATACATAGATTCATACATATACACACACCCAAACATTCAATAAGGCACTTACTGGGCAATGGTAAGACCAACAGCTGGTAGGAGGAAGAAGCTCTCTCCAAAGGCAGAAGGTCTGTGCAATCTTGGATTCCCCCTAGAATAGTGCTTTCTGGGCCAACTTTCCATAGAGAATGAGCTGCAAAAGGTTGCCCTTGGGAACTATTTCCTCTTTGATTAGGGAGTGTCCAGGAGTCACACCCACCCACTGGCTACCCAACTGTACAAATGTGGATCTCTCCACCAGCCCCTCAGAACACTTTCATGACCTGCGGAAGAAAAGAAGAGGACTGAACCTGTTGTATGACAACCTTGAGAAGATCTTTTCCCACTTGTATCCAGGACAAAGAAGTAGATTCCAAAGTATAGTTGGCTGACCTCTAGTGTGTCTACGGGGACACCAAAAGCTGCAAGAGGCCTTTTTGTCCTGAAGTGCTCTTCTGACCAGTAGCAACTGGAATCTGACTGGATACTGCAGGCTGAGGATAAGAAAGTCCTCTCTGATATCCAATATGGTTTCCGGGAGGGCCTGGGTACAACTGAACAGAGCTTAAACTTAGCCATCCTTGTCGGGAAATACACGCAGGTGAAAGGGGGTAGGTTGTTTTTAGCTTTTGTGGATCTCACCGCAGCTTTTGATTCTGTGCGGCACGAGAAGCTCTGGGAAATTCTTGAGGTGATGGGGGTGGAAGCTCAAATAATTATTTTCCTTGGGCGCCTATATAGCGACGCCCAGGGGCGAGTACGATTCAGTCTGAGTGACGAATGCACCGCCCCATTTCCTATAAAGAGGGGGGTCAGACAAGGATGTGTTCTGGCTCCCTTTCTTTTTAATCTTTATATTAATGGTCTGGAAAAGGAGCTGATCAATGATAGCTATGACTTTCCTCAAATAGCTGGACATCCCATACCCGCTCTCCTTTATGCGGATGATGCGGTTTTATTGTCACACACGCAAGTAGGTCTGCAGAGGGTGCTAGATAACTTCTCTAATTTCATGAGTGGTCTTGGCCTTAGGGTTAATATCTCAAAGACCTTCATAATGAGGTGTGGTTGTGGAAGCCAAAGATGTAAGGACATGTTTGTGGACAGACAAAAGATAGAGCCCACAAAGAGATTCTCATATCTTGGAATACTCTTTGATCAAAAAGATCTATGGGCTCAAGCCGTATCAGCAAAAAAACTAGCATTTTTAAGAACTACCACCGCACATTGTAAATTTCTCAAGAAAATTGGGTAGGCGACCCCCTGTGGAGCTTATTAAGATTTACAAAGCTAAAAGCGTCTCCACAGCTATGTATGGAGCAGGTGTATGGGGCTTTGCTGATACGTACCCGTTGCAAACAGTAGAAAACATGTTTCTGAGATACAATATGTCTGTCCCGACCAGTACATCCTCGTATGTTTGTCATGCGGAACTGGGCCTGCCACATATCTCTGATCTCATAAAATTAGAGCCCATCTTCTTGTGGCATAGAGTCTGGACAAAAATAGAGACCCAGCTAAATAAAGACATCTTGACGGATAGTCTGAATCTGGAAGGGGCCTTAAAGATTCCCTGGGTAAGGTATGTCCGTGATTTTATGGAGGTTCTCGGACATTCCGAATACTTTACTGACCCAAGCACCTTACAAATGGTTAGGAGAAAGGATTTAAAAAAAGAGGGTCTCCAACTTTTGGACACAATAAGATTGTCAGCTGAGATTATAAAGCCTAGCGTCCAGCAGAACCAGTTGATTTTAACTACTTTTAATATTCAGTCATATTTAACAATCATTCCTGGGGGTTATGATCGGTTTTTATTGACAAGATTTAGGCTGGGGGTCTTTCACAGAATTGTTAGTTTTCCAATAATGAATGACTGGGCTTGAGAAATGCAACTGTGTCCATGTGACAATCATTCAGTCCAATCCACCATACACATGTTTTTATTCTGTAAATTCTATAGAGAATTGAGGAATGTGTGGATTGTTCCAATCCTAAAATTTTTGGGGATTAGACAATGCCGTCCAGCGTTCATTGCTTTACAATTTTTGGATAATGTACATAGTTTGTGGAAGATAGGAATGTTTTTAAAGCAAGTAGTCATCCTCAGGAAAAGTATTGTAATTTAAGATTAAAGGTCATATAGATGCAAAGGGCATATTTGCATTACTATTGAATTTACAAATTATATGCACTATGCTTTTATTGCTATTTCATGTAATAATGTGTCTGTTTTTAGTGATTTTATTATTGTATGAACAATCAATTGAATAGTGATTTACGTACAGGATGTTTATTTTATATTATTTATTATAATTAATATGTATGTTTTATATATGTGCTTTTATGATTGTATGAAATAGCAGTCGAATAAAGCTGTCTTAGACTTGACTTGACTGGACACTGCAGAGGCCTATGGTGGATTGAGTCCTGGTCCCTAAGTGCTGTCCTGGAGGTTATAGGAACCATAGAAGTGACCAAGAGAAGCTGCTTTAAAAACTGTGAATAGTTGGGATTTGGAAATATTATGACCTCCCAGAATTCCAGAGTGTCAGCGGGACCTACAGCAAAGGTGCCCAAGTTCAACAGATCCAGCTTCATGCTTGCCTCATTGGAGGATGTTGAGCTTCATAAAAAGTCCAAATAATTGAAATCTTGGCTGAGGTGCCAGACCAAAAAGTATCTGCCCGACACAAGGTCTTTGGCGGCTATAAATTTGAATTCCACCCACTCTAAGTTTTTTTCACCAACATCAACTGTTTCAGTGGGACCTCATCCATTGGCTATTCAGCTTTGAGAGAACTTTGGCAGACACAGCCTGCAATCTTGCCATGCTGGAGGACTTCGACTTCCATTTCAGACACTTAGGGCTATCAGAGGGGTTTAATCACGGCAGAGACAGAATAGTCTTCGCCGTGATTGAACAAAATGCTCACCCTCATATAAATTTGGCAGGCAGACCATTATTTTGGTGGTATAGATACTCTGTCACCATTGTGACACTAAGCTATAAATCGTCCCTTAAATCAGAAAGTAAACTCTTTGGCCTGGGCAAACCCCCTTGGAGTACTGGAAACGCACGCCTTGGTGGTTGGCCTGAAATCTCACCTAGGCCCCAGTCAACCATGAAAAATGACTACGGATTGCCACTCTAATTTTTCTTGGCGCTTTTTACCCTAAATCTTTTAAATATGCAAATCTCTGGTTCCCCAATTAGATTTTGTTTCAACTTTTCAACTGTTTTAGTACTTCTAAATCCCTTGCACATATTCTCTAAGTCTTTCTGCTCTGTTCATACCTACCAGGGGTGGAGCTCAAGTTACTGACTTCATTGATTGTGGTACACTACCTTCAATCCCGATTAATAATTCACTTTCTTACAGACATCTACAATGACTTGGTACAGTATGGCAATTGTGGTGTGGTAATGCCATACCTGCTATTACTGACATCATGACGTACTACAAGGGGATTACACATTATCCTATGCAGGCCCCATAAGGACTGAAGTGGAGCTTGTTTTACTGCACCAATCTCTTCATGTTATTTTTTCACTGCAGACCAGTAGCGGCCAGCAGAGGTAAGAGCGGTGAGGCGGTGGGGCGGGGTGGGGGAAGCCAACAGATGACAGGATAGGTAAAATTAAACAAAAAAATAAATAAAACCACTTACCTTGCGCTCGCCATGTTGCCTAGCCACTGCTCCAGACATTATCTTGAGTCCAATTTCTGCAAGAATAACCTGGCAGATTAGACTCTGGAACTACTGACAGCCTCCTAAAACCAATTTGGATGTCAAGTAAAAAATTGGGTACCAAATTAGTACAAAATAGAAAGCCCCTTTCACGGAAAACTGCTCTTAATCTACGAACTTTAAATGAATGATTTGAGGGCATGGGACACATCACACCAGTCATTAGTGGGTTACATTTCAAGGATCAAATTAATTGCTTGAAGAAAATGTTATGTACGTTACAGGACATGCAAATAAGAGTCTTAAACATTTTTAATGTACAACTACGATTGAAAATCACTAGATTTGTGTGGTTATGTCCTCCAGGGTGTGAATAGCTATGCAATATCTGCCGAACTAAACCAGAAATAGCTCTGCAGATCTAGAATGCAATAGCATAATACCACATAGGTGAAACATCCCTTATTTATCATTCGCCTCTAAATGAGTACCTCCGTCTCCCCAGGAATCCCTTCCTCCCTGCTATAACCTTTGTTTTCATCTTGTCAATATCACATATTATTATTTACGGTCCCTGGCGTAGCGATGTAATTAGTAACTCTTGTTAGAGTGAACATCTCTGCAGCTCCTTTTGGTGAGGTCTGCACTGTATAAATATCTGTAGTAAAAAAACATTGAAAAAACACTTTGTTAAAGATAACTGAAGCAGAGGGAAGTAAAGCACGGTGCCTTAGCATTCTGCTCGTTTTTTTGTGATCACAGTAATGGAACTTAAATGGAATACAACAGTTACAAATGCAGTCTAATATCAATGTCACTTTGTGAAATAAATAATACATCAAAAAGGTAAAAATAAATCTGCAATGTTCTTGCTAGTTGCTACATTAAGTGGCAGGTTTACTAGTATCATAGAATATACCCCACAATAAACCTAACACCTAAATAACATCATGTCTTGACTTTGCCTAAACAAAACCTCTTCAGAGCCATCTTTTGCCAAACCAAGAAAGACCTATTGCATGTATTTGAAGCAGGCTAATAGAAAAATTTCTTTGGGCGTGCAACTCCTTCTGCTGTTTGTTAAACTACGAGTAATTATTTAAAACACATAGCTGTCTGTACTTAAAAGAAAACATCTTGGAGCAGTGGTTGATTTCTGCAATAACCAACATTGTTTGTGTTGTGCAGGACTGTCGAAAGCCTATTCATAGGCTGCATTGCCCAAATTTTTCTCAACTATGTAGGTCTCTCTTTTGTTTTGTCTGAAGCAGTGCTAAGGTTTTCCAGCGCCAGAACATCTGAAGGTAAAAGTCGCGCGCTACAAATGCAACTAATAATAATAATACGTATAATTATCATCTCTGAATTCAATGCATTTGTTACTCAATGTCAAGAGGAAATTTCCTTATCTATGGTGAGAAAGAAATGCGTCTAACTACAGGCTTTTTACTTGTTACTTAAGACTAACACTAGATTGCCAATGGTAGGGATAAAATATATTCGTAATTACATTTTATCTTATGGGGAACCATGCAAAGGCTTCTAAACATTTGCCACCTCTATTATCTGAGATAACTGAGTCAGAAGCACATCATCGGGATCAAACTCAATTTGACACACAATGGACACGATATAATTAATTGCATGCAGCTATTAAAAAAATGAACATGCTGTAGACAGTGATATTTATAGAATGGTGACTGAAAAGAACAGCCTGCTGAGAGTGAAATTAGCACACCCGCTGGCTGCATGAAAGCCAGCCCTCCCAGTTGTAGAGAGATTCTGGGTTAGGTAGATATAAAAGTACAGAAGAAAAATGCAGAGAGAAATTGACATCAAAGGTAAGACGAGAAAATAAACAAGAATTGGAAGCAAATGGCTCAAATCAGAGAAGTGGGACAGAGATGTCTCATTTATTTGGCAGAACATTCATCACAAACTGTAAAAGCAGTAAAATTGTTCCACACGTTAGATGATTTTATCACATTGACACTACTACTAACAGTCTCTTCTTTTTCACGAGATCTGTACTCTTAGGCTTTAGAGATATTTTACTAAACTAATGTGAATTACTGTAAACTTAACGCTTGAAAACGGGAAATCGTGCCCAACTTTATATTTCTCCATTTCGATGACTGGTTGTTAGAACTGGGGGTCTCTAGTTGGCTGAGGTAGGTACCTTGGTCCAAATAGGGACCCTTGCTTCTAGTCCGGGTAAGGAGGGACACACCCTAAGATCACCCCTGCTCACCCCCTGGTAGCTTGCCACGAGCAGTCAGGCTTATCAAGGCAATGTGTAAAGTATTTGCAACCACACTCCCAATAACACCACAAATGGACACCACACTGGTTTCATTAAAATAGCAGTATCTTTATAAAAAGGAATACGATGAGACCAAACGATAGCAAACCAACATATGCGTATTCATAATAATTCACTTGGCCGGTTATTAGGCCAGCAATCACTTGTAGGTTCTTGCGGCATTAATGAGCAATTTACTATCTCTAATGCAGTCCTAATGCAATGCTATGCAGTTCGTAATGCAGCTCGTAATGTAATAATAGGACAGTCCTTAATGCAAGAATCAGGCAGGTCGTAACGCAATAATAATGCGATTCGTAATGCAAGAATCAGGCAGTTCGTAATGCAATAATAATGTGGTTCGTGATGCAAGAATCAAGCAGTTCATAATGCAGTAATAATGCGGTTCGTAATGCAAGAATCAGGCAGTTCGTAATGCAAGTATAATACGGTTCGTAATGCAAGAATCAGGCAGTTCGTAATGCAATAATAATGCGGTTCGTAATGCACTCTGCGCTGTCAACTCGGGCACCACTAGGCCCCAACAGCAGAGACAACAGTCATAGGCTTACAGGGGCGGCCCCGGTCCTGCTGGGCAGGTCCGGGCCGCTCGGGGACTCAGCGCGTCTAACGCGGTGCAGCAGGAGAGAGCTCGGAGCACTCCTGTAGTCCTCCTGCACGCCTCCCCAGGCCACACACGCTTGCGGCTCCTGACCGGAGTCCAAGCCTAACCTGGGGGGGTGCACTGCCTCGCTCTCTCTCTCTCCCCGCTCGTCGGACGTCCTGCTGGGCGATCCCGATCACGTTGCGGCTCTGTTGCTAGGCGACGCTGTAGCCGGACAGGTTACGGCGTGGCCTTCTCCGTCGTTGATGATCTTGGGCAGATTCCTTTCCACGAACAACGATCACGATCCCTTTCACCTTGTAGCTTCCTTAGCTTCAAGAAATCCTTTAGCATGTTGCGGCTCGGGCCGGCAGCAGTGATCCTTACTCACAGCCTCAGTTACGATGACGGCTCGGGCCACAAACAGCAATACAGCAGCGTGGACGATGTTTCACGCTGCGGGGGCAATGCGATCACGGGGCACCTCGTAAACAGTACCACGGACCACACGGCAGTCTCAGGCATGCAAGAGCACCACGCACACAGCGTCGCTGAGACACAGTCCTCAGTTTCAAGTGCCCCGTTAGCACGTTGCGGCTCGGGCCGGCGGCGGCGATCTTTACTCACAGCCTCAGTTACGATGACGGCTCGGGCCACAAACAGCAATACAGCAGCGTGGACGATGTTTCACGCTGCGGGGGCAGTGCGATAACGGGGCACCTCGTAAACAGTACCACGGACCACACAGCAGTCTCAGGCGTGCAAGAGCACCACGCACACAGCGTCGCTGAGACACGGTTGGAAACTTGTGTTCCCGAGTTTCCACAACAGGGGACCAGCTCTCCTCGGGCCCTTGGAGACACGCTACTTCAGGACACAGCACACAGCAAAGTCCTCACAAGCAGGGGGACACAGCACACAGCAAAGTCTCTTGTCCTCTCCTTAGTGAAACCAGCAAACTGCAGGCCAGCCCCAGAACACACAGCAAGGACAGTCCTTCTCTTCAGTCTCTTCAGCTGTTCTTCTTTGGCAGAGGTTCCTCTTGCTCACCAAGTAGGTTCAATCCTTTTTCAATATGGATTTCAGTATTGAGTTCAGGGGTTTCAGCTCTTACATTTATACCCATAATTGCCTTTGAAGTCTTTATGTTCAGGGGGCTCTGACCTCAGCCCAAACCAGACCTGGGTGTCTTCCTGCCAGTGCACACCCTCCTCCTTTGATAGTCAGGGTCTGGGGCCCAGACGCTCAGCAGGAGGTGGAGCCATCCTTTTGTGGCAGCAATACAGCCCTCTTCACATCCAGGGGGCTACTCCTCCCCCTAGATCAAATGCATGTCAGCCTGTTGCTGTCTCACCTTCTCCTCCCTGGGGTCAGGACACTTCCCAGACCCTGTCACGTCTAAACCCAGGCAGGCAATATACAACCAGGCAAAGGCACACAGGATGGTTTAAGACAAGAAACCAGCCACTTCTGAAAGCATGGTTTCTAAACACACAATTCAAAAACCATCTTCACAAAAAGATGTGTTATTAAATTCTGAGTTCAGGCACACTAAACTCCATCTCTCCATCTTATGCCTATGGGAAGATATGCTGGAAACATGGGACACAGCATTCCCCATTCTGTCCTATGGGCAAGATGGCCTTGCAACAGTGAAAAACGAATTTGGTAGTATTTCACTGTCAGGACATGGTACACACCTCAGTACATGTCCTACCTTTCACATACACTGCACCCTGCCCAGGGGGGGGTACCTTGGGCCTACTATAGGGGTGTCTGATGTGCATAAAAAGGGAAGGAAAGGCCTGGCAAGTGGGTGCACTTGTCAGGACAACAAGGCAGTTAACAAACTGCGTTCAGGCACTGCAGTGGCAGGCCTGAGATCTCTCTTTAGGGCTACTTGTGTTGGTGGCACAATTAGTGCTGCAGGCCTACTAGTAGCATTTGCATTACCAGCCCTGGCACACATAGTGCACTTTACTAGGGACTTCACTAGTAAGGCAAACATACCAATTATGGACAACCAATTACCATAACACTTTATACAGGGAGTACTTGCACTTTGACACTGATCAGCAGTGGCAAAGTGCCCAAAGCATCTAAGCTAGTAAAACGAAATTCATCACAGCATCAAAAATGGAGGGGGTAGAGGCAAAAAGTCAGGGGTAACCACGCCAAGAAATGCCAGGTCTAACACTGGTCTTAGTTTCCATTTGCATTCAGAGAACTGTACAAAATCAGTAAAATATTTCAATACCGGGTCGTGTCCAAGATAGTGATCGAGGAGGAGCTTTCTCTCCCCGCTCCGCACCACACAAGAGAACATTTTGTACTGCATTTCCCCCCAGACTTTCAGAACCAGACTGGGCGCCCCTGTGCTGTGGACACCTGTTGGGACAAAGGTGAGCATGTGGGACCAAAGAAAGGCGCACACACGGCCCATGGCATCAGGACCATGATCCCACCTTTGGGGCAACAGAGAAGCTTGGCGGTGGTGCGCGGGCTGAGGCCTGATAGTTCATTCACTTCACCTTCAAAACCAACATCTCCCGCAAGCGTCCGCTCCAGCGCAGGAATTGGAACAAGATCTCTGACAACCAGCTCACCGCCGCCCTCAGCAGCTCCGCTCCCACAGCCACAGACGATGACCCTACCACCGTCGCCCGCACTTTACACAACTGGATCATGGACTGCACCAACACCATCGCCCCCCTCAAGAAAGCCGCCAAACCTCACGCAAAGAAAGCCAGCTGGTTCTCCACCAAACTCTGGGACTCCAGACACACCTGCAGGCGCCTCAAAAAGCTATGGAGGAACACCAAAACCCCAGCAGGCCTCAACAACTTCAAAAGAGCCACCACCGCCCATCACAAACTCATCAGATACTCAAGGAAGAAAGCACTCCAGGACAGAATCTCCACCCACGCACATCAAAGAGTTCGTCCAACCCAACAGCGAGACTACTGACATCCCACCCTCCTAGGACCTCTGCGACAGACTCAGCTCCTTCTTCCACCACAAAATCAAGACCATCTACGACAACTTAAACGACTACAGCCCACACAAGGCACCCTCTCCCACCGTTCCCAGCGCCACGCAGCCGACACTTGACAGCTGAACCACCCCCAGCATCAAAGACACCCTGAAGATTATGAAGTCCACCCACTCCGGGGCCCCCACGGAGCCTTGCCCCACCACATCTACCTCAAAGCCGCAGACATCATCGCCCCGAGCTCCAACGAATCATCAACCACTCCTTCGAGACCGCCTCCTTTCCTGATGTCTTGAAACACGCCGAGATCAACCCTCTCCTGAGAAAACCCTCGGCGGATCCCACCGACCTCAAGAATTTCAGACCGATCTCCTTACTCCCATATCCGGCCAAAGTCATGGAAAAAAGCATCAACAGTCAACTCTCCCCCTTCATAGAAGAAACCAAAATCCTCAACTCCTCCCAATCTGGCTTTAGGAAGAACCACAGCACTGAAACAGCCCTCGCCGCGGCGACAGCCAACATCTGCTCCCTCCTCAACTGAGGAGAGACTGTGGCCCTCATCCTCCTGGACCTCTCCGTGGCCTTCAACACAGTGTCTCATCGCACCCTAGCAAGCAGACTCCACGAAGCGGGAACCAGGAGCAAGGCCCTCGACTGGATCAGCTCATTCCTCTCTGGCAGAACACAACGAGTCAGACTCCCTCCTTCCCTCTCGGAACCCACACCAACCACCTGCGGAGTCCCACAAGGATCCTCCATCAGCCCGACCCTGTTCAACGTCTACATGGCCCCGCTCCCATCCATCATCAGATCACATGGACTCAACATCGTATCATACGCAGAGGACACCCAACTCATCATCTCCCTATCCAACGAACCCAACATCACCAAACACAACTTTCAAGACGGAATGGAAGCAGTCACCAGGTGGATGAAGAGCAGCTGCCTACAACTCAACATGGACAAAACCTAAGTGCTCACCATGGGCCCAAACCCTGATGCCTGGAATGACACCTGGTGGCCCCCTGCCCTCAGGAACCCTCCCTCCCCCACGGACCACGCACGCAACCTTGGAATCATCCTGGACTCCGAACTCAAAATGGACCACCAGATCAACGCCTTCACCTCTTCCTGCTACCACACCCTCCACCTTCTCCGAAAGACCTTCAACTGGATTCCCCTGAACACAGGAAAACCGTCACCCACGCCCTCATCAGCAGCAGTCTGGATTAGGGCAATGCACTCTACGCCAGGATCAACAAGGACCTCACCCGCAAACTAAAGAACATCCAGAATGCCACTGCCAGACTAGTCCTCAACCTACCGTGCCACTGCCACATCAGCCAACACCTGCGGACACTACACTGGCTCCCCGTCGAGAAGAGAATCACCTTCAAACTTCTCACCCACGCTCACAAGGCCCTGCACAACACCGGACCCGCCTACATGAACCACCGCCTCAGGTTCCACGCACCCCAACGTTCCCTCCGCTCGACCCAGCTCTCCCTTGTAACGGTACCTTGGATCAAGAAGACCAGATCAGGAGGACGCTCCTTCTCCCTCCAAGCTGCCAAGGCATGGAACTCCCTCCCTCTCCACCTCCGTCAGACACCTTCACTCCCGAGTTCTTGAAGGACCTAAAGACCTGGCTTTATTTACGGAACTCCGTGAACTTCCGGGAGCTGCGCCCCCCCCCCCAGCACCTTGAGACCCTTTGGGTAAGTAGCTGCGCTTTATAAATGCTTGATTGATTGATTGATAGTTGAGAAACGAGTGACATGGTTCCGGAGGCCAGCCTTCAGGTGCTGAAGGGCTGCTTAGACATAGTTGTGACCTCGTCATTTGCCTGCGGGGTGTGCTGTGCTGCTGCACCGGAGCCCTATGGGTATCTGGCGAGTGCTGATGTGGTGAGGGCCTTGTGCATCCCTTTGGCTTTGCGGTCACTATCCCAGGGTGGTACTAATCAACCTGCAACCACCACGCAGGTTGGGGCCTGCAGTCAGTGGAGAAATGCACATAGCTTCATGCGCTTCAAGACACATGGTGGGGGCCCAGCGGCCCGCTCTGGGACTTTCCTTCAAGATAGGCTGTGGTGGAGTCAGAATTCAAAAGGAGCGGGACCTCAGCGTGAGGCTGAGGTGCCAGGCCCTGACTCGCTGCAGGCAAATAACTGCTACACTGTTGTATTCCGCTTTAGGTGTCCATATACAGGTTTTTCCTGAAACATGTCCTTATATAGGCACAATTCGCATTGCCCTTATATAGGCATAAGATCCCAGTCCTTATTTAGGCATTAGCCATGCACTCCAAATACAGGCATGGTCACCTACATCCGTCCACCCTAACGTCACAACGAGTTCTTAGAAACCAAACCCTAAGCCCAGCACAGGATTATTGATTTCTCCAAGAACTCATCTATTATGCATGAACCACTATTTCTTAAGGGTTCATTCCTGACGTCTTCCTCTGTCCGACTTCACGTCAATGCTAACATTCCAAGGCACCTACCAGGTATAAATATACCTTCCCTTGCCCAAGCAAGTTAGAGAAGACCTCGACTTCAGAGGAGACCGTATCCCGGCCTGATGCACTGACAAGAGACGCTGTCATCCCAGCTCGCAGAGAATCCAGCTCCCAGTGTTCTGACTCCCTTCGCGGGGTGTTAGAGTTCGGGATCCGGAAGGAGATTCCCACCTCTCTCATTCTCAAGGTATGGAGCTGACTAGAACCTAGAGGGACTCTTGGCATATCAGACTCTTAGTATACGATACTATAGAATACTACACCTACTTCTTACCTTGACCTACACCTAGGCTAGGTTAGGTACACTGGGGTAGAACTAGCTTAGAGAAGCATCGTATGAGTACTCGCATTTTTAGCTCATGTTATTTATGTATGTGAATATATGTATCATAGCTAAAAGATAATGCTGGCGCAATATTATTTCTTTCTACTGCTTACGCTGTACATTATATATCTTGCATACTGTCTTGTGATCATAACAGCTCATATCTCTTACACGAGAAACAAGACGTTCAATAAATCCTTTTTATTGAAACGCCCGTCTATTCTTTCTGTGTAACTCTGAAGAAACTAAGCATGCACAATTAGCTGAGTGAAACTGTTATCTATTGTTTCCACAATTCTGAGAGTGTTCCGATTCTAAAGGGAAACAAAGTTGTCATGTTTATGCGGTTGCCAGAAACTACTCCCTTCTTGTTTACAAGGAGTTTCTAGTGGCCTCTGAGTTAGCTGGCAGAAAGTAAATTAAGTTTAATATACTCGATAGGGACATACTGACCTCAGTCCTATGTCAAACCTATAGGGTATATTATTCCAATGCGCAGAGCCTATTAGGGAAATAGGAACTACACTACAACACCACAAGGAACACTTCTTCTTGCAGCGCAGGGTCCCTCAGATATATTGCCCACCCTGGGGCATAACGAGGATGGCCTCCTTCAAAAACAAAAAAGATGCAAATCTGAAAGATAATCCTGCGAAAGTGGCCATGAAGAAAATTGAGACAGAGTGGGATGCCAGAGTAGACAGTGACCAAAGTTGAGAGTCCTCTCCTCATGGACTGTCATAAGCCACAGCTGATGGCACCTCTCACTTGCACCTTCATGGAGGAGTTATTTGGCAAGTTATGCAATGACATAGCCGCCTTATGAGATGACTTTTAACAAGGAATTAAAGGAGATGAAACACGAACTAGGAGACTTGGCACAGTAAACCTGCATGCTATAAACTACAGGAAAATCTAGGAAAGAAGAACTCAAGCCAATCAGGCGGACGGCCCTCAATCTTTGTGACCAGAATATTGATCTCCAGTGCCATTTGGACAACCTACAAAACCTATCCAGCAGATCAAATATCCGCATACGGGGCATTCCCAGCATAATAGAAGTAAGCACACTTGAGGACTATGTGAAGTGGCTCTTCCATCTTGTCCTCCCCGGCCTTCCACCAGAGGATGTCCAGCTTGACCGCACCCGCCGAGTTGGCAGAACATCAGACTCTAGGAGACCTCCACTGGACATGCTCACTTATGTTCATCACTTTAAGCAGAAAGAGGCGATCATTGCAGCAGCCAGTGCAACTGGAACAATCTCCTTTGTAGGGGCTACATTGCACCTCTACCAGGACCTTTTCTTGGGCCCTCTCCAACGCCAGTGACAGTTTCACCCAGTAACAGCATATCTCACAGAGAAAGGTGTATAGCATTGTTGGGGCTTCCCGTTTAGCCTCTCATTCACTATCTCCAGCTCCACACATACAACCTGCACACTAGTAGTGGTGCACTGGACATTGGGCCTACCGGACATACTGGAGAGTCCACTGCCGGATGGTTCCACTCAACAGACTGGGACACTAGAGCGGCGGAAAGGAGGATGCTGGGTCACAATACCAAACATGCAACCTACGCATATTCCCTCTCAGGACGAAATACACAAGTAGAGGGAAGCATTCCTGAGTAAGTTACAGGCTAACAATGCAACTGAGGTTAAGTGATGACTGCTGCTGTTACTGAGTTTGAGCAGTGGACCTGTAGCACAGCTGTTTTGTTGCAATTGCATCGAACTGTGCCCGAAGTGGGTGAGACATGTGAATTGTTAAGATGACGAGTGAGTGGTGGGCGGGAGCAGGGGGGGCTCTGGGGTAAGGGATGGAGAAGGGACTTGGACATTGACTCTGTGAGCCCAACCTTTGGGCCACACTGAGGAACGGGATGCCCCATGGGGGGGGAGTGAATGTTCTTTATTGTTGTTATAATATTGTTGGGAACGAGAAAGTTGATCCACGCACTTCACCAAGCAGTAAACTCGCAATTTTAACATTTATGCTTACACATGGGCATACATCA
Organism: Calotriton arnoldi; assembly: GCA_963921515.1. Lineage (NCBI taxonomy): Eukaryota > Metazoa > Chordata > Amphibia > Caudata > Salamandridae > Calotriton > Calotriton arnoldi. Next base: position 168,254 of record CAWUFW010015820.1, on the reverse strand, counting down.
CACCTTAGGCCACTTGGGGGACACCTTAATTCCCCTCCGATCCCACAATGGTGAAGGTTCTAAGCCATGATGTAAGAGGGAAAAATGCCCCAGTTAAGCACCTGGATTTGCTTTCTTTCCTGAGAGATAGGATAGCGAAATATGTCTCTTACAGGTAACACACCTTATAAAGAGAGATTGGCCCAGGCTTCTTTCTTGCTTGTTCTGCAGGCAGCATTTTACTTCAGGACCCCAAAAATCATGGGAGTGGTTATCCTACTGGCCAACAAACTCAAGGATAATCTCACAGACACACTCCTTGGCCTATCAGGATGACTTTTAGCGGTATGCATACTGGTGGGTTCCACTACCCTAATGCTGGGCACCATATATGCCCTGAACTAGAACCAGGAATCATTCCACAAATCTGCTCTCACACAGGTCCAGGCATCCCCAGAAAGGGACATACTGATTTGAGGAGATATAAACATAGTCATGGACCCAGACATGGATAGATCCACCCAAAGGGGAACGTTCAAAAGGGAGGATCAAGTGGATGATGGACTTGGGGCTAGCCGATATTTGGTGGAACTTACATCCCACACAACTTGCCTACACCTTTTTTCTGCCTCCTGAAAGAACTACGCTAGGCTAGAATACTTTCTTGGCACCAGGCCCATATGCACAAAGACCATTCGCACCAATGTCAAAATGGCCGCCCTTTCAGACCACTCGCCCATTACAATCGAACTACAGATGGCATCCACAGATACCCTGTAGACTTAATAATAACCTATTGAAACACGACAAGGTTATAGCGATAGACAAACGCAGCATCACTGACTTTCTTGGCAATGACGATACTCCGGACAAGACAACCCTGATATCGTGGGACACATTAAAAGCAGTGACCCAATGAGAGTTTATCTTGCAAGCAGCCCACTTAAACAGGGAGCTGAAAAATAAGAGAAGGGAACTAGAAGGGAAATTTGCAGACCTAGAATGGGCACATAAGCAAGCAGCATCCAAAAGCACATGGTGCCAACTCACACTAGTCAGACAACAATTAAAAGCTCTCTACATCAATAAAGCAGAACTCTCACTTCTACGCCTCAAACAACGATTTTACACAGGGGCAATAAAGTGGGCCACCTGCTAGCCTGCAATAAAGCGGGCTGCCTGCTAGCCTTCAAATTAATAGCCAAACTTAGTGGAGGTTGCTGAATTTAGAAAGTAGTGGGCATAAATAACATCTTTGATTTGGACTGATAAAAACAGAGAGGAAAATGTGCTAAATTTCTTCAGATGCGTTTGGGGATCAGGAGATTCTATGCCCAAAAAAGTTTTCAAAACAAAAACAGGGAGCGTCCTTTTCTTCCAGTATCACATATGCTAGCACCTTCAAATATGTGAGCTCAGGATGTGTGCTGTACAAAAATCTCTCTTGAATTTGACTTAATAGACTATAATGCTGCTGTATGTATAATAGGAATCTAGGTCCAAAGGACTGTGGGCCTTACATCTGACTTTCCTTTTAGTTCACTAATGGAATTGTTGTTGACAGTGGGGAGATGTGGAAGCACTCCTTATCTCTTATTCCCCAAAGTATATTTTAGTACCAAGACAAGATGCCATCAATTATGACTATGAGCCAAAACCTAATAAGGTATTATTTTAGGGGTAGACCTTACAAAACTCTAATCCATCAGGACAAAATGCAGGTGTATTAATTTCACACAATGTTTCTGCTTACTAAATGAGAAATTGATAGAAACCATAGTGCTCCTTTGCAATAAGTGCTCCTTTGCAATAAGTAAGCAACATAATGTGCCCAGAACCGGTGTTCAATAGCAAAACAAAGAAAAGTCTGAGATTTTTTCGAAATCAAGAAATATAATCATAATACAATACATGGGATTCTGCAATCCCTGAGTAAACGCTTGTGCTAATTTCTTCATAATCGACTTGTGAAGCAGGCAGTCACCAATTATACAGAAAATACATCAGAAATCAACAGTAATAAGATACTACGGTCGACTTCTGATGTCTCAATGCCTGCTGCCAGAGCCAGCAGCCGAGGTGAAAGGCAGGTCAGGTCACAGAGCTGCTGTTTAAAGCAATGCTTTTCTTTCTTCTGCTCTATTTTTCTAGCTTACAGCGACTAGCAAAAAGAACATGTTTATTTTTTGATTTCCTTAGATAATTATAGAAAAGTGAGAATCTTTCTGCATGTTTCTACACATTCGGAGCTACTACAGATTTTTTTTTAAAACTGACTTGCACCATCCAAATCAACCTGGAATGAATCAAAACAACCCCTGGCACGTGTTTCATTATCATTATAGGTCTTCAGAGAAGTTCAGTTTAGCTTAGTTAAATCTCTCAGAGGAGCTATAATGATAAGCTAAACCTCTCTGAAGAGCCATATTAATACCAAAACACGTCAGGGGTTGCTCTTAGTCATTGGAGGTTTGATTAGATGGTATTTTACCAATCCCACGCTGCAATACTATGCCTAGAGTGCGTGTATCACTGCAGTCTTCATTAAAGAGGTACACCTACCTGTGAGTGCGTCTTCTCTTGAGGGCAACCTTTTTGTGTATATGAGTAATGGCCGGTCCAGCCGCAAGCAGAAGCGGATCTGGAGAGACTCGAGATGGTGACCCACTGCCGGAAAGGGAGGCTCTTAATGAGTATTAGGGTTTAGGGCTCAGGGGTTAGAGTTTAGGGATCAGTGTTAGAGCTAGATGTTACGGTTTAAGGCATGTTGTTAGGGTTTAGGGCTCACAGATTAGGGTTTAGTGCTTGGGGGCTACCGTTTAAGATTTACTGATAGGGTTTAGGGCTTAGAGCTAAGGTTTAGGGACCAGTGTTAGGACTAGATGTTAGGGTTTGAGTTGTTTTTAGGGTTTATGTTTCAATATTAGGGGTTAAGGCTCAGGGGTTAGGGTTTAGGGCTCGGTGCTATGACTTTTTACTGGCATCGAACACAGGAATGTGCCCTTGAATAGACCCACTGGAGGGTAATGATTTGGTGACTATTTTTAGAATTACGGCAGAACCCACATGGGGCATATGTATTGAAGTACCACCATGACCAGAATGCACTGTAACTCGCATGAGGCCCACTGAGGGAGTGACTACTACTTAAACAGGGGGCTGCAATTTGTTTGCCTTTTTGTTCTGTGCTGGCCTGTGATCAAGAACTGCAGAGTTCGAAACACGTTAGGCCTTTTTAGATGATTCGACGACAGATGCTGTTTTCGTTGCAGTCTTCATTAAAGAGGTACACCTACCTGTGAGTGCGTCTTCTCTCGAGGGCAACCTTTTTGTGTATATGTGTAATGCCCGGTCCAGCCGTGAAGATGCAACGCCGCAAGCAGAAGCGGATCTGGGGTGACTCGAGATAGTGAGCCACTGTTGGAATGGGAGGCTCTTAAAATGAGTGACTTTTTAGTGGCAGCGAACTCAGGAGTGTGTCCTTGAATCGACCCACTGGAGGGTAATGATTTAGTGACTATTTTTGGAACTACGGTAGAACCCACATGGGACATATGTATTGCAGTACCACCATGACTAGAATGCACTGTAACTCACATGAGGCCCACTGAGGGCGGGACTACTACTTAAATAGATGGCTGCAATTTGTTTGCTATTTTGTTCTGTGTTGGCCTGTGATCAAGAACTGCAGAGTTCGAAACGCGTTAGGCCTTATTAGATGATTCGACGACAGTTGCTGTTTTCGCTGAAGGCTTCATTAAAGAGGTACACCTACCTGTGAGTGGGTCTTCTCTCAAGGGCAACCTTTTTGTGTATATGTGTAACACCCGGTCTAGCCGTGAAGACGCACCGCTGCAAGCAGAAGCGGATCTGGGGTGACTCGAGATGGTGAGCCACTGTCGGAATGGGAGGCGGTTAATGAGTGACTTTCCACTGGCAGCGAACTCAAGAATGTGCCCTTGAATCGACCCACTGGAGGGTAATGATTTGGTGACTATTTTTGGAACTACATCAGAACCCACATGGGGCATATGTATTGCAGTACCACCATGACCAGAATGCACTGTAACTCGCATGAGGCCCACTGAGGGCGGGACTAATACTTAAACAGGTGGCTGCAGTTTGTTTGCTGTTTTGTTCTGTGCTGGCCTGTGATCAAGAACTGCAGAGTTTGAAACGCATTAGGCCTTTTTAGATGATTTGACAACAGTTGCTGTTTTTGCTGCAGTCTTCTTTAAAGAGGTACACCTACCTGTGAGTGCAGGGTGCGTCTTCTCTCAAGGGCAACCTTTTTGTGTGTATATATATATATATATATATATTCACTGAAAAAACCATAGGTTTCAGACACGTTATAGTTAGAAATTAGCATTTAAAAAACCTTTGAAATTCACTTAAAAAACCATAGGTTTTAGGGACAGTTATAGTTAGTTGGACATTTCACTCGTACAAAACCATATAACCCCCGTTATAGTTAGTTCAGCTAACTATAACTCGCGCCCCCGCAATGCACTGCTGATGATGTCACATATTACATCACTGCTCTCGCTTCAATGAAGCAAAGCAAGTTTGCAATGGCAGGACGGGAGCCGCGAGGCTCCCGTCCTGCCATTGCAAACTGCAGTGTCCCGGGGGTAGGCACCCCGGGACACTGCAGGAGCCGGCCCCCAGGGCCACCACAGGCTCCAGGAGGGGGGCCGCGCAGCCCCCCTCCCATGTCTTTAAAGCCCCGGGGAGGTGGTGATCCCAGGGGCTCGGGGGTCCATTACGGACCCCCACATTTACATTATTAGTGCCCCGGGGAGGTGGCGGTCGCCGGGGCGTGTGGGGGGGCTCGAGCCCCCACACACAGGAATTTTTTTTTTTAAAAGACGCCCGGGGAGGTGGTGGTCCCGGGGCTGCGGGAGGGCCGAGTGCCTCCCGCACCATTTTAAATTGAAAGCCCCGGGGGTGGTGGTCCCCGGGGCTTGGGGGGCCCTTAGAGCCCCCCCAGCATTATATAAATAAACCCCGCATGCCCCCGGGACTTGGGCCACCCGGGGGCAAAATAACATCGAAGCGCGGGAGACTGCGCTTCGATTTTTTTTTTTATCGGCGGGATCCGCGCACCCTAGCGCATCCCGCCTATTTAAAAAAAATAAATGCTTTTTCTGCCCAGGGGTCCTTGTGGGACCCCCTGAGCAGACCTAGGGGTCAGGGTGTTTCTACCCTGCCCCCTTTGTGCGTTTTGCGCACTTGTTTCTGTCCCTCGGTTCTACCGAGGGACAAAATAACTGCCAACACTTCCTGATTTGGAGTGTTGACAGCCAATTAGCATGCCGCTCGTGATCGGGAGGGTGCGCGAATCCAACGCGGCCATAGATATATATGTGATTTTCATTTTGATTTTCAAAGGAACTACTGAACGGATTTACACCATTTAAGAAAAAGGGTTCTTTCTGAACCAAGAACTACCTCTTTGCCAAATTTGGTGTAATTCCGTTCAGCAGTTCGGGCTGTAGCCGTGGCTAAAGTTTCCTATGGGAAAATGAATGGGGAAAACACGTTTTGGGACCCCCCTTTTTTCTCGGCCCCCGCTTGACGAATCACCCCAAAACTTTCAGGGTAGGAGCGGACCGGAGCGGGCCATAAAGTTTGAAAATTTCGCGAAGATTCGTCAACCGACGCAAGAGTTATTTCAAATAGAATGTCGCGGATTTCCTATGGAAAATAGGTCCTAACTATAACTATCTACTGGCGACCGCCAGTAGATAATATATATATATATATATATATATATATATTCGTTTCCACAAGTTCCACCAAACGCTGCCGAACACTTTGTGGGGGGTGCTCCATTCGTGAGGGCGGACTCACGTGTGCATAAACAGAATCCTTCAAAAGAAGATGGGCACACACGGGGGTAAATTCCACGAGATTTATTATGCAAACAGACCGGTTTCGGCAATGCTGCCTTTCTCAATGTTTACCTGAATAAAACAACCCATCAGCTACGGTGCTTAAATGCACCTGATTACACTCCCATTGAAGAGTGCATAGTGGACTCAGAGGAAGGACAGGCAGTCCGAGCTGGATTCTCTTTTTGTGGCCGCCATATTTGCATGTTAAATGTTGGATTTTAGCCTTTGGCAGTTTTCGTGTTACAGGTAAGTTCCAGTAAAGTTAACACATGTATCCCAATCTTGCCATCAGAAAACACGAAAACTTGTTATTTTATAAACATGCAAAGCAAAATGTTCCATCCTTCCTCGTGTGTGCCCATCTTCTTTTGAAGGATTCTGTTTATATATATATATATATATATATATATATATATATATACATATATATAGGGGGAGCAACGCACCACCTGTAAAGCATCGAAGGGCCCGCAAGAGCGAGATTGTCGTTTTTGCACGGGCGCAGCAGGAGATTTAATTTCACATGCGCCTTTTCATCCTGGAGCCCACTGGAGGGCTGAGAAAAGGTGTCTCTAAAGAATATGTTGGGAACCCAACCCACTGGAGGGAAGAAAAAATGCAAAATGGACTACATGTCCCAGCGTGCTTTGGAAAGAATGAACTATTCAAATTTGGCGCACCGGTAGCCAATGAATTCGTAGGACACACAGCGGGAAGATGTGGCAGCAAGAAACTGGGTCCCGACATGGCCTCTGATGAAGAAGTAGAAAAGACTTCGAAACGCGTCAGGCCGCGAGACGAAAAGTGGGATGGGAAGCCGCATGTGTGTCATTAATAAAGTGGATACTTACCTGAAGCGGAGTGCGGCTCTAACTCTGGGCAATCTTGGTAGAAATACATATATATATATATATATATATATATATATATATATATATATATATATATATATATATATGTGTTTAGAAATTCCGTGCGCTCGTTCGCACAAAGAAAAGGACTCGCACACCAGGGTTCATGTTAGCAAAAGTATATATATATATATATATATATATATATATATATATATATATATATATATATATATATATATATTCACTGAAAAAACCAAAGGTTACAGGGACGTTATAGTTAGGCTCAGGATTCACTCGTACAAAGCCAGTGAAATTTAGCCGTTATAGATAGTGAGCTAACTGTAAGTCGCGCCCCGGCAATGCACTGCTTATAACCTCACATTTTACATCACTCATGACATGGTCAGTGACATCACTCATGGCAACACTGATTACATCTCATATGACATCACTGATGACATTAGCTAGTGACTGTCAGTGTTTTTAAGTGGTTTATAGGTGTTAAATCTGTATACCAATGTGTATTGGTGAATCAGTGAGTGTATGAGTGCCTGTATGGATGATTTAGTGGGTGAGTGACTGACTATATAAGTGAGTGATTAGGTGTATCAGTGAATGTATGGGTGAGTGACTGGTTGTGTGAATGCCTGGATCAGTGTGTCAGTTGATATCTATGTGGTTGTATGGGTGTGTGTGTGAGTACATGAGTGGTGGTATGGGTGAATGATTGGTTGTCTGAGTACCTGTATGGGTGTCCAAGTGTCTTTGTGGGTGGGTGAGGGTGTGTGTAACTACCTGTCTGGATGAGTGAGTAGTTGAGTAAGCGGCTGTATGGGTTAGTGAGTGCTTCTGTTTTAGGGGCCTTATGGGTGAATGAGTGTGTGTACGTCTGTGTTGGTGAGTGAGTTGATGTGTCAGTGGTATATAGGTGAGTAACTGTGTATGCAAAAGGCAGTATAGGTGAGTGATGGGGTATATGAGTGACTATGGGGGAGTGAGTGATTGTGAGAGTGGCTGTATGGGTGACTGTGTGCTTGTGTCAGTGACTGTTTAGGGGAGTGAGTACATGTTAGTATCTGTATGAGTAAGTGAGTGGGTGTGTGTGTAAGTGTATGGGTGAGTAAGTGGCTGTGTGATTGACTGTATGGATGAGTAGGTATGTGAGTAGCTCTATGGGTGACTGACTCAGTGTATGAGTGGGTATATGGGTATATGATTGGATATGTCAGTGGCTGTAGTAGTAACTGAGTGGGTATATGAGAGGCTATATGGGTGAGTGAGTGGATGTATGTGTGCAGTCCTGAGAATCAGTGAGTGGGTGTGTAAGTACTGGTATGGGTGTGAGAATGGGTTTGAGATTAGAAGTGTGGAAGTTGGAGTGAGTGTTTAAAAGGTTGTGTGAGTAGGTGCGTCAGAGATTCTGTGGATGATGTCATCAGTGATGTCGCTGACCATGTCATGAGTGATGTAATATGGGAGGTCATAAACAGTGCATTGTGGGGACGCGCGTTACAGTTAGCTCACTAACTATAACCGCTCAATTTCACTGATTTCGTATGAGTTAATCCTGAGCCTAACTAAAACGTTCATGTAACCTTTGTTTTTTTCTGTGAATTTCAAAGGTTTTTTAAATGCTAATTCCTGACTATAACGTCCCTGTAACCCTTGTTTTTTCAGTGAATTTCTAAGGTTTCTTTTAATGCTAATTCCTAACTAAAATGTCCCTGTGTCCTTTGGTTTTAACAGAGGAGTTCTATGTTTTTTTAAAGTAGTATTCATGTTTGCAAAGTGGTTGAGAAAGGGGGGTCTCTGGCCAGCTCTCAGGAACCCCGCTGTGTACCAGGAGGGATTCTTGGCCGAAAAGGTCCCTCAGGAGTAAAGTAGTCTTCATCCCCCAACCAGTAGAGCTCCTGGAGGCGTGTTGGCAGAGTGTTGGAGAAAGGGGACTTGGCCTCCGAACAACTCTTAGGAACCCCGCGGTGAGGGACTAACTGGAGGTAACATGAGGAGTAGTTAGCCCCAAGGACATCCTTGGGGGCCAACTACCCTACCAGTGACCTCCAGTAAGTCCCACACAGCAGGATTGCTGAGAGGTTGTTGGAGGCCACACCCCTTTTCTCCAACACTCTGCAAACGCACCTCCCGGTGCACTACTAGTAGGGGGATGAATTCCCTTTAGCTATTGAGGGTCCTTGGGCGCCAACTACCCCTCTTGTTACCTTCAGTAAGTCCCACACAGTGCGAATGCTGAGAGTTTTTCAGTGGCCACGCCCCCTTTCTTCACCACTCTGCAAACATGCCTCCTGGTACACATCTGGTTGGGGAAGGATACCACTAAAGTCATGTGGCCCTCAGGTGCCAAGGGGACTTAATCCCCCAATCAGTAGTGCGCCAGGAGGCGTGATTGCAGAGTGGTGTAGAAAGGGCGCGTCTTGCCAGTAGCTTTTTCATTGTTTTATTTTTAAATTATAAGGGAAGGGAGCTGTGTGGCCCCCCTGTCGGGCTGATTTTGGCCCCAGGAACCCCATCATCTGGGGCTTGGCGCAATACTGGTCCAACCAGGGCACCCATTTTCTCATGTTGAGGACAGTAGGGGGAGCCAGAAGGCCCCGTGTTCCCTGCCAGCTCCCCACGTCCTGCGGGAGCCAGCATTGCTTTTGGGCGGAGGGAGCTGCTGAACATGCAGCTCCCTCTGTCCAAAAGCAATTCTGCTCCGCTTCCTGCAATCTAGAGCATTTTACATGCTCGCGCTTTAACAAAGTGGAGCAGAGTTTGCTATGGGTTGCAGAAACCGAGCTCCCACCAAGCCATAGCAAACTGTAATGCCATGGGATGGGCACCCCAGGACAGGGCAGGAGCCGGCGCTTGGGGGTGGCAGTCCCCAGTGCCATCTAGGGCTCCAGGAGTAGGGCCACTCAGCCCCCCTTTGTTCTAATTTGCCCATGGGAGGAGATGGTCCTTGGGGCTTGGCCCCGCATTACTTTTCATTAAAGTCTTGGGAAGGTGGTGGTCCCCAGGGCTGCATGGGGGTCTGTGCAGCTACCCTGCATCAATTACAATTAAGGCCCCGGGGAGGTGGTGGCCCCCAAGACCTTCCACCAGGCGCCCACCCACAGCACCGGGGACTGGCACCTCCCAGGGGCTACGTCAATATGAATATAAATGCGAGGGGGGCACTAGACCCTGCACGCATCCCCAAGGGCTGCCACCTTCCTGGGGCAAATTGACTGAAATGCGGGGGCCACGTGGCCCCCCTGTAGCCCCGGTGACCACCGCCTCCCCGGAGCTATATGAAAAATAATGCATGAGGGGTGCTCCAGCCCCCACACATCCCCAGGGACAATCACCTCCCCAGGCGACTAAATTAAATTAAATACGGGGGCCACATGGCCCCCGCAGCCCTGGGGAACACCACCTCCACAAGGCTTAATTGTTGTTGGAGGGGAGCCCCTCATGGAGCCTTAGATGGTCCTGGGGACCGTTACCCTCCAGGGCCAACTCCAGCAATGACCCGGGGTGCCCACCCCCAGTACATTGCTGTTTTCTATGGCTTGGCGGGAGCACTGCTCCCTCCAAGCCATAGCAATCTCTGGTCCACTTCATGGAAGCGAGAGCATGTAAAATGCTCTCGCTTCCACAAAGCTGAGCAGAATTGCTTTTGGACAGAGGGAGCTGCATATTTGCAGCTCCCTCTGTCCAAAAGCAATGCCGGCTTCCACAGGAGGCGGGGAGACAGCAGGGACCACGCAGGCCTTCAGGCTCCCCTCGTGGTCCCCAACAAGAGACCATGCCTCGTGAGATGGGGTCCCCAGGGCAATATCTTTGGGGAGCTGAGCGGCCCCCCTCCCATTTAAAAAAATGAACTCTGCAAACACGCCTCCTGGTGAGCTTCTGGTTGGTAAATGAATTCCACTTTACTCCTGAGGACCTCAGGACTAAGTTGGACTATTTCCCCCAACCAGTAGTGTGTCAGGAGGCATGTTTACAGAGTGGTGGAGAAAGGGGGCGTGGCCTCTGACAACCTCTCAGCAATCCTGCTTTGTGAGTCCAACTGGAGGTGGCAGGATGGGTAGTTGGCCCCCAAGGACCCTCAAGAGCCAAGTGGATGTCATGCCCCAACTAGTAGTGTCCCAGGGGCATGTTTGCAGAGTGGTGGAGAAAGGGGGCGTGGCCGCCAAACACCTCTCAGTTAACTCACTGTGTGGGACTTACTGGACTTAACAGGAGGGGTAGTTGGCACCTAAGGACCCTCAATAGCCAAGGGGACTTCATCCTCCTACTAGTAGTGCACCATGAGGTGCGTTTGCAGAGTGGTTGAGAAAAGGGGCATGTCCTCCTACCAGGTCTCAGCAATCAGGCTGTGTGGGGCTTACTGGAGGTAACAGGAGGGGTAGTTGGCCCCCAAGGATGTCCTTGGGGTCCAACTACCCCTCCTGTTATCTTCAGGGAGTCCCACACTGCAGGATTACTTAGAGGTCTACAGAGGTCACGCTCCCTCTCTCCACCACTCTGCAAACATGACTGCTAGTTAAAAAACCTTAGAAATTCATGAAAAAAACAAAGGTTACAGGGACGTTATAGTTAGGAATTAGCATTTAACAACCTTCGAAATTCACTTAAAAAACCAAAGGTTACAGAGACGTTATAGTTAGGCTCATGTTTCACTCGTACAAAACCAGAGAAATTCAGCAGTTATAGTTAGATGAGCTAACTATAACTCGTGCCCCGCAATGCACTCCTTATGACTTCACATATTACATCACTCATGACACGGTCAATCAATCAATCAATCAATAAAAACTTTATTCGACTGATCCATATTCAATCCTAAAAGCAGATAAGAACAAACAAAAACAAATTCATAAAACTTGTTAAATACCATCATAAATCAATATTAAAAATTGATGCCCATTTCACGAATCATCAATCTCAGTCCATGCCCCTCTACTCATTACTTTCCCAGATCATTGTTTTCCTGAGGCGGAGCACTCTTTTAATATATAAGGCAATCCTCCAAGCAATATGTACATTTTCTAAAAGTTGCAGGCAGATTAACGCTGGACGACACTGGCTTAAGCCATAAGCTTTTAAAATGGGTACCAATAATACTTTTCTTTCTGTCACATAACATTTACAAAAGAACATCACATGTATTGTAGACTGAGTTGATTGTAAATCACACGGGCAAGGGGGTAAACTGTGTGACCAATCGTTCACTTTAGGGAATGACAGTAATCTGTAGATGGTGCCCAGCCTAAACCTAAATAACAGCATTCTATCAAACCCACTAGGTATAAAGGTCAAGTAGGGCTCCATCCCCCCAGTAGTAAGTGTTAGCTGATGTTGCAACACACAGGGTTTTGATAGCTCGCCTACTACTCTAGCTTCACCCAAGTGCGCAAGGCTCATTGATTTTAAATCCTTTCTAGATAGTCCGGTCATTGAGCTAGGGTTTGTATAAAACTCTGGGTGACCTAGTACTAATAAAAAAGACTCCACATACTTCATCCAGGGGATCCTTCGGACCCCATCAAGTCTTATTATATCCGACATAATAATTCTATTTAACTCCGTCTGTTCCATTGTCCATATCCTATGCCAGAGTAGTATGGGTTCTAGTTTTATAAGATCCAATACATGGACAAGACCCAGTTCCTCATGGCAGGCAAAGGTAGACGTACTTTGTGGTACAGACAGAATAAAACGCAAGAAAGCGTTTTCCACCAATTGTATCGGATGAATATTCGTAAAACCCCATACCCCTGCTCCGCAACTGAGATACATTTTGCCTTATAAATTTGTAAAATCTCACCAGGTGGCTTACGTCCTAAATTCCTACAAACATGACACGGTCAGTGACATCACTGATGACATCACTGATGAAATCATCCACAGAATCTCTGATGCACCCACATACATCCCAATATAACCTTTCATACAACCACTCCAGCTTCCACACTACCATTCTCAAAACCATTGCCACAGCCATACAAGTACTTACATACCCACTCACTGATTCATAAGTCAATGCATATATCCACTCAGTCATCCATACAGCCACTCTTACACCAACCATTGACTAATACAGGCACTGCTAAATCCACTACTACATCCATACAGACACACACACTGTCAGCTACCCATAGAGCTACTCACACAGCTACTCAGTCACCCATAGAATCAATCACACAGCCACTTAATCACCTATACAGTTATACATACACACCTACTTACATTTTCATACAGATACTAACACATACCTACTCACCCATACAGTCACTCACATTCACCCATATAGCCACTATCACATCACAACCCCTCACTCATACATACAGTCATTCATGTACTCAATCATCTATACTGACTTTCACAGATACAGCTACTCACCCATATTCCAGTGAGACATATATTCACTCACCAACACACCCATACATACACTCAGTCACCTATACAGCCCTTCACTTATGCACTCACTAACCCATACAGCCACTGACTCACCCACTGACTCATCCATGGAGCAGTCGCACACCCTCTCACCCAACCACACAGACACTAATACAGGTACTCAGACAGATAATCAATCACCCATGTAGCCACTCACATACCGAGTCACCAACCTATACAACCACTTAGATACAAACTGACAGACTGATACAGACATTCGCACAACCTAGTCACTCACCCATACATTCACTGAAACACCTAATCACTCACTTATAAAGTCAGTATCGCACCCACTGAATCATCAATACAGGCACGTACATACCCACTGATACACCAGTACACCTTGGTATATATATTTAACACTCATAAACCTTTGACAAACACTTAGAATCACTGTGATGTCATCAGTGATGCCATTTGAGATGTCATCAGTGATGTCACTGACCATGTCACGAGTGATTTAATATGTGAGGTCATAAGCAGTGCATTGCGGGAGGTGAGTATAGCTAACTATACTGCTGAATTTCCCTGGTTTTGTACGAGTGAAACATGAGCCTAACTATAACGTCTCTCTAACCTTTGATTTTTTCAGTGAATATATATATATATATATATATATATATATATATATATATATATATATATATATATACCAAAGAAATCCTATATATATATTTTACTGGCAGTCGTCAGTAGGTAATTATAGTTAGGAAACTTTCCATAGGAAAAGCATTTTTTGGTTTGTTTATAACTTTGGCGCCGTTTGATGAATCTTCACAAAATATTCCCCAAAAAGTGCCTCCCCTGTGTCTAGTTGTGCATGGAAAGTTTGGGGGTGATCTGTCAAGTGGGGGCTAAGAAGAAGGGGGGTCAAAAAATGTGCATTTCCAAAAATATTTCCCATAGAGATTTCAGACAGGACTACAGCCCGACCCGCTGAACAGAATTGCACAAAATTTGTCAGAAAGCTAGACCTTGGTCCAGAAAGATCTCTTTTTGTTATTTCCAATGGATCTCATGCTGAGATCGGATTGGCAGTTAAACCTTTAACCAGGAAGGGTTGGCAGCCATTTTGGGACTCGAACTCAGACTAGTCCCAAAAATAAAAATAAAAAAAAGAGATGGGACAGGGTAGGAATACCCTGAGCCCCTAGGACTGATGATAGGGTCCCACAGGGACCCCGTCAGGAGCCAAAAACATTTTATTTTCAATTTTGTCACGAAATCATGGTGGAGCCACAAATTCATTGCAAAATTGGAAGCAAATCAAGCAGTCTCCCGCACTTGATTTTACTTCAGCCCTTGGGCGGGCCGGGTCCCAGGTGCAAAATTAAATTCGCATATTGGGGAGAGGGGCACATGTGGCTCCCCTCCCCATAGCTAATTATGACCCTGGGGACTGCCACCTCCCTAGGGCAGACCAATGTAAAATAAGGAGGAGGAGGCCACATGGCCCCACTCCCAGGCTTTTTTTGGCCCCGGGGACCATCACCTCCCCGGGGCAAGGCTAATATTTATAATGAGAGGGGGCCAGGCATACCCCCATCTGGGGCCAGTTTAGTCCCCAGAGATCGCCACCTCCTCAGGGCTAGGCCGAATTAGTGAATGGGAGGGGGCCCTTTCCCATGCCATTTTCAGACTAAGGGACCAACACCTACCCAGGGCCATGCTCTGCAAATAAAAAGGAGGGGGTAGGCCCCCTTCCTGGAACCATTAATGGCTCTGGGGACAGCCACCCCTCAGTGCCAGCTCCTGCTATGTCCCAAGGGGCGCACCCTTGGGACATAGCTCTGTTTGCTCTCACTTGGCAGGAGCGATTTAAAGCTTCTGCCAAGTGAGAGCAAACTGTAAGTCTGCTACCAGTGTAAGGGAGCAGGAAAACTGCTCCCGCTAACTGGTTACAGACTTTTCATCTGTTTCCCTGCCTGCTCTCAAGCGAGCAGGGAAACAGATGAAGAAATTGCTCCAACAAGCAGGAAGCAGCATTTTTTGCTGCTTCCTGCATTCTCCCTGCATGTGAAAGAATGCTGGCTCCCAATGCGGGTGGGGAGCTGGCAGGGACAGCGGGTGCATTGTGGCTCCCCTGTGGCCCCAACAATAATGCAGTGGGTGTCCTGGGTGGCTCCAGGGTACCCACCCTTTATTGGCCAGTGAAGAGGGAGGCAGTGGGGGGACGGGTCAAGCACAGAAGCAGAAGGGGATGGGGAGATGGGGAGATGGGCAAGCAACAATGGGAGAAGGCAGGAGGAAGCAACAATGAAGGGGCCAACAAATACCCTAATTGAAGCAGGAACAGCGACAAAAATGAATGAGTCATTGTGGAATGTAACTGGTGAGCACCAATTTCATCAGCTAATGTGTGTGCTATAGCAAGACGTAGTCAGCGCTCCAATACCATCAGATCGGACAGAAAAAATAAACAAGTGTGGTTCATGTTTTTGCAACTTTTTAAGAAATGCTTTTGCTTATGTACACGCACATGCATTTTAGTGGCATGTGTGTATGTGTACAATGGAGACGATGGCAAGACATGCTGTTCATGTTTTAACAACTTTTTAAGAAATGTCTTTTTTTATGTACACACATATGCATTTTAATGGTAATTGTGTACAATGGAGAGAGCCTGAAAACAGAAATAAGTGCTTGAAAACAAAGAAAGAATAGCTTTGCAAACCGGGAGCAGTGTAAGGAAACATGTACTTGGTCCATGTGCTATGGGAGGGCGAAACACAAGAAGAAGGGTGGCATGTGTCCCCCATGCCATGGCGAATGTTATCAAAGAAAATGAGAGTGGCGCTGAAGTTTACCAATGATAGGACATGGGTGGCCTGTAAGCCCACAGATAGAACACAACACCTCTCTTCAAGACAACACATGCACTGTATAGCTGAGCTGTGCATGCGCTGTCTATCGAAGACCTAAGACCAATAGATTTCCCACAGGCAGAACCTACTGGCTTTGCCAATGCTTGTTGTGTTTAGAAATGGGGAGATTAAGTGATTTATCCATAATCACAAAATATGGAAGTGAGGCTGAGGCTAGGGGGGTGATAAGGCGTCATTTCGGAAGGGGATGTGATGTAAGGGCCAGAGCTGCTGACTATGGTTGGAGCTGGCAAACTGGGTTTGAGTTTCTGCGTCGGATTAACATCCCTGACTTTGGGCAAGTCACTTAATCTTGCTGTGCATACAAAAATGAATGTGTGCTTGTGTAAAGGAAATGGTGCTAATGTAAAGCGCTCCAATACATTTGGTCGTGTTTGGCGCTATATAAAACAGCACAAAAAAAGTAACTGGTGTTTATGTAAAGCTCTCCAATACCTTAGGGTGGTGTTGGCGCTCCATAAAAATGCACAAAAAAGCAAATGTGAAAAGTCGAGTCGGGGTAGGAGGAGAACTGGGGAAAGAGGGGAACTGGAAATGGGAGTTCAGCGTGGCCATGCAACGAGAGGCGGGATGTTGATGGGCAACCAACAGCAAATGCGGGCTGCCACGGGGAGATTAAGTGATTTGCCTACATTTACGTTGTCCTCGGGAAAAATAGCTGATGTTAATTTAAAGCATTCCAATACTTTCATGTGATATTGGGGCTATATAAAACTGCACAAAAAAAGGTACTGGTGCTAATGTAAAGCTTTTCAATACCTTAAGGTGTTGTTGGTGCTATATAAAACTGCGCCAAGAAAATGTGAAAAGCAGAGTCGGGGAGGAGGGGATCTGTGCAACGTAGTTAAGCAGGGCAAGCAGTGACGGGCGGGAGGTGGACAGGCAACCAACACCAAATGCGGGCAGCTACAGGGAGATTAAGTGATTTGACAGTAATCCCAAAATATGGAACTGAGGCTGAGGCTAGAGAGACAATGTGGCGCCCTCTTGGGAGAGGATGTGGTGTTAGGGTCACAGCTGCCTACTATGGAGCTGTGAAACTGGGTTAGAGTTTCAGCATCAGCTTAACATCCTTGATTCTGGCCATATCACTCAATCTTCCCGGGCCAACATGAATGTGTCCTTGTGTAAAGGAACTGGTGCTAATGTAAGGCGCTCCAATACCTTCGGCTGGTGTTGGTGCAATACGAAACTGCACAAAAAAGTAACCAGTGCTAACGTAAAGTTCTCCACTACTTTTGGGTGGTGCTATTTAAAACTGCACAAAAAAACAGAAAGATTCTCAGTGTTAGGCTGGTTTACAGTAGAGAACATGAAAAAATACATTGCAGGGGCGACTACATTAAAAAAACTACTTTTGCCATGGACACTGAGGGGCAGGATGACCTTGATGACATCAAGACTTAGCCTGGCTCCTTTGAAGAGAATTCAAGTTAAGCAACAAAGGCAGACAGAAACACTTCACTGAATGCAGAAAAAGTACGAAATTGTCTCAAAGGAAAAATTTGAAGAAATAGAGTCCACCCTATGAAATGAGAAGCAACAAGATGAGATACGAATAGTTCAATCATTTTGCAAAGGAGAAACATGGCTATGCAATTACAGCAGAAGACACAAGTATTTTTGAAGCTCTGGCACGCCCTGTGATAGCCAATAGCTGATCCACTTGAGGTCTGATTTTCCAGCTATAAACACCGTTGCCGAACAACCACTTATGGTGTAAACATGCCCACACACCTAGTACTCACAAGCACGGAAAATGAACAGAGACTATACAGGTGCCAAGTAATAGCTGTCTTCAACACATGCTCCAATCAGTACGTCAGCTATACACTAAAAGGACTTTAACAGGCAGAACACCACCACTCACTTCAATGAAACAGACTACAATGTATGTTTAAAGCAGAGACAGGGTCAGGGTAGGGGTGATTTGTGGACAGGGCAAGCACCGGGAGATGCAAGGAAGCAAGCAGAGACTGGAGGGAGGAGGTGGGGGAAACAGAAAGCAGCAACAAAGGGAAAAGCAGTGGCGGGGTTGGGGAGGGGATGACCTGTGGATGGGGCATGAGGGCAGGTGGGAGAAGATAGAGGTGGTAAAAGCACAAGTACTGTGTAGAGTGCTGAAAAAGAAAGAAACAAGTCAGTCCTAAAATGGTTGTAAAAACAGGAGCAGTGGATGTTTACAAGTGCTTGGTCCATGCTCTGAGGGAAAGGCTAAACACAAGAAGAGGCATGACCATGCATGCCAGGGACAAATGGTGACAAAGAATATGAGACAGACAATGGAGCAAGCAAATGGAAAGCATGTGGGAAGGCTGATGCCTACAGATTAAACACAGCATGTCTCTTCAAGACAGCGCATGCACTGAGACCTAAAAATGATCTTAAATCGTTGATGGAGGTGAATGCATCATTGACCTATGTTATGTTATGTTATGATATAGTGAACTTATAAAGCGCTCAGCTACTCAAAAGAGTGTCCCGGCGCTGGATGGAGCCCTACAATACCCTGCTAATACCAGGCTAACGTTTCTACTGAAATAACCAGGTTTTAAGTTGTTTACGGAAAGTCAACAGATCGGGAACTTGTCTGAGATGCTGAGGCAGACTGTTCCAGCTACGGGCAACCTGAACTTGAAAAGAGCGGCCCCCTCTGCACACACGGGAGAATCTAGGGACCGCTAGGAGATACTGATAAGAGGATCTTAAAGATCTCCCTGGTGCATAACGAAGTACTCTCTTCCTGATATAATGGGCCCCCAAACCATGAAGGGCCTTAAAAGCCAGAACTAATGCCTTGAAAAGGATTCTGTTTCGAATAGGGAGCGAATGCAAAGCAATCAGGTGGGGGGAAATCCGGGTTCTGGGGCCAATCCTGAGCACTGCCCTGGCTGCCGCATTTTGGACAACCTGAAGCTTGTTTATCAGAAACTCCAGAAGGCCTAAGTATAGAACATTTACGTAGTCCAGCCTGGAGGTAATGAGGGCCTGAACCACGATCTTTTGATGAGAGAAAGATAACATGGGCAGAAATGTTCTAAGCATTTTAAGAAGACCGAAGCAAGAACCTGCGACAGACTGGATCTGGGATTTCATGGACAAGGAATCATCCAATTTCACCCCCAAATTCTTGACTGTCCTGACCGAAGACTGAGGGGGTGCCATATCAGCTGGCCACCATTGTTTCCATACATCCTGGGGTGGTGATCCGAAACAAATAATTTCGGATTTCTCAGGATTACATTTAAGTTCATTCAGTCTGAGCCAGGTAAAAACTTTTTTCAAGCAATTTTTAATCAGCTCTCCGTCAAAATCTTCTCCCTTCTCGCATGTGAACAACAGCTGCGTATCATCAGCATAAGAAATGATAGTTGCCTCACAAGCTTCAACCAAAGGGGCGAGAGGGGCCATATTCAGATTGAACAGAGTTGGGCTCAAAATAGAGCCCTGTGGAACACCCACTTTCAGAGGTGGGATAGTGGCAGAAAAGGGGGGACCAGACCTCCTGGTTTCTGTCCTCTAAAAATGAAGAGAACCATTTCAGCACCGTGTCCCCAAGGCCGCACTCCCGCAGTCTCTGCAGGAGGCGGACATGGGGCACAGTGTCAAACGCTGCAGATAAATCCAAAAGGATCAGCACTGCTTTACCTCCATTATCAAGTTTTCCTTTTATAGCCTCAGAGATTTCAAGTAAGGCAGTTTCTGTACTGAAGTTGGAGCGGAACCCGGACTGGCTCGGGTGAAAAAGATTATTAGATTGCGCGTACTCAGTAATCACTGAGTTTACATATTTCTCTAAGGTCTTTGCGAAAAACGGAAAGAGAGAAATTGGTCTGTAGTTGGTAAGAATTAGAGGATCAGCGGAGGGCTTTTTCAGCAGTGGGAGTATTTTGGCGCATTTCCATATCCTAGGAACCTGCCCATTACTCAATGATAAGTTAAGTACTGTGTTAGCCTTCGTATTAATAATCTCAGCCACGGAAGCCAATATTTTCACGGGGCATGAATCAACAGGAGACCCGGACTTAAGGCTCTTCATAATCTCCAGAGATGTCTCTGGAAGAAGGGGGGGAAACTGTGTAAGGGAAGAACCATTTCCTAAACTATTGGGAGATGGCAGTATCATATCATAGTCTATGTGAGTGCAATCTGTAGTGGGTTCTTTCTTGTCATCTCCTGGTAAGAGCAGAGCCCATGGTTCTCCTTTTAAATTACTACATGTATGCAAATGTGCAAAATCACCTGGAAGCTCCACCCGTTTGGCCCCACCCAGCCCACCTTAGTAGTATGCAACGGTCTTCCTGCCTTTTCCCAGGTTGATGGACAGCTTACCAAAAGGCCCCCGAGCTCATTTCCAGCAGATTTTGGTAAACATTTTTCATGCAGACGAATATGAGGTCTTCTCCACCAAACAAAGAAGCACTTATTCATATAGTTAAGAGGACAAACCCTAGTTTAGTAGAGATTCACCTCTTTGTAGTCTCTTCATCTTCTCTATAAGAGGATTCATGTTATCACAGATTTAGGGAGGTGAGATTCCGTTCGGGCCCTGATGCTCATTTCATAGAAATTAAACCTCAACAGGAAACACTTACAAATATAAACATAGCAGGTGCCCCAGTTGAAGCTCCACTTTTGTAAAAGACAAATTATCCTACTTATTTGGCTTGGTAAAGGCAAAGCAAGTGTGTTTTCTCTTCAATTTCAAATTAAAAAATTATCTGAAATCTTAGATGGAGGTGAAAACAACCACTCACTGACCCATAAAACCCCTCACACACCTACTCACATACCATTAAAACTACTCACACACCCATTCATACACACATACAAACACGCTCTTTCACAGAGCCCTACAGACACTCACAAACCCAGTCACCGACCTATACGGCTACTCAGATACGCACTCACAGACCCATATAGCCACTCACACTCCCACTTACAGTTACTCACAGACCCATACAGCTACTCACACACCCACTCACACACCCATACAGCCTCTCACACACCCACTCACACACCCACAAAACACCTCACACATCCACTCACAGATCAGTATAGGCACTCACACACCCTCTCACATACCCATACAGCCACTTACACACCCACTCACTGACCTATACATCCACTTACAGACCCACTCTAAAAGGTTACAGGTTACAGCTAAGAAATACAATTAAAAATAATAAAAATGTATTAACAAAAAAGGTTTTCAGGGACGTTATAGTTAGGAAACAATATTCAAGAAACATAGAAATCCTCTGAAAAAAACAAGTTACAGGGACATTATAAATAGGAAGTAGAATTATAAAAGCCTTTCAAAGAAATTCACTGAAAACTCCAAAGGCAACAGGGGCGTTATAGATAGGCTCAGATTTAACATGCACAAAACCATAGAAATTCAGAAGTTAAAGTTACCTGAGCTAACTATAACTTACGCCCCTGCAATGCACTTCTTATGGTCTCATATATTACATCACTCATGACATGGTGAGTGATATCACTGATGACATCACTGAAGACATCTCAAATGACATCACTGATAACATCATTGATAGCATCATCCACAGAACCACTCGCGTAGCCACATAGCCACTCACAAAACCACTAACATACCTATGCAACCATTCACAAACCCACTCATACACCCACACAACCACTCACCTATCGCCATCATCCACATGTAAACCATCTGATGCTCCACTACCAAAGACGATAACACATCAATAATGGAACACCTCAACTTCCAACTGCAAACCGACACCAGGACAACCTTCAGAGGCACCCTTGCCTCAATACCCCTGGGACTGTGATCAGCATCCTGTAACGCCATTTCTGAATTCATTGCCCCTCTGGCTATTGACTCCAAGTATTAAATCCAGCTTGGCGACCTCAACTTCCACCTTGACAACGCCAATGACGCTAATTCCACCAACCTCCTGGAAAGCACGAGCACCATTGGCCTCACCCAACTGGTCACCAACCCCACACACAGCACAGGGTACACACTGGACCCAATCTTCACATTCAGTGACCGAGTGAAGTACAGCCATGTCACCAAACTCACATGGACCAACCACGCCATTATCCACTTCACTATCGCAGGTTTCCCAGACACCTACACAAGCCCCCAAGCTCCTGTCACAACAGCTGGAACAAAGTGACTGGGACCCAGTGGTCAGAGGCCCTCAGCACCAGCCAGTCCAATGCTCCATCAAACCTGGAACAGGCCATCCAGAATTTCTCCGATTGGATCACCAAGTGCGCCAACAGGGTAGCCCCTATGAAGCCAGTCAAAATCAACAGGTCAGTCAAAACAATGTACACAAACACAGGAGAAGGTAGCCAGGCTGAAGTAGGCACTCACAGGATGTCTGGGACCAGTATCAATTATCAATAGTTTGGTGGTGCTCTAGAACAAGGCTGGCTACCAAACAGCCTTAACACATAACCCCAGAATGGGGTTAATGCACAAATTAAATCATGAAAGTCCTGAGCATTCAAAAAAGTCCAAGTTACAAAAGTATAAATGATTCAGGAATTCTTTATTCAATTTTCATCCAGCAGTTCTTCATTTAACAGTGCGAAGACAGGCACTCCTATATAATATCTCAAGAATAGCCAAAAGCCAACACGTCTTTTTGTTGTATGGTGAAAGAGCGTCTGACTTCCTCAGGGCTGTAACATAAATTAAAAATGACCCTTAATAAAAAATAAATGTTACTTCATATGGTTCACCATTCACAACCAGAAAGGGGTTCCAAATAATGAAAAGGTGCCCTAATAGAGATAAAGTACTATGAAAATATATATATGCCAAAGGTAAGGTGAATATAGTCCACAACTCTTGATTAAGGCAACATGCAATGAGTAGCCAATCAAATGTAATCAAGACATGAGAACTTCTTTGATACCGCTAATCACCACTAGTGCAACATAGACAGGGATGAAAAGGAGATAGACCGAAGACACAAAATATAAGAAATGAGAAAAAAGGTACATACTAAACCCCATGAAAAACCCCATGAGGAATCTCTGCTTCTATTGGAGTCTATACAAGAGGAAGAGATAAAAAAAAAAGCTGTAGGTAGGATCAAGCCAAACGGCGCACCTGGCCCCAACAGAATTCCCAACGCTGCGTTTAAGGGTAGAACAGATCTGTGGGCAAGAATCTTAACACCGATGTATAAAGATACAGTCATGCTCAAAGTAATTCTGGATTCCTGGCAAGGGAGTATAATCCAACCCATTTACAAGAGTGGTCTCCCCGACAATCAGGCCAATTATCACTATCGCTATATCATTAGGAAATAGAATAAAAAAAGCCTTAGAAATTCACTGAAGAAATCAAAGGTTACAGGGATGTTATAGTTAGGCTCAGATTTCACTCGTGCAAAACCAGTCAAATTTAGCAGTTACAGTTACCTGAGCTAACTCTAATTTACGCCCTGCAATGCACTGCTTATGAACTCACATATTACAATACTCATGACATGGTCAGTGACATCATTGTTGACATCTGAAGTGACAGCACTGATGACAACATCTGATGACATCATCCAGTGATTGTGAGTGTTTTCTAAAGGTTTTTGTGTGTTAAACCGCATATACTAAGGTACCACAAAAGTTAAATTAATATACTTAGTGTACTACTAATGAGTGATTCCTTTTTCAAACATACTGTATGTGAGTTGCTGTGTGACTGTGTGTATGTGTGTGTGAGTGGGTGTCTGAGGGGCTGCACAGGTATGTGAGTGGGTGTGTGAGTAGCTGAGTGGGTGACTTAGTAGTTGTGTGAGTAGCTGTATTGGTGAGTGAGTGGGTGAGGCATTTGCTGGATGGGTGGGTGAGTGAGTGGCTGTGTGAGTGGCTGTATGGGTGGGTGAGTGGGTGTGTCAGTGGCTGTATGGGTGAGTGAGTGGGTGTCTGAATCACTGTATGAGTGAATAACTGGGTGTGTAAGTGGCTGAATGGGTTGGTGAGTGGCTGTTTGAGTGAGTGTTTGTTTAAGTGAGTTGGTGTGTGAGTGGCTGTATGGAAGAGTGAGTGTCTATGGAATTGGCTGTATGGGTGAATGAGTGTGAGTGGTTGTATGGATATGTGAAAGGGTATGTAAGTGGTTGTGTGGGTGTGTGAGTGAGTGTGTGAGTGAGTGGTTGAATGGGTGAGTGATAGGCTCTGTTGAGTGTCTGTATGGGTGAGTGAGTGTGTATGTGAGTAGCTGTATAGGTGAATAACTGGGTGTATCAGTGGATGCATGGGTGAATGTGTAGCAATATGAGTGGCTGTATGGGTGAGTGACTGGTTGTATGACCAGGCTCTATGAGTGAGTGAGTGGGTGTGTGACTGACTCTATGGATAAGTGAGTGGTTGTGTAAGTTCCTTGAATGGGTCTGTGAATAGGTATGTGAATGGTTTTGTGGGTGTGTGAGTGGGCATATGAGAGGGTGTATGGAGTTATGGGTGGGTGTGTGAGTGGTTCTGTGGATGATGTCATCAGTAATGTCACTCACCATGTCATGAGTGATGTAATGTATGAGGTCATATTCTATTTCCTAACTATAACGTCCCTGTAACATTTGTTTTTTCCAGTGAATTTCTACAGTTTTTTAAATTCCTTTTCCTAACTATAAAGTCCCTGTAACCTTTGTTTTTAAAGTAAATTTGTAAGGCTTTTTATTTCCCAACTATAACCACTAACCTTTGACACTGAGGGTGTGAGTGAGTGCATGAGTGTCTCAGTGGGTGTATGAGTGCCTGAGTAGGTTTGCCAATGGGTGTGAGAGAGTGTGATTGGGGCTGTAAGTGGGTATATGAGTGTCTGAGTGGGTCAGTGATTGAGTGTGTGAGTCTGTGAGAGGGGCTATGAGTCAGTGTGTGAGTCTCTGAGTAGATCTGTATGTGGTGACTCTGTGAGTGGGTATATGAGTGCCTAAGTGGGTTCTGCTCATTTTCTGCTTGTTCTGTGTCTTTTTCTGCTCACTTCTGACCTTTACTTTGCCTCTTTCTGCTCTTTGCTGATCTTTGGTTTTTCCTCTTTCAGTTTGTGTCTGATCTGTATTTTGCCTCTTTCTACTCATTTCTGACGTTTATTTTGCCTCTTTCTGCTTGTTTCTGACCTTTATCTTTCCTGTTTTGGCTCGTTTCTGACCTTTATTTTACATATAATGTAAATAATATGCAATAAATAATATTTATTTGGTCGCCAGTAGGTAGTTATATTTAGGACCTTGTTTCTATAGGAAAATCATGTATTCTTTTGCCAATATCTTTGGCGTTGTTTGACGAATCTTCGCAAAAATTTTAAACCTAATAGGGCAGTCAGGTCAGCTGCTGTGTTGAAAGTTTTGGAGTGATTCCTCAAGCGGGGGCTGAGAAAAAGGGCGTTCCCAAAATGCTTTTTCTCCATGTTAATTTCCATAGGAAACTTTAGACACAGCTACAGCCCGAACTGCTTAATGGAATTACACCAAATTTGGCAAAAAGGTAGCTCTTGGCTCAGAAAGCACTTTTTTTTAAATGGTGTCAATCCGTTTAGTAGTTCATAAGAAATTGAAAGATTTCTCAGATATAAAACTGTGGCCACTGTGGATCCATGAACCCTCCCGATCTTGTGCCTGAGATCTGATTGGCTGCCAACACTTCAAACCAGGAACTGTTGGCAGCCATCTTGTGACTCGGTTGAACTGCGGCACAAGTAAAAAGGTGAAAAACAAGAAAAGGGGGCAGGTAGAAACACCCTGACTCCCTAGGCCTATTCAGGGGGGCCCACAGGGCCCCCAGGGCCAAAATATGCATTTTACTTTTTTTCCGGCAGGAATCGTGGTGGAACCTCGAATCCCACCAAAATGTTTTTTTTAAAATGAAGTGCCGTCTCCCCCACTTTATTTAATTAGGCCCCCAGGTGAACCAGGTCCCGGGGGCAATTTAATTATTAATTCAGGCACCACGCGGACCCCTGCAGCCCCGGGACTGCTACCTCCCCGGGGCTAATACATTAAAATGCTAGGGGGCCACTTGCCCCCCTCTGCTCCGGGGACCACCACCTCCCTGGGTCAACATTTCAACATTGAAGCCCCCCCATGCAGCCTCAGGGACTGCCACCTTCCCGGGTTGATGTATGGTAAATAGGGGGGCCACATGGCCCCCCACAGCCCTGGGGACTGCCACCTCCACAAGGCACAAAATAAATAAAGACAGGGATCATTGCAGACCCCCGGCCCTGGGGACCACCACCCTCCCTGGGCTACAAAGTAGATGGGAGGGGGGCTGCGCGGCCCCCCTCCAGGATCGAGGAGCCCTCTATGGCCCTATGGACCTCCACCCCCAGGGCCGGTTCCAGCAATGTCCTGGGGTTGCCACCCCAGGACATTGCAGTTTGATATGGCTTAGCGGCAGCACTGCTCCTGCAAAGTCATAGTAAACACTGCTGCACTTCATGGAAGCAAGAGCAGTAAAATTGCTCTTGCTTCCATGAAGAATAGTAGAATTGCTTTTGGGCAGAGGGA
The DNA here is from genome assembly GCA_963921515.1 of Calotriton arnoldi. Taxonomy (NCBI): domain Eukaryota; kingdom Metazoa; phylum Chordata; class Amphibia; order Caudata; family Salamandridae; genus Calotriton; species Calotriton arnoldi. Next base: position 141,684 of record CAWUFW010015820.1, on the reverse strand, counting down.
GCTGCAGGTTTGCCGGCTCCCGCAAGAGGCAGAGAGCCGGCAGGGATCGCGGGGGCATTAAGGCTCCCCCTGTGGTCCCAACCATGTGGCCATGCCCCGGGGGATGAGGGGTCTCCTGTCACCTTCAGTAAGTCCCACACAGTGGGATTGCTAAGAGGTCTTCGGAGACCACACCCCCCTTTCTCAACTGGTTGGGGGATATAGTCCACTTTACTCCTGAGTGATCTTGGGGGCCAAGAAGCCCTTCTGGTACCTCCTATAAGTCCTACGCAGTGGAATTCCTGAGAGCTGGATGGAGGCCCAGCCCCCTTTCTCTACCACTCTGCAAATGAGACTGCTAGTTAAAATACATTAGAAATTCACTAAAAAAACAAAGGTTACAGGGACGTTATATTTATCAAATAGAATTTTTAAAAAAACCTTAGATATTCACAAAAAAAAACAAAGGTTACAGGGACGTTATAATTAGGAAATAGTAATTAAAAAAACATTAGGAATTCACTAAAAAAGAAAAGGTTACAGGGACATTATAGTTAGGAAATGGAATTTAAAAAAACATAGAAATTCACTGAAAAAATTAAAGGTTACAGGGACATTATAGTTGGGAATTAGCATTTAAAAAACCTTAGAAATTAATTGGAAAAAACACATATTTCAGGGACGTTATAGTTGGAAACTAGCATTTAAAAAACCTTAAAAATTCATAGAAAAAAACCACAGGTTACACGAATGTTATAGTTAGGCTAACAATTCAATTGTACAAAACATGTGCAATTCAGCCGTTATAGTTAGCTGAGCTAACTATAACTTGCGCCCCCGCAATGCACTGCTGATGATGTCACAAATGCTAATTCCTAACTATAACATCCCCGAAAATTGTGGCTTTTTCAGTGAATATATATATATATTCACTGAAAAAACCACAGGTTTCAGGGACGTTATAGTTAGTTGGACATTTCACTCATACAAAACCAGAGAAATTCTGCTGTTATAGTTATTTGAGCTAGCTATAACTTACGCCCCTGCAATGCACTGCTGATGACGTCACATATTACGTCACTCATGACATGGTCAGTGACATCACTGATGACATCGCTGATGACATGTCAAATGTCATCACTGATGACATCATCCAGTGACTGTGTGTTTCTATAAAGTTTAAATATGTTTTATATATATATATATATATATATATATATATATATATATATGCCAAGGTGTATCGAAGAATGAGTTGGTGTATCAGTGTCTGAATGGATGATTTCATAGGTGCGTGACTGACTGTATAAGTGAGTAATTAAACGTGTCTTACTGAATGCATGTGTTAGTGACTAAAGTGTGTGAATGTCTGTATCAGTCTGTCAGTTGGTGTGTAAGCAGCTGCATTGCATGGGTTGGTGAGTAGCTATATGAGTCTCTATATGAGTTATTGATTGGTTGTCTGAGTATCTGTATGGGTGCCTGAGTGTCTGTGTAGGTGGGTGGGGGGTGTGTGACTCCGTGCATAGGTGTGTGAGTGGGTGATTGACTGAGTGTATGGGTTCAAGAGTGCATCTGTGAAGGGAAAAGTTTTTATGATTTTTCTGGACGTATTCTTTGAGCCTGATATTATGTTGGAATAGATGTATACATTCATGATTTGAAGATACTAATTTTCTGTACAAAAGGTATTTGTCTCTGTCATGTTGTTTTGTTAGAAGAAATTTTTGTACCCCTTTTTTTTAGTCTGTACAAATTACATTTGTTTATCTTTTGAGAACTTACACCCGTGTTTGAAATTGTTTACGACAGATTATTCTTGTTAAAAACTGTTGGATTAAAACTTGGATTGACACAAGTATTAGCTGCCAGTTGGAGCCTAATAACAAAGTAATTAACCTAAATAATTCTAATAAGAATATCAAACAAAATCCCTTGTAGGCGCAGTTACCTCTCATAAGTTATTGTGCCCAAGCCTCCAATGGTATATTGGGTTCCCCACTTTCTGTTACGCTATATACGTGAAAGGCAGTATATGTGAGTGTTGGACTATATAAATGACTATATGTGAGAGTGAGTGATTGTGAGAGTGGCTGTATGGATGAGTGTGTGCTTGTGTTAGTGATTGTGTAAGAGAGTAAGTATGTGTTAGTATCTGTATGAATAAGTGAGGTGGTGTGTGTATAACTGTATAGGTGAGTAAATGGGAGTGTGATTGATTCATTGCATGACTGACTAGGTGTGTGAGTAACTCTATGGGTGAGTGGTGGTGTGTGAGTGTCTTTATAGGTGTATGAGTGCATATGATAGTGGCTGTATTGATGAGTGACTGCATATATGAGTGGTGGTATGGGTGAGTGAGTGGATGTGTGTGTAGACCTAGGAATCAGTGAGTGGGTATGTCCTAACTGGTATTGGTGTGTCTATGTTTTCGAGAATGGCAGTCTGTTTTTAGAGTGGGTGTATCAAAGGTTATATTAGGGTGTGAGGAGGTGCATCAGATGATCACGTGGATGATGTCATCAGTGATGTCATCAGTGATGTCATTTGAGATGTCATCAGTGATGTCATCAGTGATGTCACTGACCATGTCATAAGTGATATAATATGTGACTTTATCATCAGTGCATTGCGGGGCGTGAGTTATAGTTATCTTATCTAACTATAATGGCTGAATGTCTCTGGTTTTGTACGAGTGAAATGTCCAACTAACCATTACATCCCTGAAACCTGTGGTTTTTTCAGTGAATTTCCAAGGTTTTTTAAATGCTAATTCCTAACTATAATGTCCAAAAAACGTGTGCTTTTTTTAGTGACAATCTAAGGTTTTGTAACTTGCTTTTTTAATTTTAGAGTAGAACAACAATGGCACTATATGTTCAACAATTTCTGAAAAATTGCAGTGTGTATAATTTACATTATGGATTAAAAACGCTTGTTCTAAATTTTTAAAAATGTATAAAGGTAATGTGATGTTTTATCCTTTTTAAAATATGCATTTACATATTTTTATTTTTTCAAAGTGAGATTCGCGTACCAATCGTGTACCGGTTACAGTGGGTGCGTGAATCCAAGAATCCTGCGGCCATAATGGTTAAGTCGTGCACGATATGCGTACGGTATGCGATGGGTGCACGGTTCTCATTTTTCTTTTTTTACAAATTTAAATACATGATATGTACTATAAATTTATTAAAACTATCGTATATGCTTTATTGAAAGACTTATAAAAGTGATATTTACATAAATATTATGCATATTAAATTTCTTATAATAAAGTTACAGGAGCCGCGACGGTCCCGCGTAACCTCACGATATTTCCGAGGTCACGTCAGGTACGCAAATCCAGCGCAAGTTATTTAGTTTTAAAAGTATATGTATATAACTTTATTATATATATTATACCAAGAGATTAATATACACATTTGTAAATATCGTATATTTGTAACTGGAATAAAGATATATTACAGTTAAATATATTTTTCGGGAGTCGCGTCTGGTGTGCGCTGGTTGCGCGTCGGGTACGCGAATCCCATGTGACTTCAAAAGAAAGCATTTAATTGGTTAAGAAGCTTTTTATTCCAGAACCCAAATGTTTCATTCTTCCAAGAACATCTTCAGAGACACAGCTGTTTTCTATTCTTCTTTCTTGCATTATTTTGGTGTTTTTTTTCACTCCACTGGAAAAATGGCTTCTTCAATTCCACCACAGGACATTCCTGGAGAAGAAGAAGATTTGGAAGAACCTGTTAAGCAGCGATATGAAAGTGTTGTGTGGGCTTTTTTTTCGATTCCAGCAGGCAAAAAAAAGGTGAATGAACACAAGGTGACGTGCACTATATGTCAAAAGGTCCTCTCTCGTGGATCAGACAAAAAATACTACTGTGGCACTTCATCTATGATAAAACACCTGCAGACAATGCATCCATGTCATCTTGCGCGAGAGCAACATCGTCGCGAGCTACAGAAACAAACTCAGCAACATGATCAGGTCGCAGGGCCTAGCACCTCGGCAGGTTATTCTGCAACGACCCAAAGAGCGCAAATAATCCCTGAGTTTGCTGGACTTGAGCAGCGGTGCATTAAGTGCAAGAAAGTTCTTTGTTGTGGAGAGCAATATGTGGATACTGTTGTGGTTGCTGCGAAAAACCACTGCTGGTAAAAAATGTTTTGTTTGTTTTTGCAATGAGTTTTTAATTGCAAAATGTTTGAAAAGGTTTTCTCACTTCATTCTGTAGATTTTTACATTTAAAAAAAAAAAACACAAAAAAATACATAAAAGAGTTAAAAAAACACACAAAAATTAAAAAGAAAAAAATGTTCTTGTTAGTACTGCCTATATGGTTAAAAATAGACAATCTTCTATGTGTTGTATGGATTGCGGCAAGTGCACTATATGGAGGAGTGCATGGGTAGTGTGTGAGTGATTGCATGAGTACAGGGGTAGTGCCTTGGTGATTGGAGGAGCGCATGGGTAGTGTCTGGGTGATTGGAGGAGTGTATGGGTAGTGCATGAGTGATTGCATGAGTGCATGGGTAGTGCCTGGGTGATTGTATGAGTGCATGGCTGGTGCCTGGGTGATTGGAGGAGTGCATGTGTACTGCCTGAGTGATTGCATGAGTGCTGGGGTAGTGCCTGAGTGCATGGATGAGTGCGTGGGTAGTGCCTGAGTGATTACACAAGTGCATGGGTAGTGCCTGGGTGATTGGAGGAGTGCATGGGTAGTGCCTGGTTGATTGGAGGAGTGTATTGGTAGTGCCTGGGTGCATGGAGGAGTGCATGGGTGGTGCCTGGGTGATATGAGGAGTGCATGGGTAGTACCTGGGTGATTGCATGAGTGCAGAGGTAGTGCCTGCATGATTGGAGGACTGCATGGGTAGTGCTTGGGTGATTGCCTGAGTGCAGGGATAGTACCTGAGTGCATGGATGAGTGCCTGGGTGATTGTATCAGTGCATGGGTAGTGCCCAAGTGATTGCATGAGTGCAGGGGTAGTGCCTGAGTAATTGCATGAGTGCATGGGTAGTGCCTGGGTGATTGGAGGAGTGCAGGGGTAGTGCCTGGGTGATTGGAGGAGTGCATGTGTACTGCCCAAGTGATTGCATGAGTGCAGGGGTAGTGTCTGGGTAATTGCACGAGTGCATGGGTAGTGCCTGGGTGATTGGAGGAGTGCAGGGGGAGTGCCTGGTTGATTGGAGGAGTGCATGGGTAGTGCCTGAGTGCATAGATGACTGCATGGGTACTGCCTGGGAGAATGGATGAGTGTAACAGTAGTGCATGAGTGATTGCATGAGTGCATGGGTATTGCCTGGGTGATTGGAGGAGTGTATGGGTAGTGCTTGAGTGAATGGATGAATGCATGGGTAGTGCCTGGCTGATTGCATGAGTGCAGGGGTAGTGGCTTATTGTAGAAGTGCATGAGTAGTACCTTATTGCATAGATGAGTGCATGGATAGTGTTTGAGGGAATGGACGAGTGTATAGGTAGTACCTGAGTGCATAGATGAGTGCATGAGTAGTGCCTGGGTGAATGGATGAGTGAAACAGTAGTGCCTGAGTTATTGAATGAATGCATGGGTAGTGCCTGGGTGATTGCATGAGTGTAGGGATAGTGCCTCAGTGATTAGAGGAGTGCATGAGTAGTGCCTGGGTGAATACATGAGTGCAACAGTAGTGTCTGAGTGATTTAAGGAATGCATTGGTAGTGCCTGGGAGATTGGAGGAGTACATGGGTAGTGCCTGGGTGATTGAAGGAGTGCATGGGTAGTGCCTGGGTGATTGCATGAGTGCATGAGTAGTGCCTCGGTGATTGGAGGAGTGCATGGGTAGTGCCTGGGTGTTTGCATGAGTGCAGGGGTAATGCGTGGGTGATTGGAGGAATGCATGGGTAGTGCCTGAGTGATTGAAAGAGGGCATGGGTAGTACCTGGGTGATTGCATGAGTAGAGGGGTAGTGCCTGGGTTATTGGATGAGTGCATGGGTAGTGCCTGGGTGATTGCATAAGTGCAGGAATCATACGTGAGTGGATGGATGTTGTCTGGCTGATCGTAAGAGTGCATGAGTAGTGGCTGGGTGCATGGAGGACTGCATTGGGTAGAGCCTGGGTTATTGAATGAGTGCATGTGTAGTGCCTGGGTGATTGCATGAGTGCAGGGGTAGTGCCTCGGTGATTGGAGAAGTGCATGGATAATGCCTGGGTGAATAGCTGAGTGCAACAGTAGTGCCTGAGTGCATAGATGAGTGCATGAGTAGTGTCTGGGTGAATAAATTAGTGCAACAGTAGTGCCTGAGTGATTTAAGGAGTGCATGGGTAGTGCCTGGGTGATTGGAGGAGTGCATGCATAGTGCCTGGGTGATTGGAGGAGTGCATGCATAGTGCCTGGGTGATTGGAGGAGTGCATTAGTAGTGCCTGGGTGATTGCATGAGTGCATGGGTAGTGCCTGGGTGATTGGAGGAGTGCATGTGTACTGCCTGAGTGATTGCATGAGTGCAGAGATAGTGCACTATCTCTGCACTCATGCAATCACTCAGGCAGTGCATGTGTACTGCCTGAGTGATTGCATAACTTCATGAGTAGTGCCTGTGTGATTGCAGGAGTGCATTGGTAGTACCTGGGTGATTGCATGAGTGCAGGGGTAGTGCCTGGGTGATTAGAGGAGTGCATGGGTAGTGCCTGGGTGATTGCATGAGTGCAGGGGTTGTGCCTGAGTGCATGGATGAGTGCATGGGTAGTGCCTGGGTGATTGTATGAGTGCATGGGTAGTGCCTGAATGCATAAATGAGTGCATGGGTACTGCCTGGGTGAATGGATGAGTATAACAGTAGTGCTTGGGTGATTGCATGAGTGTATGGGTAGTGCCTAGGTGATTGGAGGAGTGTACGGGTAGTGCCTGACTGAATGGATAAGTGCATGGGTAGCATCTGGCTCTATTGCATGAGTGCAGAGGTACTGGCTGATTGTAGCAGTGCATGAGTAGTACCTGAGTGCATAGATGAGTGCATGGATAGTGTTTGAGGGAATGGATGAGTGCATAGGTAGTGCCTGAGTGCATAGATGAGTGCATGAGTAGTGCCTGGGTGAATGGATGGGTGCAACCGTAGTGCCTGGGTTATTGAATGAGTGCATGCGTAGTGCCTGGGTGAATGCATGAGTGCAGGGATAGTGCCTCTGTGATTGGATAAGTACATGGATAATTCCTGGGTGAATAGTTGAGTGCAACAGTAGTGCATGAGTGCATAGATGAGTGCATGAGTAGTGTCTGGGTGAATAAATGAGTGCAACAGTGATGCCTGAGTGATTTAAGGAGTGCACAGGTAGTGCCTGGGTGATTGGAGGAGTGCATGGGTCATGCCTTGGTGATTGGAGGAGTGCATGAATAGTGCCTGGGTGATTGCACAAGTTCATGGGTAGTGCCTGGGTGATTGTATGAGTGCATGGGTAGTGCCTGGGTGATTGCATGAGTTCATGGGTAGTGCCTGAGTGATTGCAGGAGTGCAGAGGTAGTGCCTGAGTACATGGATGAGTATATGGATAGTGCCTGAGTGATTGCATGACTTCATGAGCAGTGCCTGGGTGATTGGAGGAATGCATGGGTAGTGCCTGGGTGATTGGAGGAGTGCATGGGTAGTGCCTGTGTGATTTCATGAGTGCAGGGGTAGTGCCTGGGTGATTAAATGAGTGCATGAGTAGTGCCTGGGTGATTGTATGAGTGCATGGGTAGTGCCTGAGTGCCTAGATGATTGCATGGGTACTGCCTGGGTGAATGGAAGAGTGTAACAGTAGTGCTTGAGTGATTGCATGAGTGCATGGGTAGTGCCTGGGTGATTGGAGGAGTGTACAGATAGTGCCTGACTGAATGGATAAGTTCATGGGTAGTGTCTGGCTGATTGCATGAGTGCAGGGGTAGTCGCTGATTGTAGCAATGCATGAGTAGTACCTGAGTGCATAGATGAGTGCATGGATAGTGTTTGAGGGAATGGATGAGTGCAAAGGTAGTGGCTGAGTGCATAGATGAGTGCATGAGTAGTGCCTGGGTGAATGGATGAGTGCAGGGGGTAGCGGCTCGGTGATTGGAGAAGTGCATGGATAATGCCTGGGTGAATAGTTGAGTGCAACTGTAGTGCCTGAGTGCATAGATGAGTGCATGAGTAGTGTCTGAGTGAATAAATGAGTGCAACAGTAGTGCCTGAGTGATTTAAGGAGTGCATGGGTAGTGCCTGGGTGACTAGGGGAGTGCATGAGTAGTGCCTGGGTGATTGCATGAGTGAATTGGTAGTGCCTGGGTGATTGTATGAGTGCATGGGTAGTGCCTGGGTGATTGGAGGAGTGCATATGTACTGCCTGAGTGATTGCATGAGTGCAGGGTAGTGCCTAAGTGCATGGATGAGTGCATGGGTAGTGCCTGAGTGATTGCATGACTTCATGAGTAGTGCCTGGGTGATTGAAGGAGGGCATGGGTAGTGCCTGGGTGATTGGAGGAGTGCATGGGAGGTGCCTGTGTGATTGCATGAGTGCAGAGGTAGTGCCTGGGTGATTAGAGGAGTGCATGGGTAGTGCCTGAGTGCATAGATGAGTGTATGGGTAGTGCCTGAGTAATTTCATGATTGCATGGGTAGTGCCTGGGTGATTGGAGGAGTGCAGAGCTAGTGCCTGGGCGATTGAATGAGAGTACTGGTAGTGCCTGGGTGATTGGAAGAGTGCAGACCTAGTGCCTGGGCGATTGAATGAGAGTACGGGTAGTGCCTGAGTGATTGGAGGAGTGCATGGGTAGTGCCTGGGTGATTGCATGAGTGCAGGGGCAGTGCCTGGGTCATTGAAGGAGTGCATACATAGTGCCTCAATGCATGGATGAGTGCATGGGTAGTGCTTGGGGGATTGGAGGAGTGCTTAGGTAGTGCCTGGGTGATTGCATGAGTGCAAGGGTAGTAGCTGGGTAATTGGAGGAGTGCTTGGATAGTGACTGGCTGATTGCATAAGTGCAGAGGTAGTGCTTGAGTTCATGGATAAGTGCATGAATACTGCCTGAATGCATAGATGAGTGCACGAGTAGTGCCTGGGTGAATGAATGAGTGCAACAGTAGTGCCTGAGTGATTACATGAGTGCAGGGGTAGTGCCTGGGTGATTGTAGCAGTACACGAGTAGTGCCTGGGTAAATTGAATGAGTGTGGGTGTAGTGCCTGAGTGCATGGATGAGTGCATGGTTAGTGTTTGAGGAAATGGATGAGTATAGTAAATGTGCATCTAAACATTATTTCACATTATCATGCATATTACATTATTTGTTCTTACCTTTTTTACTAATGTAGATACAAAACTCATTGGAACTATTTTAGAGTAGTTTTGTTGTAAACTGAATTAAAAATCTATTCAAACTTGACCATTACCTTCTGTAAAAAAGAAGAAAAACTGTTATCGAATATAATATTAGACTTTTAAGAACACAACATAATTTTAGAATTACATAACATTTTCAGTTTCCCTTTTGCCTGTTCTCAGATTCTACTCAATTTCACCATACACAGTGATTTTAATGTAGTATCATCATACAACAGCGGGGGAAAAAAATAATCAACGAGATTGTAAAAAAAACAATCAACGAGATTGTAAATAATCCTCAGCGTTGAGCAGTATTTAGAATATGTGTAGCTGTGTGTTTACCTATCTACAGTTTCTTAATTACATTCTTCAAGTACATTAAGTCTTTTGTTTCTCTCAAGTACATTTTGTAAAATGTACACTCATATTTGCATCTCGTATAATATAGACAACAAATATAGAAACTATCTGTTTCTAAACACAATTTTCCAAATTCAATAGCAATTAGCACAAACAATAATCCATACACGAATTGTTCACATCTTACCAATAGGCCGAATAATGTTTCCGAAACTTTTCTTTTGAAACTATCCAAAATAAACTCGTTAATTCGTGTTCACATCCTCCCAATAAGCCGAATGATGTATTCAAAACTTTGGCATAAAAAATATCAGATATGAATTTGGTAATTCGTAAGGCAACCTAGATTTGATTTCCAAATGGGCATCCTCTATTGCACTTTAAAAACACAGCACAGCATAGTGTCCAGATGTTGTAGTAGGTCCATCATGCAAAATAATAGCCACTGCTTTAAAAGTTCTTCCTGAAATTGATACTTGACTTGCCACAAAAGTTTTAATTTTGGTTTCCAATTTTCTTCCATTTGCTCTACACCGTTGTAGCATTAAAATTACCTATTTTCCAAATCTTTCTATATATAATGTTGACAACATTTCCGATTTACAATGAGAACATTTCATATCTTGATTAGCTGTTTTTACTAATTTGTTAAAAGATACTGATTTGCAATCTGGTATCGTCAAGTGTATGAATCGTTCAGTGTCTATTTCAGTGGTAGAAGAAAATGAACACTCTTCACATTTATGATCCCATCTGTAACTTAGTCAAAAATACATTTTCAATTTCTATTCCGTCATCTTCCAATACACCAAGCATAAGGATTAGAAATTCTTGTGCATCTTGTTGTATATTGAGTGTAAATTTCAAAGAACCAGTACCTATATCCAGAAGATGCCGAATGCCAGAAGCAGTATGGATTTTACTTATGTCAGTTTACATCTTTTGAAATATATAATGTAGTAAAGAACAGAATCTTTTTTCACGAATTTCCATAGTTTCATGCTGAAGATCTTGTAGATAAAACACAACATTCACAATTATATTAGCATAGCAGTTGATACCTGAACTATTTTCTAACTGGTATCCTACAATATCATCAACAGTGTACATCTTCTTTTTCTTCGCTCCTTCATGATTTTCTTCAATTGTTTTCTTTTTTTGAATCTCAGTAGAATGTTTGTCATATTTCCGTTTTGGACACACTACACATTTCTCAAATATGGGATATTCACCTAAGTTAGGAGCATAAAGTCTTCTTAACCGATTGTACTCTCTTACACAATTTGCATCAGCACTAATCTTTTTCTCATCAAAATCAATCAAATACAAACGAGATAATGTTCTTACTCGAGATAATGCAACGTATACCATTCCCTCTTTAAACACTGTACTTCCAATATTTACCAAAGCACTGTCTACACTTAAACCTCATTCATGGCTATTGCTGCTTCATTTTCAATAATTGTTGTTCAAGTGGATCTTGACTTAGTGAAGCAGAACTTTGACTATCTTGAGAACTGTATCTAGCTATTTCAGCTGCAATAGTAGTTTCTTGTTCAATCTCATCATTTACCATTTGTAGATAAGTTGGGAAAATTGTGCATTGAATGCTATCTTTACATGCATTAAAAGAATCTTCATAGCAGTCGAAATCTCCAAGTAATTCCATTTCACTACACCAAGGTTTGAACAGTTGCAGAAGTGCTTAATAGAAAAATTCACTTTTATCTGGAGTTTCGCAACTGAGTTTTCTGTGGTTAAAAAGATTTCCTTTGTCATGTTTTACCTAACATCCGTCACATCCAATTACTGCATATTTTTCTTCATTTATATTTTCTGTAACATTTCTCTTAAAGCTGTAATGTTGCAGTACTTCATAGAGACATAGGTTTTTCAGATGTGGACTCCTTTTGGTATAGTACGTATCCAACATATTAGTTTTAACAATATCTGTACTTTCTGGTTCATTCAATGCTGAGTATTCTATTTCTTGTTCAGATTTCAATACTCTATTTTGTGTGGCAGCAAGACCTAGACTTACCCAAATGTTTCCTCTTGACTTTGAATATAAACTGGCAGAGCTCAACCGATCCGAACATTCATAGGATCCAATCTCTCGGTGGGAAAGCATTTTCAAGCTAAAGCTGTACAATTTCTTGCTAGGTATATTTTCCAGTGAAATTTCTTCCCACATTTCTTTTATCTCTGTCTTTTCAGATTTGGTTATATATGACGTAACGTAGCGAGCAACAGCAATTGAATTATCTGCAACATATTGAATATCCATGTTTCCATTCCACATTGTCAAAATCACTGGATTGTAGTCATTAATATACTTTGAATCTTCAGGTTTTTTTAAGTTGTATGTATTTTCGAGTTATAGTATGCCTTACTGCTGACATAAAACTATTGACTCTTCCTTTTGAAATTATTGGACGTGGGAATCCAATACGACATTTTGCATAAAATGTTTCCTTTGACATGTATTTTCGTCGGCAATATTTTCCACATCGATGACTTTGAAACCGTAAAACTTGTTGTCTCAAGCTGTTTTCGCCTCCTTTTTTTGGAATGGCACAGGTAACATACTCTTCAATGAAAGACAAAGCAGTTTCATCAGTATCAGTTCCAAATGTTGGTGCATTCTTGATCCATAATAGCATCTGTATATGAGGAGCACCTCTGGCTTGGTACTACTTTCTCAAAAAGAAATCAGTAACTTCTCCAAGAGGTGGATTATTTTTATTGCAGATAAAAGACATCATAGCTTGAAACCTATTATTAAAATATTTGCACACATTTACAGGATCCAAGGAACACAGTTCTCCAGCTGTCTTCAATTCCATGTTTTTTACATTTGAATTTGCTTGTCGTAGAAATTCAAGTAAATCGTCCCACACATATTCAGCACAGCTAAATGTTGCAAACCACGTAGGGGTACCTAAGTTTCTTAAAATACATTTAAGTTCTCTGTGACGACGATACCAATATTCATTGGTACCACGTTGACACACCGTCAAATTAATTAACTGAGATTCTAAATGATCGTCTCTTTGTTGAACTTTGTCCATGAATTCCTTTGCAGAAACATTTGTAAGATAAACTCCTGTTTTTAATATGTGGTTCACTGCATATGAAAGTCCAGACCAGTCACTTTCAAACAGAAGATGAAATATATATGGAATGCACTGTCGAAATCTTGGATCTTCTGAGCACAATCTTTTCGAGCGGTATTCTGAAGCTGGAATCTGTACCTGCTCGTTCATCATATCGTCCACCTTCTCCAGTCGGAAACAGCTGTGGAAAACAACGAGATTCTAAACTTTTTCCCAAACACTCATGGGAGTTCCCTTTGCTTTCTTCATTTGAATTAATTCAATAGTGTTTCCAATAATTTTTTTTTTTAATGTAGAGGATATATACTGTATTGTTCGTAAATCTCTTCACTCCTTGACTTGTCCACTTTTTCTATTTGGCCAGTTGAAATTTCTGTTTCATCTTCTAAACATATTTCCTGTTCTTCCACATTTACAGTTTTATAATAAATATTGTTCTGTACAAGATATAATGTAGCCTTTTAAAGTTTGGTGACATCTACTAACTCTTGCCATATTTTCCGACTCTTTGTTGGTACACCATTAACTAGAATAACAACAGGCTCGCTTTTCTCTCTCTCTATACCAACAGTTTCAATATTTTTCTTAAAATCTAAAGGTAAGTACACAACTCTTCCTTTCAGACCTCTTTGTATATCTGTTGGAGGCAGCTTACCTGTTTTAGGCTCCATATGAACTATAGCCTGAAACGGGTGCACAGATTGAACAAGAATGGACTCATATGTATTTAAATCTGCCAGTTCCAGAGGAATAGCTACCAACTGTAAGTTTTTATGTACTGCTCTAGCTGGCATTTTGTTCTCTTCTAATTTGTTGTAAAAATATTTACAAATACGTTGATCAGTACCCAACTCAAAATGACCTTCCACCAACAAATAAGCACCAAATTGCTCCCACTTATCATTGTTTTCCTTTTCACTTTTTAAATACACATCAACATTCCTAGTTTGACTTCTATAGTGAGTACATCGACAACAAATACAAACATAGGGGTCGATTACGATGGCGGGCGGTGTCAGTACCGCGGTGCCGGTGGTGCGGAAAAATGCCTGTTACCGCCCGCCAGAAGCGGTCCTCAAGGCCGCCATATTAAGATGGGCAAATATGCCCCATTTCCCGACCTCCGCGGTGCAACGCCGACCGCCATGAAATTGCGCCCGCCACCGCGCCGGTGGTAGCCAATGGAGACTCACCGCCGTGCGGAATGACGTCCCGTCCGCTCAACAAATTAGAATGCGCCAAACAACCAGTCGAACCGCAGGGGAGAAACCACCCTTCCAGACACGGCGGAATCTCGACAGCGGAGCGTTAAACGAGACTTCCGGAGCCCTCCACCCGGAGCCGAACGCCATGGATCCAGCACTACACGTCCTCCCGGTGCTGTACGTGATACATCACCAGGTAAACATCGCCCGCCGCGGACGCTGCCGCAGGTATGTAATAAAACACAATACAACACAAAACAGAATACAAATTCCACGGGCTGAAACAGGGCACCTGGCCACACCAGACACACAGGTGTGGACAGGAACACATCCATCAGTGTACCCACACATGTCTCATCTGGCACCAATTCACATCCTGCATCAAGCCCAACAATTCACCGCGACCATAATGTAATGTGTTGCTGACAACACCGCAGCGGTGAGTATGCGGGAAATCCATCGCACAAAGCACAATGCATGTACAGCAACGGTCAGGCCAGAAAGACCACAGGGCACCACCACCACCCACAGCTCTGCCGCACACAGCAAGAAACATGCCAATACCCCCCCCCTGTGCACCCCCATGTCCAACACCAAGCGAGCTAAATCCACACGCAGCAGCACACAACTAACACCTAGGGAGACAGACACAGCAGCATTGGGTGTAGATTACCACACAGCACAGAAGCACAGGCCCAGGGCAACACACACACACACCACAACACCACATACATGGCAAGAAAGCTGAATACAAGCACAAAATTAACATACACACACACAAGGAACATACAGACTACTGGACACACACCCTGCCAACTCACACAGACATACCCCACACCGACACGCAGGCACATACACAGACTACATGCCACCAGCAATGGAGCACAACATAGAGGAAAGCAAAAATGATGTGCACACAAATGGGACGGCAAGGAGACAACCAACAACCAGGTGAACAGACACATGCAGGACAAGGAACCAAGAACAACATCCACACCCCATCCAAGCACATGGCTGGCACAGTGAGTGAAGTCAAACAACAGTCACCTCAGTGCAACAACTCAGGGAGACAGCAAGGTAACCCATGTATATGGACAGGGATGAAAGGAAGGACCTCAAGTCAAACAGTGAACAGCAAGTACACATGAGTATGCCAGCACCACAACACACAGGGCACATTGGCACACTCAATGACTGTCAAACACAAGTAGGAGTCCCCAAACATACCCCCTCATATCTGCAGCACACAACCCCAATGCCAGACACACAGAAGGGCCTACATAATGTCCAGTCAAGAGACAGACAAACAATCAAACCCCCTGGGCACATCCACAAACATCACACACACACAGGGATGCCAGTACCAACGTCTGCACCAAAACAAAAATGGCAAACACAATTCAAAACAGAAACACATACAGAACCACAAAAATAACACACATCACCTGTGCAGCCAAACTAGGGGAAGGCAATGGGAGCACACACACAACAGGAGTGCACCACCTCATCAGTCAGGAAAAATGCATAGGCTACATACCACAACACAGACAAGAAGTGCACCATCACAGAACAACACAGACACATCAAACACACAACAGATGCACAACACCACAAAGCACATAGCAAACACAGCAGTACATCAGGGGATGTACACTAGGACAGCACAAGGCAACATACACCCACAGCACTGAATGCACAACAAGCAGTGTGTGCACACAAACACACAACAGTCCCACACAGCCATGAGTCACACGCCATTAACACACACATCAACACACACGACAAAGCCACAACCTACACACCGTACAACCCTTGACCACCCAAATGCACACCTTGTAAGTAACCGTGATGACTGCCCATCACAACATGACTACACATCTACACTGCTAGGCATACATGAAAGCAAGAACGCACATACATGTTGAGCCTGGTCAGCCTGCCTGCAATCCTGTGTATATGACCCCTCTATGTGTTTGCAGTGCCCACATACCAGGATTCAGTAAAACATAGCCAACAGCAACAAGGAAGGAACATGAGTCTGGTATGTCACCGAAAACAACATCACTGACCCCACAAGTATCCGAGTCATGAAGAACTGAAGTCCCCGTCACACCTGTTAAAAAATAATAAGTTAAACAAGCCAGTGGCACAGTTGAAGTGGCACACAGAGCATGTGGCCCAGTAAATGTTAGACATACAGGAAAAGCCTTATTCAGTAAGGACAATGACACAACTGACAACATGAGCAACTGTTTTTATTCACAAATAGCACTGATAGGCAACAGTATTAGACAAGACCAAGGCACAAGATGCAGAGCCTGAACATGAGAAGCTGCACAGGCAGGGGGAAACTGCAAGGCCAGTGGCCAGTCCAAGGTGCTGACAGAGTCAATGAGAAGCTGCACAGGCAGGGGGCAAACTGCAAGGCCAGTGGCCAGTCCAAGGTGCTGACAGAGTCAATGAGAAGCTGCACAGGGAATGTGTGTCACCAAACTCCGCCATGGTCAGCAACACAGTCTGGTGTGTCACAATGGGCAGCACAGGTACCGGTGTGGGAGAGATAGGTCTGTGACATTGATCAACATTCATACTTGGCTGTCAGTCTGACTGGGAGCTGACTGTGTGTCGGGCACAGTTGGACCACTTGACTGGGGAGTGAGACGCCCAGCTGAGGAAAAGCTATCAGTGGCCTTGGACGCTGGAGGGCTGCTTGGACCAGGTGGTGTAGTGGCACGTGGAGGTGGACTCAGGCCGACGTGGGACACAGTGTGGGAGGGAGATAGTGGAGGGGTGCCTTTCCACTTCTTGGGGATTCTAAATGGCTTGCCTGTCTTGGTATCAATGGGAAGTGGTGTGGACACAAACGGCACACTCATCACCAAGGCTGCCGCAGGTGCACACGCTGGACCTCCCTCTGGGGATGTGCTGGATCCAGAAGGACGCTTAGCCTGGCATTGCCTCTGCCCCTCCATCCCCTCTTTACCCTGTGTGCCCCCTACAGTGCCCTCCTGTCCCTGCTTCACTGGTCTTGGAATGGGAGTAGAGGTAGTTGGTGAAACAGCCTTGGATACCTTACTATGTGTAGCCTTGCCAGGCCCCACCTTCACAGTGGGCATGGAGAGTGTCTGCATGCCTTTGCGAGACGTTTTTGGGACCACAGAGTCTGTGGCCGGGGATTGCTCTGAGGCTTGTGACCCTGAGTACTTCCTCCTTGAATCATGTGCCTTTGCAACGCCTGACGGGCTCTTCCCTTTGCGCTCTGGGGCTGTTTTTTTCTTTGTAGGGGAAGGTGTCTGTGACCTTGACCGCTTGGGCTGCTGCTGCTGTGTGCTACGTGTGCAGTATCGTGACGTTGAGGTGTGTGAAGCGTGGTCACCGTCGTCAGACGTCGCCACTGGCCTGGGGGTGGACAAAGGGACTGGAATTGGACTACGAGATTGAGCCAGTTGAAGTGCAGCCGCCACTGTGGAGGACATTGTCTGGACAGTGCGGTGCAGCCCACCCACGTCTGAATGTATGCCCTCCATGAAAGCTAACACCTGTGCCAATTTGCGGTCGTGGTCTGACAATGCATTGAGGAGCCCTGTCTGCCCCACACACAGCTGGCGCAAAAGGTCCACACACTCTGCACTGATGGCAGCAGGGGGCACAGGGGCAGGGGCAGCGGTGCCTGGAATGAAGGACACCCTTCCCCTCTTTGTGGTGCGAACACGGGCAGCAACAGAGGAAGTGGCTGGGAGGGTGGGCACTGCACGCTGTGTGCTGGAAGATGTAGCAGACTCTCCGTTCCCTGTGTCCTCCAAGATGTCTGCACCACCGCCGTCATCAGATGATGTTGAACTTTGCATCTCGGGCTGTGATTCCTCCAGCATACTCCTATCCCCCTCCGAGGCGCTTGTCACATCTGTGTCACTGGGATCCTGTGCGGCTGTTGTGCTTGTTTCACCACCACTGGTGTCCGTCCCCTGTCCCTCCGTGCCCACGGGAGATGCTGCATAACAGAGAGACATGTAGGGTCAGCAAAGTGACAGCAACAGGACAAACATATTCAAGCAAAGCAACACTGAGGATGACAAAGTCTACATGTTGCAGGCCACCCCCGTGCATTCTCACCATGCAGACACACTTCACTACCTCAAACAGTGCGTACAAACATCTAAACACGGCATAGCTGAGCCATGTGATGGGCAGACAGCACAACATCATGCATGTTAGGGCGTACAAACACTAACACCAATGGACCAGGCCTGCAGCACACCACCCACAATGCCATTGAAATTCCCAGGATTGGAAAAACATCAGTAAGTGCATGTATGTAAAATCCGTGACTGCCACACCCAGCACAGGGGCCACTTACAACCCACTGCATCACAGTAACCACATCACGTACACCAGCGCAGGTACAGGCTTGGTACACATGCAGCCACTCACAGACAAAATCAACCTTCACAGAATACTCACCCCTAGCTTGCTGTTGATGCTCCTTCAAACGTGCGTCCAGCTCAGGCTGTGTCACAGCCAAGATGCGGCACATCAGTGGTGTCAAGCTGCGTCGTGACAACCTGCCACTGCGAGGGAGTATCCCCAGTGTCATCTCGGCAACGTTCTTTGCCAGTCGTGATATGTCGTCCCACCTCTTGTGGCAGTGGGTGCGCCGGCGGTTTGACACTCCCAGAGCCCACACCTTGGTTGCAATGGACCTCCACACGGCCTTACGCTGGTGTACCTTGAGCTGCAGGTGTGGGAGACAAGAGGGGAAAACATCAGTGACACACTCTCATGGTAAAACCTCTCTCTCTGAACAGTGGCATGACACAGACTCATCCCAACACGGCAGATATGTCCCGCAGATACACTACAACATCTCACAGGGTACATCGTCATGTGTGAAGTCCACGTCAATGCATGCATGTTTGAGGAGGGACACTGTATCCGCACATCTCACATACAAGCTGGATGCTAGCACAGAAAGCCATGTGTAATGTGCCCACATCTACTGGCTATTACCAGGTAGAGCAAGACATATGTCACATTGCAACATGTGTATGGGGTGAGAGTCACTGTGTCCACCACTGCGCACGCCTAAACGACCTTGCTCTGTGAATAGCTCACTGTGTCATGTTTGTAGCATTGAGGGACATGATCTCACATAACCACTGACTGATCAGAGGGCCAGTCATGTGCAGTCCACACGGCAGACATGGGTCATTGATGTACACTCCTGCCAACCACACACGTATCACACTCTGTACAGTCAGTGATGTGTCCTTGTCACATTGGGCGTGGACAGTCCATGCCAGGTAGAATCACACAGAGATGGACAACGAGGACCCACACAAACAGTCACATGAACAATAACTGTCCCGAAACATGCATCACCAGATAGCTGTCACACCATATGGATGTGTACACAACACATGTCCATCCACCCTTCATGTCCATGCATTTAATGTGTGGGTTGCATACACCCCCTTAACAACTAGGAAACAGCATGTCAGCCAGTGCATGACACAACCCCACACTCTCAGGCACATACACCATCTGATCGACTACATGTGTGCCCCCTTGCACTCACACCCCCACTGTTGGAGACTTACCACAACATTTGGGCCACCATATAGCCGTGGGTACAGTGTCAGCACCTCGTCCACCAGGACATCCAGCTCCTCGCTTGTAAATGGACTGGCACGGATCTTCTCTGTCCTAGCCATCACTGTGGACATGAGACGTCAGCGGCGGCAGTGGGCGGTGAGGGGTCCCAGGCAGCAGTCCCTGGAGGCAGCAGCAGGTGAGGGGTCTCAGGCAGCAGTCCCTGGAGGCAGCAGCAGGTGAGGGGACTCAGGCAGCAGTCCCTGGAGGCAGCAGCAGGTGAGGGGTCTCAGGCAGCAGTCTCTGGAGGCAGCAGCAGGTGAGGGGTCTCAGGCAGCAGTCCCTGGAGGCAGCAGCAGGTGAGGGGTCCCAGGCAGCAGTCCCTGGAGGCAGCAGCAGGTGAGGGGTCTCAGGCAGCAGTCCCTGGAGGCAGCAGCAGGTGAGGGGTCCCAGGCAGCAGTCCCTGGAGGCAGCAGCAGGTGAGGGGTCTCAGGCAGCAGTCCCTGGAGGCAGCAGCAGGTGAGGGGTCTCAGGCAGCAGTCCCTGGAGGCAGCAGCAGGTGAGGGGTCTCAGGCAGCAGTCCCTGGAGGCAGCAGCAGGTGAGGGGTCCCAGGCAGCAGGCTCTGTGAGCAGTGGAAATGTGGTGCTCCCTTCCACACATATATAGGGCCCTGGACTCGTTTCAGTGGTCATAGTCTTCTGCCATTGGTGTTCCAGGTCAGCCTTCTTCAAAAGCATCCAATGACCGTCTCCGCGGGGGCGGAGCACGCCTACCGCGATTTTTGAATGTGCATCATGCCACCGCGATAGTGGTCCCCATTGGCTGCAAGGGCATGGTTCATGGCGGTGACACACCGCGGGGTCCTGGCCGGCGCT
Source organism: Calotriton arnoldi (assembly GCA_963921515.1). Lineage (NCBI taxonomy): Eukaryota > Metazoa > Chordata > Amphibia > Caudata > Salamandridae > Calotriton > Calotriton arnoldi. Next base: position 121,243 of record CAWUFW010015820.1, on the reverse strand, counting down.
ACCGCGGTGGTGCATCTTACAATTGCATCCAATCTCCGCATCCGCTGGGGGCGGAGCACGCCTACCGCGATCTTTGAATGTGCATCATGCCACCGCAATAGCGGTCCCCATTGGCTGCAAGGGCATGGTTCATGGCGGTGACACACCGCGGGGTCCTGGCCGGCGCTACCGCGGTGGTGCATCTTACAATTGCATCCAATCTCCGCATCCGCTGGGGGCGGTGCACGCCTACCGCGATTTTTGAATGTGCATCATGCCACCGCGATAGTGGTCCCCATTGGCTGCAAGGGCATGGTTCATGGCGGTGACACACCGCGGGGTCCTGGCCGGCGCTACCGCGGTGGTGCATCTTACAATTGCATCCAATCTCCGCATCCGCTGGGGGCGGAGCACGCTTACCGCGATCTTTGAATGTGCATCATGCCACCGCGATAGTGGTCCCCATTGGCTGCAAGGGATCTCCGCATCCGCTGGGGGCGGAGCACGCTTACCGCGATCTTTGAATGTGCATCATGCCACCGCGATAGCGGTCCCCATTGGCTGCAAGGGCATGGTTCATGGTGGTGACACACCGTGGGGTCCTGGCCGGCGCTACCGCTGTTTAATTGCCATAGAGTGACATGGGTGACCGGGATGTGGCTGGTGGAGCATGACAAACGCCATCTGCAGCTATGTAGAGGGCCATCACTAACACCAATGTGTCATGTGCAGCACATGAAACACTTGCGTCAGTGGTGGGCAACGACAAAGGTTCAAATGGTGGTTGGCATGCTCCGCCACCCAATTCACGGACAGTATGTGCGTCCGCAATGGGGAATATGCAGCATCACATCGTACACTCTGTGCGTCATTGTGTTTATGGAGCACGTTTAAGGCACCTACGGACAGTTCTTGTTGTGTGTGGATCAATGGTCATTACTGTACTATGCACAGTGGATACGTACAGTGGCACATGGCACTGGATGACATTGATATGGTCTCCTGTCACAAATGTCAGCCAATGTGTAACGTCTCACACCAAATGGAACACTGTACTTCATTATGTTGAGCAATATTTACACACAATGTCGTATCTGCCACCCATGCTGACCACTATCTCACACCTGAGCCCATGTGTTACACTGACAACCCAGATGAACTCATTTATTCAGCATGACTGTCATCATTGGAAACAGATGTCACCCTGTTGTGTTATTGCTAAGACCAATTACATGCCGCATGTAATGTCTTTGTACACACTGGCAACTCCTGCAGTGTATGTCCACATGTACAGGGGGGCTCGACCTGCTAAAGGATGACGAGTACTTCAGCACCACACCTGGCATCCGTTGCATTATTATTGTTTGTCACTTGGGTAGACGGCCAGAGCAGATGTCTTTGCTACATGTCTGCTACCTGTAACCACAGGGACCTATGTGGTAGTGTCAGGTCTGTGCTCATGTTGTTTGGACTGTTGTATGTGAATCAGTGACATGTACATTTCAACAATGGTGCTTAGCTAAACTATGTTTTTGAGTGTTGTGCTGTGTTCCGGTGCTACTCACCTGCCACCAGTGCATGTCCATTGTTCACATCAGGAATGTTTCGTTGGCAGATGGACTGCATGCACGGTTGTGGATTGTGCTAACTGTATGGAATATAGTATGCGACATTTGTCCACAGGCTATGGGTGTCCAGTATTGCCTGTGCAATGTTGCAATGTGTGTGCACTGATTTGCGGGAATTGTCTGCAATGTTGGATGGTCAGCACAAGTGGCACACGTGTGCAGTGTGTTGCCACCAACACTGGTGTATGTGCATGCTATGGGGTGCTAGCCATCCTTGCTCACCATCTATTCCAGCACTGTGTGGGTGGATCACATCTGCTGGTGTATCAGGATGGAGTGGGCACCCAAGACAGGTGAGATGTACCTTGATTGTTGTGCCTGTGACACTCATCCAACTACGACATTTGGTCAATGTGAGGTACCAGTGTCCCACTACTCATGCACAGCCAGCATGTTTGTTAGATGTGGGATGTTGATTGTATGCTGTGTTGGGCCTGACAGCCTGTGTGGAATGAGGGTCAGGATGCATGTCCTTTGGGACATGTGGTGTAAAATTACATCCACTGGTGTCAGGTGTCTGAGCCAGTTGTCCATATGTAATGCATACAGTCTGTTCATGCGTAGACTTGTTGGCATACTGGCTTGGCATTGTCCATGTAGTGTTGTATGTTTGTGTTGTGGCACTGTTGTGTCTTGAAACAGCTGGATGTGTATCACCATGGTATGTGTTGTGGTGCACATGTGTCCTTGGGCAGTCCCTCCTTGATGCTGCATGTAAATGTCCAAAATGGGGGAAGATTAAGGGTGCATACAGGCCCTGCTGATCACGTCCCTCATCTATTGTTAATGTGTGCCACATTGGCTATCTGTGTGCTTGTAGAGAGTATTGGGCAGTGGGGTAATGGTGGCCTGTTACAGTGGTACACATACTCTGCACAGGCGTGACATCATCTGTCACTGTCCGACTTTGTATTCAAGTCAGCAGCAGATATGGCCTGTGTACTGATGACATTGGCACATGTATGGGTTTGGGATGTGAATGTCATTGAATTTGAGTGTGTTCGAAGTGGCACTGAGTACAAAGACAATCCCAATGACCTATCCACATTGTGTTGTTGATGTGTCCCCTGCAATTATTGGCCAAGGAGGTGTGGCAGGTACAGCAGCAACGTGGAAGCCAGCAGTGTCTCTGCTTCACACATGTCCTGTGTCATGTACACCCAAGGCTGAGTCCACCTCAGCTCGATATGTGACTCTTGGCATTCACATAGACAGTGTTCGTTTTGTGTCTACTGACTGTGCAAATCCATGACAGTTGTACAATTAATCTGTCTCATGTTGGGACAACACTGAATTGCACTGTGTGCTTTCAGGGATGACAGTCAATGTTAGCGCCGTGACAGGACGGACTTTATGAATTTGTGCACATCCTAATTTATGTTGCTATGACGTGTCCCCTTTCATCTCACCTAGGAGGCGACCTAATGTGTTTCGTACCTTCACCCTGCTGGCTAACATGGAGGATACCGACATCATCAGGCGATTCCGTCTGGATCGGACAAACCTCCTGGAACTTTGTGCAATATTGGAGCCACACCTGCTTCCATGCAGGACATACCCAACAGCACTCACGGCAACGGCAAAGGTGATGGCATTCCTACATTTCGTGGCTACGGGATCCTTCCAGCAAACTGTGGGCATTGCAGGGGGATGTCCCAACCAACATTCAGCATGGTGCTACGTGATGTCCTGTTGGCTATGATGCAACACAGGGACCAATTCATACATTTCCCCAGGCGGCAGGAGTTGGCGGATGTGAAGGGCGAATTTTATGCACTTGGACACGTTCCTAATGTAGTTGGTGCAATAGATGGCACACATGTTTCCCTGATTCCACCCCAAGCACGGGAGCATATTTACCGAAATAGGAAACATTATCATTCCATCAATGTGCAGGTGGTGTGCCAGGCAGATATGGTCATCTCACACGTTTGTGCAAAGTTTCCAGGATCAGCCCACGATTCACACATAATGCGCAACAGCATTTTACCACAGCTGATGGCCAATCTGGCGCCGGAGTGGGCATGGATTGTGGGTGAGTACAAAGGGTCGAGTCGTGTGCTGTTTGTGTGCCATGCTGTCCTCGGACACATGTCAGGCACTCAATCTGTATGTGTCTTTCACACTTAGGTGACTCTGCATATCCCAACGGACCTTGGTTGCTGAGTCCACTTCGCAATCCCAGGACACCAGCTGAAGTGCGCTACAACAATGCCCATGGGAGGACACGTCAGGTCATTGAGCGAACATTTGGACTCCTGAAATCGCGTTTTCGATGCCTCGACAAGACCGGAGGGGCTCTGCAGTACTCACCCGTCAAGGTGTGTCAGATAGTGGTAGCATGCTGCATGCTACACAACCTGGCCGTGCGGAAGGGGATCCCCTTAATCCAGGATGATGATGACCAGCCACAGCCCCCACCTGCGAACACCCAAATGTCAAGTGACGAGGATAGTGGAGAGGAGGAAGGTGTTGGACAGCGTCAGCAGCTCATCAACAACTACTTCACTTGATGGTCAGTGGCAATGTCAAAACTGGCTGTTGTCTGATGATGATGTGCTTGGTGAATATGTGTATGTGAGCTTTGTGACTACAGCATGTTGCAGGGTCAGTGCTGGCTGCAAATTTGTATGGTAAGGGATCTTTTGACACAGCTACTTGATGTCTATGTTGGTACAGTTGCTCCTTGTGACATGTGCAGATTGTCGTACCTTGATGTGCTGTGTTGTGTGATGGTTGTTAGTCCACCACCTGAGTAGCAACTGATGTTCTGTTGTGTTTTCCTAGGTCCCTTCAGCCTCTACTTGCCTGCGGAGTATCCCTGCTCCTGTGACATTGTAATCATGGGTGTGAGTTAACATACTGTGATGAACATGGAACAGTGACAACTACATTGGTGCGTTATTAGTGTTTATTTACAGTGGATACATGTGATGTAGATGTGGATATTTACAGATTTGTGAATGGTGAATAACATATTTGTCAGTGATGGTAGATGAGACAATAGAGTATACACAAGATCAGTATGGTAACACAGTCCAACAGTCATTTGCCATTCCCACGGCATTGTGGGTGGGGACAGTCTGCAGGGTACACAGCAGGGTGAAGAGGGGTGCCATCATGGCTGGCTACTTGACTGGCTTTTGCCAGGTGCTTTGCCACGGGATGCTCCCAATGATTTTTTCGGGCGGCCCCTTGCTCTTTTGGCAGGGGGGGACACAGGTGCATGGCCAGTGGTGTCTGATGAGTCCCCATGCTCGCTGAACGCAGGGGAGGATTGGGGTCTGTCATCCTGCGGCACAACGGAGGGAGCTGTAGGTGTTGGCGGTGCCGCATGCCTGTCCCTGAGGACCCCCACTAGCTGGCCCAGGAGGTCCCTGATTTGGCCCATGCAGGCCACGAGTTGGCCCATGCGGTTGTCAATTGAGCGCAGCATCTGTTATTGCTCACGGGCATCCTGCTGAGCCTGCCTCAACTGTACCTGGGCGTGTTCATAGGCCCCCACAACTCTGTCAATGTGTGCCAGTGATTCAGTGCCAGGGTCTTGTTCCCTTTGGGTCCGCCTTGTCCTCACACCTGGCCTGCTGTCACGGCCCTGTTGCCTCCCTCCTGTGGGCACCGGCCTACTCTCCCGTACCTCCGCAGTTGTTGTGGTCTGGTTGGCCTCTGGAGCAGGGCGAGTGTTGCAGGCAGCAGTAGTAGTGGTAGTGGTGGTGGAGGTGGTGGTGGCACAGGTCGTTGCAGCAGGGCTCTTCGTTGATGTTGTTGCTGAGGGTGGTGGGGATGTGGGGTCCTGGGACACATTACGCCCTGCCACACCAGATGGTCCGGGTTGGTCCTCCTCCTCCTCATTATCCAGGGAGTCTGCATCCGAGGGGAGATGTTCGGGAGCTGGTGACTGGCTGTGCTGGTTGAGGTTGTCGTCCTCTGCAGTCAGTTGTTGGTCACCTGTGGGACAGGAAGTAGATGGTAATTGCCTTACACACCTCAGGGTTGCTGTGTTTGATGTCTCTTTTTTACATGTTATGCTACACACAGTTGCCTTTTTCACACATTGTATGTCTGCACAGTGATGTGCCCCATGCGATGAAGTGGAGTTACATTCATCATTTCACAATGGTGTGACCTGTGATTGGTTACCATGCCACACGTCTAGTATTGGTGATTTCAATGTGAGGTTGTCATCTGACAACTGGCATGACTACAAGTTGATGTTCAGCATCTTTGCTGATCACTCTGCCTGGCAGACATTACCTGTGTGCATGGACTAGCCATTGTCATCACATGCATACCGTTGACATGTCCTGTGCTTGTATTTCATTATACAGCAGACCATGCTAGTTTGTTTTTCCCATGGTCCTTCATGATCAGCACCCATGTACGCTACAGAGGGAAGTCTGAGTGATGCATGTCAGAGGCCCGTTTGCTTGGACATATTTGTTGAGAGTCACAGTTCTGTTTCTGTCACAGTTACGTACGCTGAGCTGTCTGCATCCTGTCAATGGCTGTGCTTTTCTTTTCTATTTTTGTGTGAAGTAGAGCCTCGTGTTGTCATGTCTCTCAATGCTTTTGTTGAGTGATGGTGGGGTGCATGCACTGTCTGATTACCTGTGCAGGGTCACTTTGGTTTTTACTTTCAGACACATGCTTCTGGGTGGGGTGCTCCATCCTGCTGGGGGTGTGAGAGGGGGGCCTGTTGGGAGTTGTTGTGCTGCCTCCAGATACACATTCCCCATCCCTGTGTAGATGGCTACCTACCTGTTAGGTGGTGGGGGAGCGTTCAATGGCTGACACATGCTTCTGGGTGGGGTGCTCCAGCCTGCTGAGGGGTGGGAGAGGGGGACCTGTTGGGAGTTGTTGTGCTGCCTCCAGATACACATTCCCCATCCCTGTGAAGATGGCTACCTACCTGTTAGGTGGTGGGGGAGTGTTCAATGGCTGACACATGCTTCTGGGTGGGGTGCTCCATCCTGCTGAGGGGTGGGAGAGGGGGGCCTGTTGGGAGATGTTGTGCTGCCTCCAGATACACATTCCCCATCCCTGTGAAGATGGCTACCTACCTGTTAGGTGGTGGGGGAGCGTTCAATGGCTGACACATGCTTCTGGGTGGGGTGCTCCATTTTGCTGAGGGGTGGGAGAAGGGGGCCTGTTGGGAGATGTTGTGCTGCCTCCAGATACACATTCCCCATCCCTGTGAAGATGGCTACCTACCTGTTAGGTGGTGGGGGAGCGTTCAATGGCTGACACATGCTTCTGGGTGGGGTGCTCCATCCTGCTGAGGGGTGGGAGAGGGGGCCTGTTGGGAGATGTTGTGCTGCCTCCAGATACACATTCCCCATCCCTGTGAAGATGGCTACCTACCTGTTAGGTGGTGGGGGAGCGTTCAATGGCTGACACATGCTTCTGGGTGGGGTGCTCCATCCTGCTGAGGGGTGGGAGAGGGGGCCTGTTGGGAGATGTTGTGCTGCCTCCAGATACACATTACCCATCCCTGTGAAGATGGCTACCTACCTGTTAGGTGGTGGGGGAGCGTTCAATGGCTGACACATGCTTCTGGGTGGGGTGCTCCATCCTGCTGAGGGGTGGGAGAGGGGGCCTGTTGGGAGATGTTGTGCTGCCTCCAGATACACATTCCCCATCCCTGTGAAGATGGCTACCTACCTGTTAGGTGGTGGGGGAGCGTTCAATGGCTGACACATGCTTCTGGGTGGGGTGCTCCATCCTGCTGAGGGGTGGGAGAGGGGGCCTGTTGGGAGATGTTGTGCTGCCTCCAGATACACATTACCCATCCCTGTGAAGATGGCTACCTACCTGTTAGGTGGTGGGGAGCGTTCAATGGCTGACACATGCTTCTGGGTGGGGTGCTCCATCCTGCTGAGGGGTGGGAGAGGGGGCCTGGTGTGTGTTGTAGTGCTTTTTGTCTGTACACATGCAACCCAGTTGATTTTGTTTAGCTTTGTGCTTTATCAGGTTGAGTGGTGGTTACATCTGTGTGACCTGTTTTGGGTATTGTGGGTCAGACGAATGTCCTTTGGACTAGGGGTTGTAGGTTTGAAGTTGTGCAAGACGGTACATGGCAATGTGATGATGTACATTGGTTTGTACTTACCAGCTTCCAGTCCCCCGCGGATTCCTTCAAGACTCCTCTGGATGTAGGATTCCAAGGACCTTCTCCTCCCACGGACTGTATGGTTTGGGTGGGATGGGAGTGCCTCCACCAGTCCCGTCAGCCAGCTGACGGTTCTTGGCCCTCTTCCTCTTCACCACGGTCTTCAGGTCATGCCACCGCTTCTGTATTTCCTGCTTGTTGCGGGGGTGGTCCCTACTGAATTGACCTTATTGACTATCCTCACCCACATTTGGGTTCTTGTGGCTAATGGGGTGTGTTGGACCATGTTGCCATAGAGTTGTGGTTCAACTCTTATTATCTCATCTACCATGACTGCAAGCTCTGAATCAGTGAATTTTTGCATTTTGTGTGGTGCCATGGTGTGTGCTGTGCAGATGTTCTGTGGTGCAGTTGTGTGGGGGTTGTGGGTGTTGTGGGTGGTGTAGGTGGTGTGTGTGTTGTGGTGGTGATTTGTGCAGGTTTGCCTCTCCTTTTTTCCCTGGGTTGGGACCTTCAGTTGTGGAGTGTAGCAAAGGATTGTGGTCAGGGAGGGGCTGGTTTTATGCTCGGCTATGGGGGGTGTGGCAAGCTGGTATGTTGCTGTCAGGTGTGTTGTGTGTGTTGTCCTGTGATTGGTTATTTTGAAATTTCTGGGGCTGTTGTCATTGGGCACTTTTGGTTTGTATTGGGACAGGTCTACTTCACTGTGTGCATTGTTTGTATTTTTTTCGTGTTTTTTTCTACGTCCGCCATTTTTTTGCGGATCCTCCGCAGCGGTTCCTCGGCAGCGGTGGCTATGCTGTAGCCCTACCGCCGCCTATCGGGTTCATCACTGTTCGCGCACAAGGCGGTCGGATTCATAGGTAGGTACCATGGTGGTAACGGGGATGTCATAATGTCACGGGCGGTTACTCCGTGTGCATGGCGGCGGTTCTTGGCTTTTCCGCTGAGTATCCGGCCGTTGCGGTCGGATTTTCAGCTGGTCCGGCGAGTGCGGGCGTTGTTCGTTGACTCCCGCCGCCGCGGACGGATTATTCTGCCGGTTCATCATAATGTATCCGGCGTTTCCCCGCTGGCCATGCGGGCGGTTTTTTGCCGCTACCATGGCGGTCGGTATGCTTTTCCGACCGCCATCGTAATTGGCCCCATAGTTTGGTTTTTCACATGAAAGAATCTTAAACGTAATTTCTTCTGCAAACTTCTCAGTACTAATATCTTCCACCTGTTCTTCAACACCTACACTTATCTAGCTCTCACTTTCTCTACACTCCTCTTGTGTACCAAAATAATGAAACTGTATATCATCACAAACTGTTTTTACATCCGATACTGAGCCATGCAAAAGTGCTGTGTTCATTTCACTTAAAGATAATGCAGGACTTTTTAAGTAGTACAATCTCCTTACTAACTTCCGCATTTCTGAGGGATGTACTGCTAACATTTTTAAATGATGAAAAGTACTTCGACACACTTTTCTAGAAAGAGAAGCCAGAGAATGACCCTGCAACTTAGTATATTTTCTCAATTTACAAGGATCTAGTCCTTGCAACTTCTTAATCTTCTGTTTAACACTTTTTTTGGCATATTCTCGTCAGAAAAATCATAATATATCAATAGATTCCTGTTGAATACTACAAATACTACTACAATCCCACTTATACACTGGAGCTTGTGTACGTCTCCCTTGTACTTCTTCAGCTATTACTTCTTCCACATTTCTAGGAACCATCTTTTCTATTTCAATTGGACAACCATCTTTTATCTCATAACAACGACCACTGGTATCAACTGCATGAACTAATGTAGTTTGTTGAAAATAGCTTTCTTCATTAAAGAAAGGCTCAGTACTAGAAGTGTGCTTCCATTCACCAGAAAAGGTTTTGCAAACGTTACTTCTATTAACCAGTCTTTTTCTTTTGCCTTTCTCCTTCATAAAATGCAATATTTTATTCAATGTTTTCATTCTCTTCAATACCAATATAAATAATTTTCGTTTCAATTCAAAAGTATTTCTACTACACTTTCAATCTGTTGCTTTTTCTTATACGCTGCTGATCTTTTTTTATATTTTTTACAATCTTTCAATACATTTTGGAGTACTCTACTTCTATACATTCTCCTCCTTATGTCTTTATATTCTTTCAGCCTTCTTTCAACATGGATTGTTTTCCCATAACATGATTTTCTTTTAATATGTCCTTTTTTTGTTTCCTTCCAATTGGTTGTACAACTTTCCTTTCTCTTTTCAACATTTTTAAAATTCTTTGCATTCTTTAGAAGTTTTTTAACAAACTCTTTAGTTCTCTTATCAGAAGTCTTTTTCTTCAATTTAACATTTTGAACTTCATCTAATTTTTGCTTTTCACTTTCCTTTAAATAGTACTGTTTTCTTCCTTGTCTTTTCTTTTGAACTTGTTTTGCCATACTCAATCGTTCTTACTAATAATGGTGAATATCTGAAAAAAAAGAAAAGTTTAAATAGTTTCTAAAAATAATTTTATAATATTCAAATAATTATATACAAAAATTCTCATCTATAAAAAAGCAAATAGTTTCAAATGCATTTCAAATGTCTCCATAACCCAGAAATATTTACAATATTACACTTTACATATTATCAAACTTACATTAGAACATTGGAATGTGGAGCACTCCATTAAATACAATGGAGTGCTCCATCCTTCTACGGGCCACTAAAAGCCAGCAGAGCAACATTCCAATGTTGTTTGAACAAAGGCCTCTCGGAGCCCGAGGGGATTTCTATCCCCTCGGGCTCCTGAAGCCTTTGTTTTATTTCTTAGAACATTCTGCCCTCTAGTGGCAGAATGTTCTAATAGCCTTATAGCCCTTCGTAGCTGGGCTATACAGGCCATTAAAGTCCCGCTCCCTTGTTAAAGGCCCTCGCCTTCGGCTCGGGCCTTTAACGCTCGAGCGGGCCTTTAATGGCCAGTATAACCCACTACGGCGGGCTATAAGGCTATAATAAGAACCAAATGTTTAAGCAGTAACATCTCAGAGCACATACTTTCTAAATTAGAGTGAAAAAAGTGTATGTATTAATTTCTACTAAAAAAATATGGCACCTGAGTTTTGAACAAGCTATGTCAGACATTGCACAATTCCTTCTTTTAGTAGACATCACAACCTCTGCAACAGAATGATAGAGCATAACTAAAGGATTTCTCTACTACTATCCAAACCAACCAGTTTCAGATGTATAATACATCAGACAATAGATGTAGAAGTACACTCATATGTCGTTCACAACACCATAAAGTCCCTTAAACTACACAGAATGGAGTTCCCATTTCAAAATAACATCTAGAGTGTTGAGGTTACCCAAATATAAAGCAGCAACTCTTCACGTCTCTCTTGTAAGTCTCACCATATTCCTGAAAGCATGCATGCTTGTCTCTGTACCTTTTGCTAGTGACAACTTTTATCAAAGAAACATACAAGTAATTCTATACCTGTGTTTTTCCACAGACTGATACTAAGTAGCTTAATCACTAATCCCTCTGCCAACATGTCTTAAACCTCACTTTTGTGCTGCAGCTTCAGCATTTTGCGACTACTCAGGGTGTTGGGCCTACCCAAATATAAAGCAGCAACCCTTCTCATGAGTTTGTTGTAAGTCTCACCATATTCCTGAAAGCATGCATGCATGTGTATGTACCTTTCACTAGTGTCATCATATATAAAAGAAACATATAGATAGATGTATGCCTGTCTTTTATACATCTAGCAACTTCAGATGCATAACACATATGAGAATACATGTGCAAGTGGAAACATACCGAAGTCACAACACCATGCAGACCTTAAAATGTTATAGACAGCACTTTGCATTTCAAGCACACACAAAACATTATACGGTATATTTGAAGTGTACAATTCCACAGACTCATACGAAGTAGCCTTATCACTAATTCCTCTGCCAATATCTCTTAAACCTCACTTTTGTGCTGTAGCTTCACTATTCTGCGACTACTCAGGGTGTTGGGCCTACCCAAATATAAAGCAGCAACCCTTCTCATAAGTCTGTTGTAAGTCTCACCATATTCCTGAAAGCATGCATGCATGTGTATGTACCTTTTACAAGTGCCAATATATATGAAACAAACATATAGATAGATGTACGCCAGTCTTTTATACGTCTACCAACTTCAGATACATAACACATATGAGAATACATGTGCAAGTGGAAACATACCTCAGTCACAACACCATGCAGACCTTAAAGTTTGCCAGACAGCACTTCACATTTCAAGCAAACACTGAAAATTATATGGTATATTTGAAATGTACCTTTCCACAGACTCATACGAAGTAGCCTAATCACTAATCCCTCTACCAACATGTCTTAAACCTCACTTTTGTACTGCAGGTTCACTACTCTGTGACTACTCAGAATGTTAGGCCTAGCCAAATATAAAGCAGCAATCCTTCGCATATCTCTGCTATAAGTCTCACCATATTCCTGAAAGTTTGCATGCATGTGTCTGTTCCTTTTGCTAGGGGCATCATATGTAAAACAAACATACAAACAGATGTATACCTGTTTCTTATATATATAGCATCTTCAGATGCATAACACATATGAGAATACATGTGCAAGTGGAAACATACCTCAGTCACAACACCATGCAGACCTTAAAATTTGAGAGCCAGCACTTCACATTGCAAGCAGACACTGAAAATTATGCGGTATATTTCAAGTGTACCTTTCCACAGACTCATAAGAAGTAGCCTAATCACTAATCCCTCTGCCAACATCTCTTAAAACTGACTTTTGGGCTGCAGCTTCACTATTCGACGACTACTCAGGGTGTTGGGCCTTCCCAAATATAAAGCAACAACCCTTCTCATAAGTCTGTGGTAAGTCTCACCATATTCCTGAAAGCATGCATGCGTGTGTATGTACCTTTTACAAGTGCCATCATATATAAAACAAACATATGGAGAGATGTAAGCCTGTCTTTTATAAGTCTAGCAACTTCAGATGCATAACACATATGAGAATACATGTGCAAATGAAAACATACAACAGTCACAACACCATGCAGACTTTAAAATTTGACAGACAGCACTTCACATATCAATCAGACACTGAAAACTATACAGTATATTTGAAGTGTACCTTTCCACAGACTCATACGAAGTAGCCTAATCACTAATCCCTATACCAACATGTCTTAAACCTCACTTTTGTACTGCAGGTTCACTCTTCTGCTACTACTCAGAATGTTAGGCCTAGCCAAATATAAAGCAGCAATCCTTCGCATATCTCTGATATAAGTCTCACCATATTCCTGAAAGCTTGCATGCATGTGTATGTACCTTTTACAAGTGTAATCATATATAAAACAAACATACAAATAGATGTATTCCTGTCTTTTATATATATAGCATCTTCAGATGCATAACACCTATGAGAATACATGTGCAAGTGGAAACATACCTCAGTCACAACACCATGCAGACCTTAAAATTTGAGAGCCAGCACTTCACATTGCAAGCAGACACTGAAAATTATGCGGTATATTTGAAGTATACCTTTCCACAGACTCATACAAAGTAGCCTAATCAGTAATCCCTCAGCCAATATCTCTTAAACCTGACTTTTGTCCTGCAGCGTCACTATTCTGCGACTACTCAGTGTGTTGGGCCAACCCAAATATAAATCAGCAACCCTTCTCATGAGTCTGTTGTAAGTCTCACCATATTCCTGAAAGCATGCATGCATGTGTATGTACTTTTTACAAGTGCCATCATATATAAAATAAACATATAGAGAGATATATGCCTGTCTTTTATACGTTTAGCAACTTCAGATGCGTAACACATATGAGAATACATGTGCAAGTGGAAACATACCTCAGTCACAACACCGTGCAGACCTAAAATTTGACAGACAGCACTTCACATATCAAGCAGACACTGAAAATTATACGGTATATTTGAAGTGTACCTTTTCACAGACTCATACGTAGTAGCCTAATCACTAATCCCTCTACCAACATGTCTGAAACCTCACTTTTGTACTGCAGCGTCACTATTCTGCGACTACTCAGTGTGTTGGGCCAACCCAAATATAAAGCGGCAATCATTCGCATATCTCTGCTGTGAGTCTCACCATATTCCTGAAAGTATTCATGCATGTGTCTGTTACTTTTGCTAGTGGCATCATATATAAAACAAACATACAAATAGATGTATACCTGTCTTTTGTATGTATAGCATTTTCAGATCCATAACACATATGAGAATACATGTGCAAGTGGAAACATACCTCAGTCACAACACCATGCAGACCTTGAAATTTGAGAGCCAGCACTTCACATTTCAAGGACACACTAAAAACTATGCGGTATATTTCAAGTGTACCTTTCCACAGACACATACAAAGTAGCCTAATCACTAATCCCTCTACCAACATGTCATAAACCTCACTTTTATACTCCAGGTTCACTATTCTGCGACTACCCAGAATGTTAGGCCTAGCCAAATATAAAACAGCAATCCTTCGCATATCTCTGCAATAAATCTCACCATATTCCTGAAAGTATGCATGCATGTGTATGTACCTTTTGCAAGTGCAATCATATATAAAAGAAACATATAGATAGATGTATGCCTGTCATTTATATATCTAGCAACTTCAGATGCATAACACATATGAGAATACATGTGCAAGTGGAAACATACCTCAGTCACAACACCATGCAGACCTTAAAATTTGACAGACAGCACTTCGCATTTCAAGCACACACTGAAAATTATGCGGTATATTTGATGTGTACCTTTCCACAGACTCATACGAAGTAGCCTAATCACTAATCCCTCTACCAACATGTCTTAAACCTCACTTTTATACTGCAGGTTGACTATTCTGTGACTACTCAGGTTGTTAGGCCTAGCCAAATATAGAGCAGCAATCCTTCGCATATCTCTGATATAAGTCTCACCATATTCCTGAAAGTATGCATGCATGTATCTGTTCTTTTTGCTAGTGGCATCATATATAAAACAAACATACAAATAGATGTATGCCTGTCTTTTATATGTATAGCATCTTCAGATGCATAACACATATGAGAATACATGTGCAAGTAGAGACATACCTCAGTCACAACACCATGCAGACCTTAAAATTTGACAGACAGCACTTCACATTTCAAGGACACACTAAAAACTATGCCTTATATTTGAAGTGTACCGTTCCACAGACTCATACGAAGTAGCCTAATCACTAATCCCTCTGCCAACATGTCTTAAACCTCAATTTTGTGCTGCAGGTTCACTATTCTGCAACTACTCAGGATGTTGGGCCTAGCCAAATATAAAGCAGCAATCCTTTGCATATCTCTGCTATAAATCTCACCATATTGCTGAAGGTATGCATGCATGTGTCTGTTCCTTTTGCTAGTGGCATTATATATAAAACAAACATACAAATAGATGTATACCTGTCTTTTATATGTATAGCATCTTCAGATCCATAACACATATGAGAATACATGTGCAAGTGGAAAATACCTCAGGCACAAAACCATGCAGACCTTGAAATTTGAGAGCCAGCACTTCACATTTCAAGCAGACACTGAAAATTATGGGGTATATTTTAAGTGTGCCTTTCCACAGACTCATATGAAGTAGCCTAATCACTAATCCCTCTGCCAACATCTCTTAAACCTCACTTTTGTGCTGCAGATTCACTATTCTGCAACTACTCAGGGTGTTGGGCCTGACCAAATATAAATCAACAACCCTTCTCATGAGTCTTTTGTAAGTCTCACCATAATCCTGAAAGATTGCATGCATGTGTATGTATCTTTTACAAGTGCAATCATATATAAAAGACACATATATATAGATGTATGCCTGTCTTTTATGCATCTAGCAACTTCAGATGCATAACACATATGAGAATACATGTGCAAGTGGAAATATACCTCAGTCACAACACCATGCAGACCTTACAATTTGAGAGCCAGCACTTCACATTTCAAGCACACTGAAAATTATGCGGTATATTTCAAGTGTGCCTTTCCACAGACTCATATGAAGTAGCCTAATCACTAATCCCTCTGCCAACATCTATTAAACCTCAATTTTGTGCTGCAGATTCACTATTCTGCGACTACTCAGGGTGTTGGGCCAACCCAAATATAAAGCAGCAACCCTTCTCATGAGTCTGTTGTAAGTCTCAACATCTTCCTGACAGCAGGCATGTGTATGTACTTTTTACAAGTGCCATCATATATAAAGCAAACATATAGATATATGTATGCCTGTCATTTATACATCTAGCAACTTCAGATGCATAACACATATGAGAATACATGTGCAAGTGGAAACATACCTCAGTCACAACACCGTGTAGACCTTAAAATTTGTCAGACAGCACTTCAAATTTCAAGCACACACTGAAAATTATGCGGTATATTTGAAGTGTACCTTTCCACAGACTCATACGAAGTAGCCTAATCACTAATCCCTCAGCCAACATGCTTAAACCTCACTATTGTACTGCAGCGTCACTATTCTGCGACTACTCAGAATGTTAGGCCTTGCCTAATATAAAGCAGCAATCCTTTGAATATCTCTGATATAAGTCTCAACATATTCCTGAAAGTATGCATACTTGTATCTGTTCCTGTTTCTAGTGGCATCATATATAAAACAACTATACAAATAGATGTATGCCTGTCTTTTATATGTATAGCATCTTCAGATGCATAACACATATGAGAATGCATGTGCAAGTGGAAACATACATCAGTCACAACACCATGCAGACCTTAAAATTTGAGAGCCAGCACTTCACATTCCAAGCAGACACTGAAAATTATGCAGTATATTTTAAGTGTACCTTTCCACAGACTCATACGAAGTAGCCTAATCACTAATCACTCTGCCAACATCTCTTAAACCTCACTTTTGTGCTGCAGATTCACTATTCTGTGACTACTCAGGGTGTTGGGCCTGACCAAATATAAATCAACAACCCTTCTCATGAGTCTGTTGTGAGTCTCATCATATTCCTGAAAGATTGCAAGCATGTGTCTGTTCCTTTTGCTAGTGGCATCATATATAAAACAAACATACAAATAGATGTATGCCTGTCTTTTATATGTGTAGCATCTTCAGATGCATAACACATATGAGAATACATATACAACTGTAAACATACCTCAGTCACAATACCATGCAGACCTTAAAATTTGAGAGCCAGCACTTCACATTTCAAGCAGATACTGAAAATTATGCAGTATATTTTAAGTGTGCCTTTCCCCAGACTCATACGAAGTAGCCTAATCACTAATCACTCTGCCAGCATCTCTTAAACCTCACTTTTATACTGCAGGTTGACTATTCTGCGACTACTCAGAATGTTAGGCCTAGCCAAATATAGAGCAGCAATCCTTTGCATATCTCTGTTTCAAGTTTCACCATATTCCTGAAAGTATGCATGCATGTGTCTGTTCCTTTTGCTAGTGGCATCATATATAAAACAAACATACCAATCGATGTATGCCTGTCTTTTATATGTGCAGCATCTTCAGATGCATAACACTTATGAGAATACATGTGCAAGTGGAAATATACATCAGGCACAACACCATGCAGACCTTGGAATTTGAGAGCCAGCACTTCACATTCCAAACAGACACTGAAAATTATGCAGTATATTTCAAGTGTACGTTTCCACAGACTCATACGAAGTAGCCTAATCACTAATGCCTCTGCAACATCTCTTAAACCTCACTTTTGTGCTGCAGATTCACTATTCTGTGACTACTCAGGGTGTTGGGCCTACCCAAATATAAAGCAGCAACCCTTTTCATGAGTCTGTTCTAAGTCTCACCATATTCCTGAAAGATTGCATGCATGTGTATGTACTTTTTACAAGTGCAATCATATATAAAAGAAACATATACATAATTGTATGCCTGTCTTTTATGCATCTAGCAACTTCAGATGCATAACACATATGAGAATACATGTGCAAGTGGAAACATACCTCAGTCACAACACCATGCAGACCTTACAATTTGACAGACAGCACTTCACATTTCAAGCAGACACTGAAAATTATACGGTATATTTGAAGTGTACCTTCACACAGACTCATACGAAGTAGCCTAATGACTAATCCCTCTACCAACATGTCTTAAACCTCACTTTTGTACTCCAGGTTCACTATTCTGCGACTACCCAGAATGTTAGGCCTAGCCAAATATAAAGCAGAAATCCTTCGCATATCTCTGCTATATGTCTCACAGTATTCCTGAAAGTATGTGCGCATGTGTCTGTTCCTTTTGCTAGTGGCATTATATATAAAACAAACATACAAATAGATGAATACCTGTCTTTTATACGTTTAGCATCTTCAGATCCACAACACATATGAGAATACATGTGCAAGTGGAAACATACCTCAGTCACAACACCATGCAGACCTTAACATTTGAGAGTCAGCACTTCACATTTCAAGCAGACATTGAAAATTATGCGGTATATTTCAAGTGTACCTTTCCACAGACTCATACGAAGTAGCCTAATCACAAATCCCTCTGCCAACATCTCTCAAAAGTTACTTTTGTGCTGCAGCTTCACTATTCTGCAACTACTCAGGGTGTTGGGCCAACCCAAATATAAAGCAGCAACCCTTCTCATGAGTCTGTTGTAAGTCTCAACATATTCCTGACAGCATGCATGCATGTGTATGTACTTTTTACAAGTGCCATCATATATAAAACAGACATACAAATAGATGTATGCCTGTCGTTTATATGTGTAGCATCTGCAGATGCATAACACATATGATAATACATATGCAACTGTAAATATACCTCAGTCACAATACCATGCAGAACTTAAAATTTGAGAGCCAGCACTTCACATTGAAAGCAGACACTGACAATTATGCAGTATATTTCAAGTGTACCTTTTCACAGACTCATACGAAGTAGCCTAATCACTAATCCCTTTTCCAACATCTCTTAAACCTCACTTTTGTGCCGCAGCTTCACTATTCTGTGACTACTCAGGATGTTGGGCCTGGTAAACAGTCTAAATATCGAGTTTTTAATTTCGACCTACAATAATATTGAGTTTGAAATATCGTAGGGACACAATATCGAAGTCAAGAATATTGACGACCAGAATATCGACCTGAAGGTAAGAAATATCGTTTTTGTTAATATCGAAGTTAGTAATATTGATAGCAAAAATATCTATATTTATATTAGTGTTATGCATTTTATTATGTATTTTATATGTTTGTGTTTATATTTTTTGTTAATTATTGTACTAGAATAAATGTATAACATTTTTTGAAGTTAGTAATTTTTTTAAAAGTAAATTATGCGTTTTAGTACCGTAGCGGGTTGTGGGTTTATAGGGGAATAGGGTGGGAAGTAATTTAATTGTAATTAAGTAATCCTTTATTTTTATTTATTGGTATTGATAAATAATTTTATGTTAATTAATTATTAATTGGTAATTAATTTGTATTAATTAGTAATTCATTTTTATTAATTGATTAATTGGTAATTATATTAAGTGTATTAATTTATTATTGAAGTGTGTTGTGAGTTTATAGGGCAATACGGTGGGAAGTAATTTAATTGTAATTAAGTGATTATTTATTTTATTGTTGAGTATTGATAATTAATTTATTGTTAATTAATTATTAATTGGTAATAACTTTTTAATAATAGATATTTTTATGTTTTGGAAATTAATTTGTTCATTAATTAATAATTGGTAATTAATTGTCATTAATTTTTATTTATTGGTATTTATCAATAATTTATTGTTAATTAATTATTAATTGCTAATTTCTTTTAAATAATTATTCTTTTTGGGTATTGAAAATTAATAATTTTTTATTTTATTATTATTTGGTAATTAATTGTTAATAATTATTATTTAATTGTATTTATCATCTATTTAATTGTTAATTAATTATTCATTGGTAATTATTTTTAAGTACTTATTTATTGGTATTGTTAATTAATTTATTGTTATTTAATAATTAAATTATTATTTATTTAAAAAATTTTTTTTAATTATTAGTAAGTTATTTTTACCCCTACGCTATCCAAAACTTTCCCTACTGTTGCACTCTCTGGAGTTGGAATAGTAATTTTAACCTCTACACTATCCAACACTTTCCCTACTGTTGCACTCTCTAGAGTTGGAATAGTAATTTTAAACTCTACGCTATCCAACACTTTCCCTCCTGTTGCACTCTCTGGAGTTTTAATAGTAATTTTTACCCCTACGCTATCCAACACTTTCCCTACTGTTGCACTCTCTGGAGTTGGAATAGTAATTTTTACCCCTACGCTATCCAACACTTTCCCTACTGTTGCACTGTCTGGAGTTGGAATTGTAATTTTAACCCCTACGCTATCCAACACTTTCCCTACTGTTGCACTCTCTGGAGTTGGAATAGTAATTTTAACCTCTACGCTATCCAACACTTTCCCTACTGTTGCACTTTCTGGAGTTGGAATAGTAATTTTTGCCCCTACGCTATCCAACACTTTCCCTACTGTTGCACTCTCTGAAGTTGGAATAGTAATTTTAACCCCAACGCTATCCAACACTTTCCCTACTGTTGCACTCTCTGGAGTTGGAATAGTAATTTTAACCTCTACGCTATCCAACACTCTCCCTACTGTTGCACTCTCTGGAGTTGGAATAGTAATTTTTACCCCTACGCTATCCAATATTTACTGTTTTAGTTAATGTAGTGTATAATTTATTTAACACATTTTTTTTAAATTTGTTATATATATTTTTTATATTTTTATTTATATTATTTTTGTATGTGTATGTATGTATTTATAATTTATTAAATGTTTTTTAACAATTTATAAGTTATTACAATAATTAATTGTAAATATTATTAAGTAAGTATATATATTATATTTTATATGTATATGGAATCGGCCCCTTAGTTGTCGATCATTCCTGGTCTTAATGGCTGCAAATGTAAATATCCCGGCACATAGCCGCGCTGAGCTCCGGGCACATTTACTGGCTTATGGAGTGCCCAACGCGGGTGTCGCTCTCATCTTTGTGGTGCAGGCTGATCCGGCTCACCACTTTGAGGTGTTCTACTCTTGGGTCACTTTTCCGGCGGTGGAAGGAGCTGACAATTTGTTTCATGTTTACGCTCCCACTGCCTTACCCAATGCTTATCGGCCTTATCAGGCTCTTGAAGTACCACTTACGGCATGGCAACACCGTATTTGGTTTAATGGCACCCTCCCACATCCAGTCACCCCGGTTCGTTTAGGCCCCTTATCAATAGAGGGGGCCACTTGGCCAGTCTTGGCCGGGTATACCCCACATCTGCGTTATTTGACACTTGCGGTTGATGAACTGCGCGCGTTGCATGCGTCTTTAATCCGCGTGCACAGAGCTTTGGTACAATATGTTACAGGCAACGTCCAGGGGGCCCCTCCTGGGGTTGCGGCGCATCCAGCTGGACCGGGCGGTGTAACCATAAGTTCCGTCATGGTTAATTCGGTGATGGGCAAGCGCCCACAGAATAAGGATGATTTGCCTTATTGGCTTGCAGAAAAATTTGACCAGCTGGAGGCTGTTTTTCCGAATACTTCTCCTGTGGACAAACACAGGATTTTGACGATTAGTTTGCCGAAAGACTTAATTCCAGAGTTGACAGAATGCAACAACTGGGGTAAGGTATTCGCAGCAGTGTATGCGAAGTGTTTCGGCACTCCTTCCATGACGGTTCTCCCCTCTGTAATTAAACGGGTGCAGGATGAGCATGGCCCTGAAGCGGCTGTGGAATTGGGGATGAGACTGGTGGGAGTGTTCGAAGTAGTGGCTGATCTAATCCTTGCGAACGTCAAGGGTGACGCAGTCAACTTTCAAGTCGTTAATGCTTTGGCTTTGGTTCCGGAGCCGGACAAGCCACGCGAATTACCAAAAATTATTGCACAGGCTTATAAAACCATTGGCCGCAATAGTTTGGGGGTTAAGCCTTTTGCTAAAACGCAAACTCAATCACAATCACAACAAAAAACTCAGTCTGAGAAAGAAGAGAAACCGTTTTTTTCTAAAAAGAACTGGAAGTTGATAAAAACAGGGTAAGCAACAATCAAAACCGGGGTCGCGTGCGGCATCCCCGGTTTCCGTATCTTCTGAATGCACTTATGATTTGCGCGACAGAGCGGGAAGTAAATCTCCCGATAGATTTCAAGTCCCTGACCCGCGTTCTCCTCGTTCTTCACAGGCACCATCGACCTCCCAGACTGGTGGAGGAGATCGCCAGGATAGAGGCAGGGGTCGTGAGGCCCCACAGGGACAAGACCAACCTCGACAACCAGGCCGAGGGAAACCAGAAGAATTTCCACGTTCTCGCCCACAGTTTCAGAAGAAAGAAGTTGCAGCATTAACAGCGAGGTATTCCACAGACGGTGAGAACGAGACTCCTGAATTGGACGTGGGCAGTGACGCTGCTAGACAGCGCCGCAGAAGTTACCATAGTGTGGGAGGCACTGCGTCCTCATGTGGAGGCGACAGCAACTGATACTTTCATTACTGTCGAGACAGCTGATACCCGAGTGGCACCCCCTGACAGACTATTTAATATTGTCATTCAAATTGAAGGTGACATTGAGCGTGTTATTAAAGGGATTTTTGGGGAAAATCTGACCTCTTCTTACGACATTTTGTTGGCAGAAGCAGATTGGCCGCCCCCATTCGTACTTGCTGCACCGAGAGGGGAGGAGGTAATCCTTCCGAGCTTTTCGCATCATGTCCCCAAGGACGACAAAGCAGAGGCGTTAGCGGATGAATGGGCTGGGGCCCTGGCTCCGGCGTTATACCATAACCACGTGGGCTGGGATGAGTATTCTCCCCCCCATGATATCCCCTTGCGGTCTCTGCCACAGCCTCAAGCCCAATATCCCCTCCGGCGGGAAGCTAAAAGTCCCGTTTCCGACATTCTGACACAGTTAGAATATCAAGGAGTAATTGAAACATGCGTATCACCAATGAATAATCCCCTTTTTGCGGTTTCTAAACCCGATGGGTCATACCGTTTAGTTTTGGATTACCGACATTTGAACTCTCATTGTCGGACCTTTGCGGTACAAAATACCCACAGTTCTGCCCTCGTAGACAGTCTAGTTCGTAAAAAATATAAAACGACACTTGACCTTTCCAATGGATTTTACACGCACAATTTGTCCCCGGAGTGCAGCCAATGGAGTGCTTTCACTTCCGGTGGAAAACATTTTAAGTTTTGCGTTTGCCCATGGGCTACAAGAACAGCCCGGGACTCTTCGCCGCCCGTGTTGTCTCTTTGTTGGACAGCATAGACCCAGATGCATATTCGTACATCGACGATATCTATCTGACAGACGACGAATTATGGCCGCATCTTTCCCGTGTGGACCGCATTATTCTTGAATTTGCGGTCTTAGGATACAAATTTAATTTTGCCAAATCACACATCGCAGAGTTCACTGTTTTGTTTCTGGGCTATGAGCTCAACAATGAAGGTAGGGGCTTGGCTCCCCATTTCTTGGAGAAGTGCGCACTTTTGCGCCCTCCAACAACCCTGAGGAAACTTCAGTCATTACTGGGATTTTTCAACTTCGGGCGTTCTTACATTCCCGAATATGCCCAGCGTATCAAGCCTCTTTACGCCTTGATACAACCTAACTTTTCAAAGTCATGCTGGCTTCCTGAACATTCCTCTATACTGCACTCTTTGCAGTCTGATCTACTTGAATCTAAGTTCTTGTTGACTCATGATAACCACACGAACCTAGTGATTAGAATTGTGCCAGGGGCAGTGGGTTTCACGTACTTAACATTTAACAAAGGTGACACAGTCCCTATGGCATACAAGTTGCATCTTTACACTTCAGCGGAGTTGCGCTTTTCCACTGTGGAGAAAGTTTTGACTGCAGTGCAAATGGCGATTCTTAAGGAACGCGCACTGGCACAGGGAAAACGCATTTTGGTGGTTAGACCATATCCTGCCCTTGAGGCAGTGACGAAGACAAGTGTACCAAACTCTAAGACTTTGCACCCCCGTTGGATACAATGGGCTACATCTCTGACGTCCCCGGATGTCACTTTTATTTTTGATTCCTCTCCTCAGACACAGGAGTTCTTGCAGTATGAATTTGTTCATCCTCCTCCTCTGTCTTTGCTGCCGCTTGAGGAGTACAAATGTATCATTTACACCGATGGTTCAACGCAACCGGCCACCGGTTCTAAGCATGCTTATTCCACAGCATGTGCTATTGTTGCAGGGACTATGGTGAACGATGAGTTCAAATCGAGTGTGGTGCACACGCAGGCACTAGGAGACAGTACTGCACAATTGGCCGAGCTGCGTGCTTTGGTGCTCGCACTTGAATTCGCGAATCCAAATGTGACGACACTTATTGTATGCGATTCTTACTACTGTGTTCAATCCTTTAATGACAACTTATTCTTTTGGTCTCAAAACGACTATAGAGATGCTAAAGGCAGCTCAATTAAGCATAAAATGCTTTGGGTTCGAGTGGCAGATCTTAAACAACGTCTGCCTCTCACACAGGTGATTCACACTCTTGGCCACCAGCGTGTGGGCGCACACGCTGTCGGTAACAGTTTGGCAGATGAAGCTGCCAAATCAGCAGTAGCCACGTGCTCAGTAGCAGCAGTTACAAGATCCATGACAAAAATAGATAATGAGATTTTGGCAGCTACTGCTGCAACAAAGGAAGGTGCTAATTACCCACGGGTTTCCCTTCCAAGTACTCTTATCACTTAGGTCCCGAACAGGTTCCTTACGTAAGAATGCCAGACGTTGGTGATCGGCTGATTCCCAACACGGACCGCAGACTTTCCTTGATAACGGCCGCACACGAAGGCTTGGCTTCAGCCCATGCTGGCGTGTCTGCAACTGTTTCCATCTTGCAGCAGCGTTACTGGTGGCGTGGTTTATATAAACAGACCCGTACTTATGTGCTTTCTTGTGACGTTTGTCAGCAAATTAAGCCTTCAACGGTTACTCGACCACCGCAAACACAGCTCTGCCTTTCTAACAAACCTTTTGGGGGTGTTTACCTGGATCACTGCGGTCCATTTTCTTCTGACACTGCATATAAATACATCTTAGTTGCAGTAGATTCGTGCACACGTTTCATCTGGGTTTCGCCACAACGAAGTGCTGACGCTCGAAATGTCATCAGGGATTTGCGTGTCTTTGTGGGAATTTTTGCCTGTGGCACCTTCCATTCCGACCAAGGTCCAGCGTTCGCCTCTAAGGCGTACAAGGACGCGATGAGGTCACTGGGGGTGCTGGTGCAATTTTCATCTCCATATCAGCCCGAGGGCAACTCGATTGTTGAGCGAATGAACCGTGACTTAAAGCAATCCTTGACAGCTAGAGTCTTAGGTACTGGCAGGAACTGGCTGGCCCACTTGTATGGCGTGCAACATGCACTTAATAATCTCCCTAGAAGATCTCTGGGTGGGCGGACCCCATACGAAATGCTCTTTGGCATACAAATGTTTGTGCCAGACCTTGATGGTCTAGACATGGTGGCGAATGCCGCATTCTTTGACGTAGATAATCATTCTACTATGTTGCAGGACTTACAAGAAACCCATGACAAACTTGCAAACGAACACTTGCCTTCAGCCACTGACGCTGCGTTGCAGATTCCGGTTGCCGGTTGGCTTCCAAAGGTTGGAGATCTAGTCCGAGAGAAGGTGGAGAACAAAACAGAATTGGTGCCCTCTTATCGTGCACCGGTTCCAGTTCTTGGCTTGAAGGGTACTCGTACAGTCATCTTACCACCGCTACCTGGTCGCAAAGACAACAGATACATCTCCGTGGACAATGTCAAGCTACAACATCTGGCCAATCCTGAATAGCGTGACACCTGCGGTATCATATCTAGCCATTTCAAGGACTCCTGTTTGTGGCCCTCCGACCTACACGGACACTGATGTTGCCATTGAGATGGTCACTTTGCCTGACCGCCTGCTCAACTTCCCGGCTTCCTCCTGCAACGAGGAGACCGAGTATGCCTACCCCGCCATCGAGTCAGTGGCTCATTTACCCACAACACCATTGAGCCCAACCCGTTTTTCCTTTGATTCGGCTTCCACCTCATCACTTATTCCGTCCAGCTTCAGTATTTTTATATCCTGGTTCAGAGACAATTTTTTGGTCCCACCATGGACATACATCTGGTTGGTGCTATTCCTGATTTTCCTGTTCAAGTCCATTGGCTTTGTGACAGTTTTTTTCTTGCTCATCAATGGTCACTATTTACCAGAACGCTCAGCGGTGATTTGTGTCGCTGGAACTTTGGCTCCGCATTCTTCATCTCACATCATGAAGCGTGACCACACATTTGTGAACATTTCCGCCTTCCCAGTCGCTGATGGCATCGTATGGGATGCTGTAAATTTCCAAATTCATGGACCAACCGAGATTACTAATGTACCGAATGTCCTTCGTGTTTCCATGGGTGATGTGGTAAAAAGCAATATTCATTCTGACTATTGGGATGTGCATGCCGTTGAATCGTTGTTCTCTGATTTGAAATATTATGCTGCTTTTAATGGTGAAGATTTGTACTTAAATTCTGCAAATGATGCTGATTTATATTGTTACCAGCATTGGGGCAACCATTTTCTCCAAAAACCAAGTACACTTCGGGGTACTTTTAATTACCCCCAATGGGAACATTGTCCGACCCCTTTCCCAGGTAGCTCCCAAACACTTAGGGCCCGATTCTGATGCGGGTTGGAAAAGCTTCCCGACCGAGGGCCTGATTCTGATGCGGTTAGGAAGTCCTCCTAACGGCATTTGCTCCTTCCAAATCGGATCGGGAACGTGTCTTCCCGACCGAGGGCCCAATTCTGATGCGGTTAGGAACAAATGTTCCCATTGAAGTCAATGGGAGTTCAACCAAATCGTATCTGGAAGCATCCGGATGCATCCTACTCCGCCGGTCGGACTTTCCCGATCCGAGTGGGTCGGACACCATTTCCCAACCGATTCGGTCGGGAAGCTTTTCCAACCCGCATCAGAATCGGCCCCTAAGAAGTAAATTTACTTACTTTACAGACTTTGATAGGTCAAACCCTGGGTCCTATTATTTTAAATTGAACGTTTCGTCAAATCAGAAGGTCATGTTGACACACACCAAATTGCTATATTCGAGTTCCTTTTTGGACGCATTAGCTGTGGGTGGTTATGAGCACTGGAAGGACACCATTGACTTAAAATCTATCTGGGGCACCAAATCATGGCAGGTACGCGGTACGGAAGCCTTACACCGTGCTTGCCTAATCCCGGCCCAAATTTTATTTTTAAATAGTACGATCTATCAAACAACTTGTTGGGGTTTGGCTACTTCCAAACAATTGAATGCACCCTAAATTCCCGTATTGTCTTCAAATCCCAACGGAAGCTTGCATTTTAGTATTTCACTTACAACTTTGCAAGCTTTGTTTCAAAATAATTCATTTAATATTTCTACGTTTGTTCAGTCACCCTGGTTGGCTTGGCCCATAGCATCAGATGCCTGCCAACTACGTTTTCATGACTCTGCTCCTGGTTACAAACAGGATAGGCCAGATCCAAGGTTTTCGGACTCTCGTACTGTCACAACATATTCTGTTGGTAAATTGTGTAAACAGTGGTTGCAGCACTCTTCATTAGATTCTGTAAAACAACATTTATCCCTCCTATCAGGCAACGTTGATCTGTCCGATTTTGTTCTAGGGCCTCCAGGTCCTAGACCTAAAAGATTTATTTATGAGACTTACAATGAACTCTGGAAGCTTTCGCAAATTGAAGCTGCTTCCCGCGGGAAATCGATCAGGCGAATCTAGAAAAAGTGCTCGCTGTTGTTGACAATAGTATTAATACCCTGTCTTCCCGCATTTACACATTAGAGAATATTGTTTCATCTGTTGTTGATATTGTACAAGATGATGTGTCTGTGTTATATCATGGTCAGAATCAGTTGCGTTCAGTCATGCAGTTTGCATGGACGTTGCAAACATTGAAAATGGGCAAAGTTCCATGTCATTTTTTAAACACGTCTGCCTTATTCTTGCCATTTAATTTAACTGACAAACAGCAATTCATGTCCATGAAAGATGCAACATACACTCTCTTACATATCGAAAAGATAGAGCCGTTACCATTCTCTGTGGCAGAGACTGACTCTGCAGTGTGGCTAGTTCACGGGGTTATCGCATTGCCTTTTTCTTGATTTGAGTTCAGTTCATGCATGAAACATTATCCTGTTGGCCGTTTTCAGCCTTTGGGCAGTGCCTTCTTGCATGAACTTTGGTCACTGCCTTTCATGTACAGATGCCTTAGGGACGGGAAGGAGGTCTTTCTCACAGGAGAGTCTTGCGATTCTACAGTGGGTCATTCCCTAATTTTTCAAAACATTAAATTGCACAGGGCTTGTAATGTTTCTGCTCCAAATCTTGCTTGTGTTTTAAAGGGCATTCCAGCACCTGTTATATCGCCTACTTTCACTGTGCTTGCAAATGGTAGCTATCTGCTTCTGAATAATCAAGACTGCTGTGGAATGCAGGCAGGCATCCCCTACATTGTAACGGTTTCACACCGTGTTGTGTGCTGCAAAAATGTGCTTTTTCCACCCCCGCACGAAATGATAGATAGTTCCATTTGGCCTTCCATACCCACTTTGAAGGCGGATTTCAATAAATTGAGCAGAATAAAGGCGCTATTATTAAACCAGGAGGTTATGCTCACTTCCGCACGGGAGACCTTCGTCCTCCAGGCGGCTAGTACCCACAGTGAGATACAGGCTCTTTTGAACACAAACCTCCCACAACATTTCAGTGAACTGATTCACCGCGTATTCAATGCTTCTAATACTGAAGGTCTTGTGCACTTTTTTAAAGTTGTGGGCTCTGGCCTTTTAACCTCCTTTCAAACTATATTTGGTGTAATTCCGGCTGTTATTCATTCTATTTTTTCCAGCGTCTTTGGCGGCTTCCCATTGCTCTTAGCCTTAGCTGCTGGAATATTACTTTTAATTTGTTTGCTGCGCAATGGCTGCACTTCCTGGGGGCCTACTCGACCAAGGTCGACTCCGGATGCTCCGTGAACGTATGCTCATCAGCTTCGGCGTCCTACCATTGGCGACACTCGGCGTGTCCTATAGACTTTCTTTTCGCTTTGCGTATTTCACTTGCGTGCAACCTGTGATGTCTTGCATACGATGTCCTTTCTCTTGGTCCTTGGATGTTTGCCTCTCCAATACGTCTCAATCGGACCCGGATTTTGGCCAGTTGATGGGCCCCTTAGTGGCCCATGAACAGGAATGTTCCGGCACTGGATTGATGGCGCGTGCGGCTGAACTTGGGGTTTTGGCGCAATGGGATATCTGGGCGGCTGCTCAGAATCTCCTACAACGAAGTTATATTGAGTATCACACAAGTTGTCCCGCAAGGCTGATCATTGCTCCCTATTATGAGGAACATGAATGCAGTTTTGATTTGTTGAACTGGATGGCATCTCTTTTTTCAGACGATACCAATGATGTCCTCTTGGAAGGTGTGGCAGTTTTCTGCACATACACTCTATTGGATTAGGGGCCTTCGCTTTCAACGAACTGCATTTCTGGAATTTTTTATTGTTTTCTCCTGCCCTAAGTTCTAGACCTATCTGGAATTTTTTTTTTTTTTTTTTTGTCCTGAACTTTTTTCCAATCACTGTCCTTCATGGGGACTTTTCATAAATAGACGTTTACATTCTGCTCCATCTATTTGAACTCTGTTTTCGTCCTATGTCTTGGCCAATGGACTGACCAGGGGAGGGTGTAGTGTGGTTTGTGGCCTCATTGTCTACATTGCTAAGTTAGCTTAGGTCTGGCTGCCATGATGCCTTTTTTGCACACGTTACTCTGTGACTTTGTTTTTCCAGACTCTGCTTGTGCCCGGCTACATTAGAACCGTCTGCCTTTTTACCCTTTCACCTTTTCCCATGTTCCCTGTGGGTTTCGTCTACACACCATGTACAAGGTCGAAAAACAACGTCCCTTGTTATTGCTGATCTGGTCAGCCCCTCGCACTTAGACATAACACGAAATACAGCTGCACTGGAGAAATTTGTGTGCTTTTAATATTGTGATCTCCCTGTTGGTGGCACTTTGGAGAAAAACCTTTCCAGGGAGAAGAGCTGTGCTTGTCTGATGATGTAAACCTTGCATCTAGATATTGAGGTATGGGGGTCCGCCTGACAAAGCCCAGAGGTCTTCTATTTTAATAATAAACTAGTTATTAGCACGGGGAGGGTGGTAAGGCCTTTTAGCCCTATATCCACTGTCTTTATAAAATGCTGTCCCCGTTTGTATTCTATGGAATTGTAACCATGCTTATTATTTTATCGTTATGCATTATGCTGATAGTACTGGCACGTGTACTTTATCTTAGAGCACAATAGTTGAAATAAACATTTTAAACTATACAGTGTCTCTTATTACGGACGTTGTGGACAAGTATGAGTGAGTAATGAAAGAGTGTTCTTGCTCCCGCGATTCCTGAGAGAGTCCGTGTTCTGGGATGTCTAATCATTGGTAGCTTTGCTGTAGTACGGAGAACGAATGAGACGCTAAAGCTAGTCGGATTGGGATTGTGGGTACTAAGGTGCATGGTTGGTACACCACTATACACCGAGGTCCTATTTTCCTGTGCATAGCTCTGTATATGTGCAGAATCCCCGCAATCTTCATAAGTCTGATGTAAATCTCACCATATTCCTGAAAGCATGCATGCATGTATCTGTTCCTTTTGCTAGTGGCATCATATATAAAACAAACATATAGATAGATGTATGCCTGTCATTTATACATCTAGCAACTTCAGATGCATAACACATATGAGAATACATGTGCAAGTGGAAACATACTTCAGTCACAACACCATGCAGACCTTAAAATTTGACAGACAGCACTTCACATTTCAAGCACACACTGAAAATTATGCGGTATATTTGATGTGTACCTTTCCACAGAGTCATACGAAGTAGCCTAATCACTAATCCCTCTGCCAACATGTCTTAAACATCACTTTTATACTGCAGGTTGACTATTCTGCGACTACTCAGAATGTTAGGCCTAGCCAAATATAGAGGAGCAATCCTTTGCATATCTCTGCTATAAGTCTCACCATATTCCTGAAAGTATGCATGCATGTATCTGTTCCTTTTGCTAGTGGCATCATATATAAAACAAACATACAAATAGATGTATGCCTGTCTTTTATATATATAGCATCTTCAGATGCATAACACATATGAGAATACATGTGCAAGTGCAAGTAGAGACATACCTCAGTCACAACACCATGCAGACCTTAAATTGTGACAGACTGCACTTTACATTTCAACCAGACACTGAAAATTATGCGGTACATTTGAAGTGTACCTTTCCACAGACTAATACGAAGTAGCCTAATCACCAATCCTTCTGCCAACATCGCTTAAACCTCACTTTTGTGCTGCGGCTTCACTATTCTGCGACTACTGAGGGTGTTGGGCCTACCCAAATATAAAGCAGCAACCCTTCTCATAAGTCTGTTGTAAGTCTCACCATATTCCTGAAAGCATTACATGTGTATGTACCTTTTACAAGTGCAATCATCTATAAAAGAAACATATACATAGATGTATGCATGTCTTTTTTACATCTAGCAACTTCAGATGCATAACAGATATGAGAATACATGTGCAAGTGGAAACATTCCTCAGTCACAACACTATGCAGACCTTAAAATTTGACAGACAGCACTTCACATTTCAAGTTGACACTGAAAATTATGCGGTATATTTGAAGTGCACCTTTCCACAGACTCATACGAAGTAGCCTAATCACTAATCCCTCTCCCAACATGTCTAAAACCTCACTTTTGTACTGTAGGTTGACTATTCTGCGACTACTCAGAATGTAAGGGCTAGCAAAATATAAAACAGCAATCCTTTGCATATCTCTGCTATAAATCTCACCATATTCCTGAAAGTATGCATGCATGTATCTGTTCCTTTTGCTAGTGGCATCATATATAAAACAAACATACAAATAGATGTATGCCTGTCTTTTATATGTATAGCATCTTCAGATGCATAACACATATGAGAATGCAAGTGCAAGTAGAGACATACCTCAGTCACAACACCATGCAGACCTTGAAATTTGACAGACTGCACTTTACATTTTAACCAGACACTGAAAATTATGCGGTACATTTGAAGTGTACCTTTACACAGACTCATACGAAGTAGCCTAATTACTAATCCCTCTGCCAACATCTCTTAAACCTCACTTTTGTGCTGCAGCTTCACTATTCTGCGACTACTCAGGGTGTTGGGCCTACCCAAATATAAAGCAGCAACCCTTCTCATGAGTCTGTTGTAAGTCTCACCATATTCCTGAATGAATGCATGCATGTGTATGTACTTTCTACAAGTGCCATCATATATAAAACAAACAAATAGATAGATGTATGCCTGTCATTTATACATCTAGCAACTTCAGATGCATAACACATATGAGAATACATGTGCAAGTGGAAACATACCTCAGTCACAACACCATGCAGACCTTAAAATTTTCCAGACAGCACTTCACATTTCAAGCAGACACTGAAAATTATACGGTATATTTGAAATGTACCTTTCCACAGACTCATACGAAGTAGCCTAATCACTAATCCCTTTACCAACATGTCTTAAACCTCACTTTTGTACTGCAGGTTCACTATTCTGCAACTACTCAGGATGTTGGGCCTAGCCAAATATAAAGCAGCAATCCTTTGCATATCTCTGCTATAAGTCTCACCATATTTCTGAAAGTATGCATGCATTTGTCTTTTCCTTTTCTAGTGGCATCATATATAAAACAAACATCCAAATACATGTATGCCTGTCTTTTATATGTGTAGCATCTTTAGATGCATAACACATATGAGAATACATGTGCAAGTAGAGACATACCTCAGTCACAACACCGTGCAGACCTTAAAATGTGACAGACTGCACTTTACATTTCAAGCAGACACTGAAATTTATGCGGTACATTTGAAGTGTACCTTTCCACAGACTCATAGGAAGTAGCCTAATCACTAATTCCTCTGCCAACATCTCTTAAACCTCATCATTTTTGTGCTGCAGCTTTGCTATTCTACGACTACTCAGGGTGTTGGGCCTACCCAAATATAAAGCAGCAACCCTTCTCATGAGTCTGTTATAAGTATCACCATAATCCTGAAAGCTTGCATGCATGTGTATGTACCTTTTACAAGTGCCATCATATATAAAACAAACATATAAATAGGTGTATGCCTGTCTTTTATACGTCTAGCAACTTCAGATGCATAACACATATGAGAATACATGTGCAAGTGGAAACATACCTCAGTCACAACACATGCAGACCTTGAAATTTGACAGACAGCACTTTACATTTCAAGCAGACACTGAAAATTATACGGTATATTTGAAGTGTACCT
Source organism: Calotriton arnoldi (assembly GCA_963921515.1). NCBI lineage: Eukaryota > Metazoa > Chordata > Amphibia > Caudata > Salamandridae > Calotriton > Calotriton arnoldi. The sequence continues at coordinate 87,964 of CAWUFW010015820.1, read as the reverse complement.
TTCCACAGACTCATACGAATTAGCCTAATCACTAATCCCTCTACCAAAATATCTTAAACCTCACTTTTGTGCTGCAGGTTCACTATTCTGCGACTACTCAGAATGTTAGGCCTAGCCAAATATAAAGCTTCAATCCTTCGCGTATCTCTGCTATAAGTCTCACCATATTCCTGAAAGTATGCATGCATGTGTCTGTTCCTTTTGCTAGTGGCATCATATATAAAACAAATATACAAATAGATGTATACCTGTCTTTTGTATGTATAGCATCTTCAGATCCATAACACATATGAGAATACATGTGCAAGTGGAAACATACCTCAGTCACAACATCATGCAGACCTTAAAATTTGAGAGATAGCACTTCACATTTCAAGCAGACACTGAAAATGATGCGGTACATTTGAAGTGTACCTTTCCACAGACTCATACGAAGTAGCCTAATCACTAATCCCTCTGCCAACATCTCTTAAACCTCACTTTTGTGCTGCAGCTTCACTATTCTGCGACTACTCAGGGTGTTGGGCCTACCCAAATAGAAAGCAGCAACCCTTCTCATAAGTCTGTTGTGAGTCTCATCATATTCCTGAAAGCATGCATGCATGTGTATGTATCTTCATATATAAAAGAAACATATACATAGATGTATGCCTGTCTTTTATACGTCTACCATCTTCAGATGCATAACACATATGACAATACATGTGGAAGTAGAGACGTACCTCAGTCACAAGTCCATGCACATCTTAAAACTTTACAGACTGCACTTTCAATTGAAAGCAACACCTAAAATTATGTGGTGTACTTCAATTGTACATTTCCGCACACTAATACAAACTACCATAACCGCTTATCCATCTTCCAATATACACATATTACAATACACAATCTATTTCAATCATCATTTAAGTACAATAAAACAAACTATAATACACATCTCTACATTTAATGACATATTTCAAACATCACAGTTCTTGAATAATTTTTAAACTTTGAAAATAAAGCTAATACATAATACACCTCACAAATTTGTAACTAACCTTTCAAATAGTATTGTAGAATATGAAATATCAGAAACTCTTAAAAGATTTTTTTTGCACGCCATCAATGTAATGCACCACTTTCAATAAGGTAAAATCAGTAATGGCAAATGTTCCCTCTCTTTCTCCACACAAATAAATGTAAGTAACAAATCACATTCCTTCCTACATTATTTCAAATTGTGAAACACATTTCTATTGGTTAGACATATTGACCCTTACCAACTGACTTCTAAAAGTGCCCAAACTGGTTTTGTAATTTTTCTGGAGTCCCGACTTCACCACGTGGCCGCAGTGTAGCGTCGCTATGGAGTCGCGAATCCATACGGGAGTTCGAAAACCTATTACTAATAATACTAGTATTATTTTTTGAGAACACACCACTTCTAAATATACTACTGATTTGGGAAATCTTACTTTAATAGCATATCACTCATATATAAATTACAATTTCATATTTTAAAACCACAGTTAACTTTCAACCCTTCCCCCATTCTGCTTAATCCCAGTTTCCATAGTAGCAGTTTCTGCAACATTCAACTGTACTGACAGGTCACAAGTTCAACATATTTTCAAGTTCACTACAGTAGCTTACAAATGCAAATAGCAGGTGTGGCTGACTTTTGCAAAATATTACCTTATCCTATCTGCTGTACCTTTGAAACATTTTTTAATAACTATTAAGAAACATGCGTCTTCAAGAAAGTAACATGCATCCTATTTTTGAGTGTACAATGTTCATGAACAGCCAATCAGTTATCTCCCTTTTCAAAAACAGCATTTTCTCCACCATTTAGATACCTCTCCCACCATTTTAGATACCTCTCACTCTACCAACTGACTACCTCAGCTACAGACATCTTTTCATTACTTCCAGACATCCCTTCAAGATGCTTACAGTATGGATTGTTGGGCACAGCTATGTTTTCTGGTGCAAAAGGTATGCTGAACACAGAGGTATTGACAAAGACCTAGCTTTGCAAAATGTGGATATTAAATGAATTGCACAGAGAGGATTAAAGTGGCACCAATTGATGCCTTAGATTAAAACCTTTTTGCATCTCCAACCCCCTGACCTCATGATTGTGCACCGTGGTGGCAATGACCTAGGCACATTGACTGGAGTAGGACTGGAAATGCTCATGAAGTAAACCTTTGCACAATTGATGTTGCTTTTCCCTCAAACTGTCTTTGTATACTCTAATATATGCCAAAGACAGAAATGGAAGTGGTCAAATCAATTCTGTCCACAGATTGAGAAAGAATGTCTATAAAGCTGTTTCTGCTTACCTTAGAGACCATAGGATGGGCTCCATCTATAACAACAATCTATGATTTGATATGGATGAAACCTTTCAGAAGTTATGGAGTACACTTCACAGATCAAGGGAACAGAGTCTTTCTCACTAATCTTAAGCTGTGCATCCGCTCTTACATGTAGCTACAACAAACTCATAATGAAAACAAGGGCTCTGTTTAGAGCCACCCTATTACATAATAGTGAATCTTATATTTTTTTTAAACATACATATTGTATTTTTTATTTTTTTGTGGAATCGCGACCCTGTCCACGGGGGGCCGCGGTGAGAGCCGCAATAGGGTCGCAACTCCAAAATTGAATGAAAAAAAATGCCCCACTTTCATTACTCGGTATCCGCCCCGAGGACCCCATCCCCCAGGGTATGTTCTCACGTAGGGGACCGCGGGGGAGCCCCAATGCCCCCGCGGTCCCAGCCGGCTCCCCGCATTCTGTGGGAGCCGGCATTGCTTTTGGACAAGGGGAACTGCTAACATGCAGCTCCCCTTGTCCAAAAGCAATTCTGCTTTGCTTCATGGAAGCGAGAGCAGGTTTCCTGCTCTCGCTTCCACAAAGCAAAGCAGAAGTTTGCAATGGGAGGGCGGAAGCCATGCTCCCGCCCTGCCATTGCAAACTGCAATGTCCCGGGCTTGGGCACCCTGGGACATTGCCGGAACCGGCCCTGGTGGGTGGCAATCCCCAGGGCCATAGAGGGCTCCAGGAAGGGGGCCGTGCAGCCCCCCTCCCAATGTGAAGATAGCCCCGGGGAGGTGGTGGTCCCCGGGGCATGGGGGGGCCCATGAGACCCCCCACCCATAATAAAGGATTGCCCCGGGTAGGTGGTGGTCCCCGGGGCTTGGGGGGGCACGGGCCCCCACATAATAATTGTGTATTGCCCCCAAGACCTGGCCCACCCGGGGGGCTTCTAGAAAATGAAGCGCGGGAGACCGCGCTTTGTTTTTTTTTAAATTCTCTGTGGGATTCGCGAACCCAGCACGAATCCCTCCGAAAGTTCTTGGCCCTGGGGGTCCCTGTGGGATCCCTAGCAGGCCTAAGGGTTTCAGGGTGTTTCTACCCTGCCCCCCTTTCATCATTTTTAACCTTTTTTCTTGTGACTCGGTTCAACCAAGTCACAAGATGGCTGCCGACACTTCTTGGTTTCAAGTGTTGGCAGCCAATCAGAATGAAGCTTGTGATCGGGAGGGTTCGCGAATCCACCGCGGTCACCAGATATCGATATTTTTTATTTTTAATTTCTCATGAACTACTGAACGAATTTACACCATTTAAATAAAAGGTCACTTTCTGAACTAAGAGCTATCTTTTTGCCAAACTTGGTATAATTCTGTTCAGCCGTTCGGGCTGTAGCCTGTTTTAAAATTTCCTATGAAAATGAACATGGAGAAAACATGTTTTGGGACCCCCCTTTTTTTCTCGGTCCTCGCTTGACAAATCACCCCGCAATTTTGAAGACAGGAGCTGACTGGAGCGCCCCATTAGTTTTGAACATTTTGGGAAGATTCGTCAAACGGCGCCAAAGATATAGGCAAATCAAAAAACACTTTTCCTATGGAAACTAGGTCCTAACTATAACTACCTACTGGCAACTGCTAGTAGGCCTATGATTAAAGATTTTCCTGTATAAATGGCAAAAGGCGTTGTCCCTTTCTAGCTCGGCGTGGATGGCACTGTGCTAATCCTATGCTTAAAAACTTTGCTAGAAAAACAGACATTTGAGGTGAGCAGATTTAGAGTGTCACTGGTGTTGCAGGGTGCTCTATGTAGGATCTGCTCTCTACCTAAATTTGGGAACTACCCACAGCTCTCTGCTTCCTATTATATATATATAATACGAACACTCAGGAGATGCCAGTTCTTTCAGGTTTAATGGTCAATGGTAACGCGTTTGAACAGCAACACTGTCTTGATCACACTGTGTCGAAACGTGTTAGCTTTGACCATTTAACCTGAAAGAAATGGCATCTCCTGAGTGTGCGTGTTACTGGGACGCTAATTGTGATATTTATCGTCTACTGGCTCCACCGGCTTTACGCACCACCTGCCAACAGGCCGTGGATTTTGGAAGGAGCTCTGTTTTGCTTGGATATATATATATATATACATATTACCTACTGGCGGTCGCCAGTAGGTAGTTATAGTTAGAACCTAGTTTCCATAGGAAAAGCATGTTTTGATTTGCTAATAACTTTGGCGTCATTTGATGAATCTTCCTGAAATTCTCCAAAGAAAAAGTCTATCCAGGTCAGCTCCTATCCTGAAAGTTTGGGGGTGATTCGTCAAGCGGGGGCTGAGAAAAAAGGGGCGTCCCAAAACTCGTTTTCTCCATGTTACTTTCCATAGGAAATTTTGCGACGAGCTACAGCTCGAACTGCCAAATGGAATTACCCTACATTTGGCAGAACGGTAGAGCTTGGTTCAGAAAGCAACCTTTTTTTTAAATGGTGTAAATCCGTTCAGTAGTTTTTGAGAAATTCAAAAAATAAGAGTCAAAAAATCAATTTCCCATAGGAAACTTTGTGCAGGGCTACCGCCGAAACTACTGAACGGAATTACTCCAAATTTGGTAGTGCTTGGGTCAGAAAGCGACCTTTTTAAAAATGTGTAAATCCGTTCAGTAGTTGCTGAGAAATTAGAAAAATAAAAGTTTCGATATCTGGGCGGAGCCTAAGTCGCGTGCGCGAGCTTCACTGTGATTGGCTGCTAGCACTCCAAACCAGGAAGTGTTGGCAGCCATCTTGTGGCTCGGTAGAAGCGAGTCACCCGAAAATGGAGAAACGAAGGTATAAAACAAGGGAAGGGGCAGGGTAGAAAAACCCTGACCCACTAGGTCTGCTCAGGGGGTCCCAGGAGGACCTCCAGGGCCCAAAAAATCATTTTTTTTTAAATAAAAAATCGGCAAAAATTTGCGCTGGGGTTGCGGGTTCTCGCGTTTTATTTTAATGAGGCCCTTGGGTGGGCTAGGTTGCGGGGGTATTTCTTAAAAAATAATAGCAGGGGTTCGCAGGAGTGGCGGGGGGCCGCTGGGGTCCACGCAGCCCAGGGGCTTCACTCATGTTGGAAGGGGGGTTGCACGGCCCCCCTTCTGAAGCCTTGTATGTGCTTGTAACTTTGGCGTCGTTTGACGAATCTTTATGAAATTATCCAAAAAGTTTCTCTTTTTTGGATTACCTCTTATATTGAAAGTTTGGGGGTGAATGGTGTAGGAGGGGCTGAGAAAAAAGAGGGTCCTAAAACGTGTTTTCTCCATGCAATTTCCATACGAAACTTTACAGAAGACTACAGGTGAAACTACTGAACGGAATTACGCCAAATTTGGCAGGGAGAAAGGTGATGGTCCAGAAAGCACGCTTTTGTTTAAATGGTGTAAATCCGTTCAGTAGTTTTTGAGAAATATCAAATTTTATAGATATCGATATTTGAGAATTCTGACATGTGATTGGCTGAGGGGTTACAAGCCGCAGCTTGCGGCTTATTGGCTGTGAATGGTTGAAACCAGGAAGTGTTGGCAGCCATTTTGTTATTTACTCCATCAGCTCGCATCTCTCCGTGTAGAAGCCATCGGGTTCATAGTTTTACCTCTGCGAGGCAACACTGGCATCTGTGTCTGTGTGAGATATGCCTTTCAGGCTGCTTCTCCTCATATCAACAGGTCGCGGCTATGTCTTTAGAAGCCCGTCCATCGGCTCAGAGCTCTGTGAGTCTGTCTGTCGGCACGACCCCCTACACTACACAAAGACTACCCAAACACCACTGCACTGTCGTAAACTCCAAATCACTACCCCAACACGATCCCCAACACTACCCAAACACCAGTGCACTACCCTAAACCCTAAATATACCCCCAGCATGACCCACTACCCAAACACCACTGCACTACCCTAAACCCTAAAATACTACCCCCAGCACAACCCCCTACACTACCCAAACACCACTGTACTACCCTAAAGCATAAAACAGTAGCAGTCCGTCGGCTTGCAGCTGTGCGTCTGCGAGCCGTCATGTCCCTAGCTGTACATGTCCGAGTGAGTCTGTTAGGTGATAGGTGTGTGTCTGCTAGCAGGGCGGTTGGCCCGTTGTTGTCCCTTTGCGAGTTAGACCGGAGTTCTCCCTCTGCGAGCCAGCACGCTGGTGTGCGTTTGCGAGCCGACGGCCAGTAGGTCACACTGTGCGAGCCGATTTGACGGCCCGTAGCTCTCCCTGTGCGAGCTGAGCCCACGGGCCGCAGGTGTCCCTCTGCGAGGCTGCTCGACGGCCTGCAGGTCTCCCTGTGCTAGCCGGATCGCAGCTGTCACTCTGCGAACCGATATTGGGAATATAAGGCGGCTCTAAAAAGAGCCCTTGTGTTTATTAGTTGGAGCTACATATAAATGCGGATGCACAGCTTCAGGTTATTCAGAAAAACTCGTTTTCCCTGATCTGTGAAGTGTACTCCATCACTTCTGTAGATATCAGCCATATGAAAACGTATGCTATTGTTGTAGATCGACCCCATTCTATGGTCTCTGAGGTATGCAGACACAGCTTTGTTCACATTCTTCCTAGATTTTTCAATCTGAGGACAAAATTGGTTTGACCATTTCCACTTCTGTCTTTGGCATATATTGGAATATACAAAGACAGTTTGAGGCAAAAGCAATATCAATTGTCGAAAGGTGTCCTTCATTAGCATTTCCAAACCTACCCCAGTCAATGTGCCTAGGTCGTTTCCACCACAGTGCACAATCATGAGGTCAGGGTGTTGGAGATGCAAACAGGTTTTAACCAAAGGCAACAATTGGTGCCACTTCAATCCTCTTTGTCCAAACCATTTAATGTCCACATTTTGTAAACCTAGGTCTAAGTCAATACGTCTCTGTTCTGCATACCTCTTGCACCAGAAAACATAGCTATGTCCTAACATCCACACTAGCATTTTGAAGGTATGGCTGGGAGGAATGGATAGATGTCTGTAGCTCATGCAGTCCGTTCGTAGAATAAGAGATATGTTTAAAGATGGAGAACTACTTTTTTGCCATACAAAACGATACCTGATTGGGAGATGAAAAGCATTGTTTTTTAAAAGTAGGGTGCACATTCGTTTGGTGGAAAAGCATCTTTGTGTTTGGTTAAGAAAAAGCAGTTTAAACGTGGAGTACATATCATAGGATAAAATTTGCTCAACTCAACCACACCTGCTACTTGCATTTGGAAGGCACTGTTCGAACTTAAAACAATCGTGAACTTTTAACCTGCACTTGCCATTAAATGTTCGCGAAAATGTTGCAAAAAAATATCGTTAGGTTTAAAAAAATTGATGAACTTTTAACCTGCACGTGTTGTAGAATGTTCTAGAAAGTGTGTTGATAGAATACGTTGCACTTCTGACTTCTATGTATCCTTGAATATTAAAAAACTGTTTATATGGAAAATTTTTAAAAAAAACAATAGAGAGAAGTTTTGAAACCTAAAAGAATCAAGGAACTATTCTAATTTGTTCATTACATGTATTTATGTGTGGAGCAACAAAATTACAGACACAACAGGACCAGGAAGAGGAAGAAGCAGGGAGTGGGGGGACGGGGGAAGATGGCCACAATGGTACACATGCACAATTAAGTACAGCACAACTATAGACAAACCATGGCCAAAATGAAACACACCAACAAGGAGCACAAGTCACACAACCCGCCAACATCACATCACTGAACAAGCATAGAAGTGAAAACCACACTGCAGGAAAGGGAGAAGGGTGAACAAAAGCTCACATGAAGGGACATCTCACACACAATGCAGCACACACACATAGGAAGCAGAGTACACCAACATCCAACACAATGTTGTCCAAACACAAAGATTCGCACAATCAAACACAGGACACAAATGCACTCGCCTGAGGCGGATAAGCGTCCCAAAGCATCAGTACAAAACAGGCACATGAGAACGCATAAGTACAAACCCACAGTCCGGATGGGGTAGCAATTCACGTATGGCAGGCAGCCAGAGAGTCCGTGACACACACATTGGCATACAAATGAAGGCACTACACATTTGAAGACAAGTGAAAATGTGGAAACTTTATTAAAAAAAAGTGCGTGTCAGTACAGCCAAGAGTAGTGCCACGATATGCAGAGAAATGCAGCAGCATGGCTGAATAAGGAACGTAGGAAAACGTCCATGTTCACCTCGGGGTAGTCCAACACCAACACACGTCAGTGTCAAGCAGCGTTGGTTGTCCACGCTTCGGACATGATTCGACGCCAATGCAGCCATGTCCAGTGTTGTTTTGGGACATGTGAACAGATGTACAACGTGCAATGATGCGGAGGGCCACGTGCAATGTGGCACATCGAGTCGTAGTTGGAGGTACCTTGTCACTCGTCCATGAACGCGAGTGCAGCTCCGTAAGCCACTATCTCTAATGAGTGATGGTTGGCCACAATATTTGACATGTCGTCGACGTAATCCATCAGCTGACCAGGACAGATGTGCTGACTCCAACCACTGTACCCAATGTGCACCAAAGCAGAATCGGGAAGTGGGTCAATTTGCTCACTGCATACTACAACACGTGCAATCTCCCAGGCCCAGTTCCCAACATCCATGCCAAACATCCATGCATGCCATAAACGGGCATCAACATGACAGTCCTGGTCGTGGTCCAACAGGGGGTGCACACACCTGTCGTAATCCATGTCAGCTACCCACTCGTTGGAGAGGCACACGTCCATGCACCACTCGGATAGGCACGTGCGACATTGCAATACAGGTTGAACGCAGGTGACGTCCGCAATGCAGAAGCACAGCCGGTAAGTGATCCGCAGTACTGCCAAAGGCAGTGCACCCAGGACATGCAGCAGACGTGCAAGGTATAGGTGGACGTGCATGGAGTCGACCATGTGTTTGGGATGCTCTGCCATTGCGTCAGTGGCTCTGCTTGTAGCTGCACTGGCTTGCCGTGTGCCAGTCTTGTGGATGAAATGGCACAGCTTGGTGCAATGAGCCGGGTCTGTGTGCAATGGGTGCAGGGCAGGGGTGTGGTGGGAGTACGTGTGAAGGCCATTTCAGGCACGCTAACTACGGCGAAGGACTTTTGAGTGTGGGATGTGTACTCGTTGTTCTCAAATCGGGCAGTGCGTAGTGTGGGAGACGGATGCAAATATTATCGTATCTGTCAGGGGGGGGCTGGCCACTCGCAAGTTCCTTCTCGGAGCAGCAGATGTGCTACTGCAAGATAGCTCAGACAAAGAACCTTTCATCCCTACAGTAAGTTCTCCAGCTGCATTCATACAGGATGTGTACAAAGGCCGGTCGTGGGTGTTGTGGGATGTCTGCGACCCTGGTCATCATGGATGAGATGCCCAGCACGTGGCACATGGGCGGGTTCACTGTGTGTTACGTTGCCAAACAGCTGCTCCTCCCTCCCACGAGCCCTCACACTTTTATACGGTGCACTGTTGTATCCCGTGCACTCCTACGGCACACCATTGTAATGTCTATTTGCGCATGTCCTGCGGCATTCCAACCACACCGTGAGACTGCAGTTTGGAGGTGGTGCATGCCACTGTACAACATCGACTGCTGTGGCCCTTGTGGCGGCCACACCAGAACACAGAGACACACTTACCGCACTTCCTGAACACAGACATGTCTGAGACACCCCGTTCCCCTTGCCGGATAGGCATACCCCTGCGCTGACCTGTGTACGCCGGACCAGCACACGCCGCTTGTGCATGCAGGAGGATGCGTGCGTAGCTACATGTCCAGGCTCACTGCCAACGCTGAGGTGACATGGTAACGTCCGCTGACACTGTGATGTTGCAGGGCCGGTGCCTATCATGCTAACACAATGACCACATGGACACACTTTCTCAGATGCGGGTTCGGGGGGCGTTGGCGCTCCTGGGGTTGTTGCGATGAGTGTTGTGGACCTCATGGGTATCCGTGTATCATGCTCATTGACTGTATGGCACCTGTGGGTGTTTCGGTGTGGCTCTTGGCTGTGTTCCCTTTCATGCTGCAGGTAGTCGTCCTGCTTAGCACCAGCAGAAAGCAGGTTTAAAATCCCTGGTGCTAACGCGGCTTATCGCCGGAATTTGTTTCGCATCGCAGTTGTTGTCAAAGTTGTGATGTGGTTTTTTCGTGTACAGCAAAATAAACAAACTGGGTAGTGTATCCCGTCAAGATACAGCACCTGACCCACTATTCCCAATCAATATAAATACAATTACATTTCTTCATTGATTTTGTGTGTACACTGTAAGTGCACCCACTACCACAGTGCAATTCAATACAGGATTTTAGTATTTAGAATAAATCACAAAGGTGCACCGCGTGTCTTTTTGCACGGGAACGCCTACTCTGCATTTCATTATCAGCACTTTAATGCAACTAAAGTTGAGATAAATATAACACACTATTCAGAAGCTGGTGCAAACTGCAGACATCACCAGTATTCCCGTGATAACTGCCCCAAAATGTAACACCATGGTGGACACCACGAAATAACAATAATAAGAACGAGAAAGAGTCACACAGCACTTAAGTAACAACCAAAAACTTTATTGAATTTTTTTTTTTTTTATCAAACTTTATTTTTTCGTAAACGTATATATAAAGGATAAACTAAATTTAACAAACTGAACACAAAACAACAAGGTGGAAGACTCCTGTCGGGACCATGAATGTCGACGACACAGCCTGGAAAATAAAGCACAAAATAAGGACGTGTGTAATGCGCATATCAAAGGAGTGAGACACAGAGAAGGAAAAAAAGTCAGAGAGAAAAAGAGAGGGAAGGAGAAAGGGAGAAGGGAGATAGAGAAAGAGAAGAAAAGAAAGGAAGAGAGCGAGAGAGTGAAGAGAGGGAAGTGAGAGAGAGAGAGAGAGAGAGAGATACTGCCGCCCCTGCGCATCCATGACTAAATAATTACCTGCTGCCACCGGAGTGTCTACCAGTGGGCACTCCACGTGCCCATCAAAGCTCCGCGGCCCGGCAGATCTCACAGATGTCGCTGAGTCCTGAGTCATGAATGGCAGAGACCACATCAGCTTCTCCGCGGCCCGGCAGATCTCACACATGTCGCTGAGTCCTGAGTCATCAATGGCGGAGACCTCATCAGTTTTTGGTGCCGCTAACCCTGTGCAATGCAAGTCAGCGCCACGTGGTGGTAGGCCGCTGACAGCCTTACAACTTAGGGTGCGACTAATCCTGTGCAACTCAAGTCTGCGCCACGTGGTCGAAGGCCGCTGACGGCCACATCAGCTGCGGGTGGCACTAACCCTGTGCAACTCAAGTTCGCGCCACGTGGTGGTAGGCCCCTGACGGCCACATTAGCTTCGGGTGGCAGTAACCCTGTGCAACTCAAGTCCGCGCCACGTGGTGGTAGGCCCTTGACGGTCACATCAGCTTCGGGTGGCAATAAACCTGTGGAACTCAAGTCCGCGCCACGTGGTAGTAGGCCCCTGATGGCCTCAGAGCTCAGGGTGCGACTAACCCTCTGCGCAACTTTCCATGAGTCTTTATGATTGCGACCCGTGGAGCGTCCGCCATCCAGTCACCACCGGCAATAAAGGATGTGACGTTGTGGATCCATTATATTTGCGTTGTCACATGGCCTGTGACGCATGTGCCGGATGGGTGTGGTGTGTGTGCAAACCTGCCCTCAGGGACAGTGACATGTTGACAACTAGACCACTGACCTGCACACCAACAGCGAGTACGCCTGCAACAGGTAGCTATGTGGGGGGTGTGAAAACGTGTTTTCTCAATGGATTTTCCATAGGAAACTTTAGACAAGGCTACAGGTCAAACTGCTGAACGGAATTACGCCAAATTTGGCAGGGAGAAAGGTCTTGGTCCAGAAAGCGCGCTTTCTCGCATCGAGTGAAAATATAAAAGAAAGGTCTCGGGGGCAATTTAATATACCGGAGCTCTGTTTCTGCAAGATAACTCTTTCACGCTCCGTCTGCCCAACATCACCACTTCGCAGCTATGCCGTTAGAAGCCAGTCCGTCGGCTCGCAGCTCTCTACGTTTGCGAGCTAGTCCGCTACTGTGCCTGTACCTCTGCGAGGTACTACGCTGCTGTTCCTTTGGGAACGGACGGGTCATAGTACTGCGTGTGTGAGTCGAGCGGACGGGCCGCAGTTGTCCCTCTGCGAGCCTGGGTGCGAACTTTTCATAACTCACAGTACATAAGCATTGAAAAACCATTTTGTGATTCAGTCCGTCAGCTTGCATCTGTTCGAGGCATTTCTGAAACATATCGGAGTTCTTTCTCTGAGAGATACCCCTTTCACACTGCCTCTCCCCACATCAGCAGGTAACGCACCCTCTTCCCACATTACCAACATACCCCCAACAACCTTCTTGGGCCCGGAAGTGTCCCTGTGCGGTTGGACAAACAAGAATCTTAGTCATGTATAGGTTTACATATAAAACATTTTATTTAAAGAAAACAACAACAAATAAAACTGAAGGGAGTCTGGTGCTGTGGTCGCTGCGACGAAGTTGGGGTCACTGCCATTCAGGACTCAGGACATAGTTCCACATGTGGGATCGGCTTGTATTGAACAGCGTTAGTGGCACCACGTGTCGCGCCTTGTGTTGTACAAGGTTAGTGGCACCACGTGTCGCCGGCCTTGCATATGGAAATATGTCTCACTAACCAAAGGGAGTCTGGTGCTGTGGTCGCTGCCACGGACTTGGGGTCACTGCCATTCAGGACTCAGGACACAGTTCCACATGTGGGATTGGCTTGTGTTGAACAGGGTTAGTGGCACCACGTGTCGCTGGCTTGTGTTGAACAGGGTTAGTAGCACCACATTTCGCGGCTTGCGTTGCAGAGGGTTAGCGGTACCATATGTCGCAGGCTTGTGTTGAACAGGGTTAGTGGCACCACGTGTCACGGCTTGTGTTGAACAGGGTTAGTGGCACCACGTGTCCAAAGTTGGAATTGCGAGCTATGCTGCCCGCAGTGTAGACTGTTAATGAGTGTTCGTTTGCACTTGAAATTGAATTTGGTGATTGTACTAAAGCTATAACTGATATAAAAAAATTTCTTGAAGAAAGGATACTAAAAGGATATTATGTAGATTTTAGGCCTGTGATAGTCACTTGCCTAGTGGACTCTGTAATTAATGAATCAATACTTAATTTTAATTGTGAGCCCTACTGACAGCAGTGTAGGTGTATCATGAAAAGATGAAATAAGTATAGAATACACTGACGAAGTGTTGTATTTTCTGAGTACAATCTTCTTGTTAGAAATTAGCATTTAAAAATCGAATTGCGAGCTCTGCTGCCTGCAGTGTAGACTGCTATTGAGTGTTCGTTTGCACTTGAAGATGAATTTGGTCATTGTACTAAACTATAACTGATATAAAAAAAGTTCTTGAAGCAAGGATACTAAAAGGATATTATATAGGGTTTAGGACTGTGATAGTTACTTGCCTACTGGACTCTGTAGTTAATGAATCAAGAAATAATTTTAATTGTGAGCCCTGATGACCGCAGTGTAGGACAGAGGTAGCGGTCAGCAAGGGCCCATAGCCACGTGGTGTTGAGTTGAGGTGCACAGTTAGTGGCACCAGAAGCATTGAGACTGTATGAGCCTGTGATGATGCTTGGTGCGGACGGGCCGCACTGGGAGCAATGTGTCTTGCCTACTGGTCTGCGTCATGTGCAATCAGGACTCTATGTGAATTGTGAGGCATGCTGACCGTAGTGTAGGCCAGAGGTAGCGGTGAGCAAGGGCCCACAGCCACTGCATAGGTTGGTGGCCGCACCGGCCTGCGTAGTTCAGGTACAGTGGCACCACGTGTCGCCGGCCTTCCATATGCAAATACCCGTCACTAATCGAAGAGAGTCTGGTGCTGTGGTCGCTGCCACGGACTTGGGGTCACTGCCATTCAGGACTCAGGACACAGTTACACATGTGGGATCGATTAAAGGGGTAAAAAACTTAATGATAAATAGCAATGGAAAATGCACTTGCACTTTAGGCACCACCTGTGATACTCTACATATATTATTAGATTGCTTGAAGATTTTAGATATACGAAGAGAGATTTTAGGTCCGATTTTTAAAAAATATGAAATTAAAAATAGGTTGCAAGCTGTAAATTTCTTAGTGGGAATGATGAATTTGGATATAGCCTGTGCTATTGGGAAATATATAAATAAAGTGAAAGAGCTCCTTAAATGTAAAGAGTATTGATGAAATCTAGATCTTTTAAGCTACAGGGAGAATGAGTTATTAATGGATAGAAGCATTGTGTGAGACATACTAGAAGGTCTGTGTGCCTCAAAATGGAATAGTTGGTTTTATTAAATTTTAAGATGATTTTTATCTCGCATTTTTATGATATGTGAATTATGGGCTTAAGAAAATGTATTATATATTCTATGATTCTGACTTGCTTATTTTATTGAATGTTATGCTGTTTAGTGTATACTTTTATGGTTGTAAAAAACCGAATAAAGTTTTATTGACTGACTGACATGTGGGATCGGCTTGTGTTGAACAGGGTTAGTGGCACCACGTGTTGCCGGCCTTCCATATGGAAATATGCCTCACTGATCGAAGGGAGTCTGGTGGTGTGGTTGCTGCCACGGACTTGGGGTCACTGCCATTCAGGACTTAGGACACAGTTACACATGTGGGATCGGCTTGTGTTGAACAGGGTTAGTGGCACCATGTGTCGCCGGCCTTCCATATGCAAATACGCCTCACTAATCGAAGGGAGTCTGCTGCTGTGGTTCTCTCACGGAGTTGGGGTCACTGCCATTCAGGACTCAGGGCACAGTTACACATGTGGGATCGGCTTGTGTTGAACAGGGTTAGTGGCACCACGTGTCGCCGGCTTGTGTTGAACAGGGTTAGTGGCACCACGTGTCCAAAATTCGAATTGCGAGCTCTGCTGCCCGCAGTGTAGACTGCTAATGAGTGTTTGTTTGCACTTGAAGATGAATTTGGTGATTGTACTAAAGCTATAACTGATATAAAAAAAGTTCTTGAAGCAAGGATACTAAAAGGATATTATGTAGGTTTTAGGCCTGTGATAGTTACTTGCCTACTGGACTCTGTAATTAATGAATCAAGGCTTAATTTTATTGTGAGCCCTGATGACCGCAGTGTAGGCCAGAGGTAGCGGTCAGCAAGGGCCCATAGCCACGTGGCGTTGAGTTGAGGTGCACAGTTAGTGGCACCAGAAGCATTGAGAATGTATGAGCCTGTGATGCTGCTTGGTGCGGACGGGCCGCACTGGGAGCAACGTCTCTTGCCTACTGGACTGCATCATCTGCAATCGCGACTGTATCTGAATTGTGAGCCCTGCTGACCACAGTGTAGGCCAGCGGTAGCGGTGAACAAGGGCCCACAGCCACGTGCATAGGTTGGTGGCCCCACCGGCCTGCGTAGTTCAGGTTCAGTGGCACCACGTGTCGCCGGCCTTCCATATGCAAATACGCCTCACTAATCAAAGGGAGTCTGGTGCTGTGGTCGCTGGCACGAAGTTGGGGTCACTGCCATTCAGGAGTCAGGACACATTTCCACATGTGGGATCGGCTTGTGTTGAACAGGGTTAGTGGCACCACGTGTCGCGGCTTGTGTTGAACAGGGCTAATGGCACCACGTGTCCAAAATTCGAATTGCGACCTCTGCTGCCCGCAGTGTAGACTGCTAATGAGTGTTTGTTTGCACTTGAAGATGAATTTGGTGATTGTACTAAAGCTATAACTGATATAAAAAAAGTTCTTGAAGCAAGGATACTAAAAGGATATTATGTAGATTTTAGGCCTGTGATAGTTACTTGCCTACTGGACTCTGTAATTATTGAATCAAGACTTAATTTTAATTGTGAGCCCTGATAACCGCAGTGTAGGCCAGAGGTAGCAGTCAGCAAGGGCCCACAGCCACGTGACGTTGACTTGAGCTGCACAGATTGGGAGCATACAATCTTCTTAACCGATTATACTCTCTTACACAATTAGCATCGGCACTAATCTTGAACTGTTAGCCCTGCTAACCGCATTGTAGGCCGGAGGCAGCGGTCATCAAGGGCCCACAGCCACGTGGCGTTGACTTGAGCTGCACAGAGTTAGTGGTACTTGAAGCACTTAGCGTGTGCGCAGTCAGCGATGATGCGTGGTCCGGGCTGGCCACACTGGTAGCAATGTCTGTTGCCTACTGGAATGCGTCATCTGCAATCGCAAGTCGCTCTGAATTGTGAGCCCTACTCACCGCAGTGGAGGCAGGAGGCAGCGGTGAGGAAGGGCCCACAGGCACGTGTTGTTGACTTGAGCAATGTCTCTTGCCTACTGGACTGCGTCATCTGCAATCTCGACTCCATCTGAATTGTGAGCCTTGCTGTCCGCAGTGTATATCGAAGGCAATAGTTTGTACAGACATAAGTCCGCGGTGCTGTGCCGCTGGGGGCCTGTGTGGCGGAAGCCAGCGATCAGCTGAGGAGGCTGGCGGTCATGTTGGCGGCCTCATGGCAGGGTGAGGGGCGCCGCCCTGGCAGATGCTTTGGCTTTCCCACAAGTGAACCACGCCCAGAGCTCCGGCCTATTTATTCACACTCCTACGCTGAAGTGGCATACGTCGGACCAGCCCACTCCGGTTACACTTATGCTTACATGAGGGGACGACACAGCTACATGACTGAGATCTTCCCTAGTGTTTGACGTAACATGGTTAGGTCCACTGTCCACAACACTACAAGCACCAGTAGTATTTGTGCACATGGAGAGGTGTGTGTTCTGCATACTGAGATGTGTCCAGCACATCACCGCTACACTTTGCATTGTGTGCATTGTTAAACATGGGTGAATTGCTTCCTTCACATATAGTTTGTTCACACCTGTCCCAATATTCAGCTATTGTGTGGCTGAGGGGCCATGCCATTTTCGGAAAGTTCGCTGTCTTGTTCTGTGCTGCCTCGGTGGTAGAGGGGGGGGGCCTGGGGGTGGTGGTGGGTGTTGTGGCGTTCTTGGGTGTCGGAGCTGCTTGATCAGTAGGTCTATGACATGTGTTGGTCTTCAGATGTGGCTCTGGGCTGGGCTCCCTTTCATACTGTATGTAGTTGTTTAATATTTAAAAAACAAGAAGACATTATATAGTTTAAATAACAAATAAAAAAAATTACAGTAGGGAGAGGGTGGTACGGGGGGAGGTCCTGAGGGTTGTGGCAGTGGGTGTTGTGTCCTTCTTGGGTGTCGGAAAAACTATAGGTTAAATAAACATTATAATTAGAAGTTAGCATTAAAAAAACATTGAAATTCACTGAAAAAACCATACGTTTCAGGGACGTTATAGATAGAAATTAGTATTTAAAAAACCTTTGAAATTCACTGAAAAAACCATAGGTTTCAGGCACGTTATAGTTAGAAATTGGCATTTAAAAAACCTTTGAAATTCACTGAAAAAACCATAGGTTTCAGGCACGTTATAGTTAGAAATTAGCATTTCAAAAACCTTAGAAATTCACTGAAAAAACCATAGGTTTCAGGGACGTTATAGTTAGTTGGACATTTCACTCATACAAAACCATAGAAATTCCACCGTTATAGTTAGTTCAGCTAACTATAACTCGCGCCCCGCAATGCACTGCTGATGACGTCACATATTACATCATTCATGACATGGTCAGTGACATCACTGATGACATCACTGATGACATCTCAAATGACATCACTGATGACATCATCCATGTGACAATCTGATGTACCTTGTCACACACTAATATAACCTTTGATACACTCACTGTAAAATACACACTACCATTTTCGATACTATTGACACACTAATACCAGTTACTACATACCCCCTCAGTGATTCCTAGGTCTAGACACACATCTACCCATTCACCCATACAATCAGTAATACATGCAGTCACTGATCAATAGAACACTATCAAATGCACTCATACACCTATATAGACATTGACACACCAGCACTCATCCTAGTCAGTTATGTACTCATCCTAGTCACTCATGCAAAGAATCAATCACAGTTCCATTTACTCACCTACACAGTTATACACACACCACCTCATTTATTCATACAGATAGTAACGCATACAGTCTCTTATATAATCACTAATACAAGTATACACTCATACATACAGCCACTCTCACAATCACTGACTCTCACGTATAGTCATTTCTTTACACCAACTCTCACATACACTGCCTTTTATATATGTACTTAGTTGGACATGTGCACTGAGACATCGATTCACTCACCAAGACGCCCATACAGACACTTACCCACCCATACAACTGTTTCCACATGCACTCTTAAACTCATACACCCTGTCAATCAACCACTCACACATCTATGCACAGAGTCACACACCCCCCACCCAACCACACACACACTCAGTCTCCTATAAAAATACGCAGGCAACTAATCAATAACCCATATAGACATTGATGTAGCTACTGACCAACCGATGCAGCAGCTTACACAACAACAGACAGAGTGATACAGACATTCACACACTTTAGACACTAACCCATGTATTCAGTAAGATACATTTAATAATTCACTTAAACAGTCAGTCACACACCTACTAAATCCTCCATCCAGACACTTATACATCCATTCATTCTTCAATACAGCTTGGTATATATATAATACATATTAAAATTTTAAAGAAAGCTACATTCACTGGATGATGTCATCAGTGATGTCATTTGAGATGTCATCAGTGATGTCACTGACCATGTCATGAATGATGTAATATGTGACGTCATCAGCAGTGCATTGCGGGGCGCGAGTTATAGTTAGCTGAACTAACTATAACGGTGTAATTTCTATGGTTTTGTATGAGTGAAATGTCCAACTAACTATAACGTCCCTGAAACCTATGGTTTTTTCAGTGAATATATATATATATATATATATATATATATATATATATATATATATATATATATAAAATAAGCTAAATGCTTATTTTTCAAAGCCTTCCACCCAGTCCCATGCCGCCTCAGGCTGTGTGAAGTGTATATATATATATATTCACTGAAAAAACCATAGGTTTCAGGCACGTTATAGTTAGAAATTAGCATTTAAAAAACGTTAGAAATTCACTGAAAAAACCATAGGTTTTAGGGAAAGTTATAGTTAGTTGGACATTTCACTCGTACAAAACCAGAGAAATTCCCCCGTTATAGTTAGTTCAGCTAACTATAACTCGCGCCCCCGCAATGCACTGCTAATGACGTCACATATGACATCACTCATGACATGGTCAGTGACATCACTGATGACATCATTGATGACATCTCAAATGACATCACTGATGACATCACTGATGACATCATCTAGTGACTGTGTGTTTCTGTAAAGTTTAAATATGTTTAATATATATAGGGAAAGGCGTATTGAAGAATGAGTGGGTGTATAAGTGTCTGAATGGATGATTTAGTAGGTGTGTGACTGACTCTATAAGTGAGCGATTAAATGTATCTTACTGAATGCACGGGTTAGTGACTAAACTGTGTGAATGTCTGTATCCGTCTGTCTGTTGGTGTGTAAGCGGCTGCATGGGTTTGTGAATAGCTACATGAGTGTCTATATGGGTTATTGATTGGTTGTCTGAGTATCTGTATGGATGCCTGAGTGTTTGTATGGGTGGGGTGTGTGTGACTGTGCATAGATGTGTGAGTGGGTGATTCACTGGGTGCATGGTTTCAAGAGTGCATCTGTGATGGACTGTATGGGTGTGTGAGTGTGTGTATGGGTGTGTTAATGAGTGAATGTATATCTCAGTGGTACATGTGTGAGTAACTACATATGTGAAAGGCAGTATATATGTGTGTTGGAATATATAAATAGCTATAAGTGAGAGTGTGTGATTATGAGAGTGACTGTATGGATGAGTGTGTGCTTGTATCAGTGGTTGTATAAGAGCGTAAGAATGTCCTAGTATTTGTATGAGTAAGTGAGCTGGTGTGTGTATAACTGTATAGGTAAGTAAATGGGAGTGTGATTAATTATTTGCATGACTGACTAGGTGTGTGAGTACCTCTATGGATGAGTGGTGGTGTGTGAGTGCATATGATAGTCCTGTACTGAGTGATTGTAAGTATGAGTGACTGTACGGGTGAGGGAGTGGATATGTGTTTAGACCTAAGAATCAGTGAGTGGGTATGTAGTTATTGCTGCTGGAGTGTCTATGGTTTTGAGAATGGCAGTCTGTTATTTAGAGTTGGTGTATCAAAGGTTATATTAGGGTGTGAGAAGATGCATCAAATTATCACATGGATGATGTCATCAGTGATGTCATTTGAGATGTCATCAGTGATGTCATTTGAGATGTCATCAGTGATGTCATCAGTGATGTCACTGACCATGTCATGAGTGATGTCATATGTGACGTCATCAGCAGTGCATTGCGGGGGCGCGAGTTATAGTTAGCTGAACTAACTATAACGGGGAATTTCTCTGGTTTTGTACGAGTGAAATGTCCAACTAACTATAACTTTCCCTAAAACCTATGGTTTTTTCAGTGAATTTCTAAGGTTTTTTAAATGCTAATTTCTAACTATAACGTGCCTGAAACCTATGGTTTTTTCAGTGAATTTCAAAGGTTTTTTAAATGCTAATTTCTAACTATAACATGCCTGAAACCTATGGTTTTTAAGTGAATTTCAAAGGTTTTTAAATGCTAGTTTCTAACTATGCCTACAGAGGTAGGACATGTGAAGAAAGAAGAAGAAAAGCGCAGAAAGAAGGAAGACAAATGCAGAAAGAGGCAACAGAAGTCCAGAAAGATGAAGAAAAGTGTAAGAAGAAGGAAGAGATGTGCAGAAAGAACCAACAGAGGAGTAGAAAGTACTCCTGTGCCCCCAACTTTTTGCTGATGGGTACTGGTGGTAACTGACTCTGTCTCTGGTGGTAAAAGACACTTAGAATGCAGTGAAAACACCTACATACACTAGGGAACACTATGCGTTGGGGTACCCCTGTGATTAGCATGACCTCCTCTGTATTTGCCATGAGTTAGTGCCTGGGTCATTGGATGAGTACATGGGTACTGACTGGATGATTAGAGTACTGCAAGGAGAGTGGATGGTGAATTTATAAGTGCATGTGTTTTGGCGGAGTGATTGGATAAGTACATGGTGCTCGCTGGTTGATTGGAGGAGTGCATGGGTAGTGACAGGGCGATGGCTGGACTGCATCAGTAGTGCTCAGGGTAAGTCGGAGGATTAATTCCCCTTGAATCCTGAGGGTCCCTATTTGATAAAAGCCCTGGCGGTGGCGGTCCCCGGGGCTTGGGGGGGCCTTGGAGGCCCCCTCAAACATAAAAAAAATAAGCCCCGGGAGGTAGCTGTCCCCGGGGCTGCGGAGGCCCCCGCGTGCCCTGCATATATTTGTTGGCAATGCCCCCGGGACCTGGCCCACCCGGGGGTCTCAATTAAATGAAGCGCGGTATCCCGCGCTTCATTTTTTTTACATTTCGGCGGGATTCGCGACCCCAGCGCGAATTTCGACAATTTTTTAAAAAAAATGCTTTTTTTGGCCCTGGGGTTTCTACCCTGCCCCCTTTTCTTCTTTTTCACCTTTGTTTCCCTGTTTTCTTGTTTCTCGGTTCTACCGAGTCACAAGATGGCTACCAACACTTCCTGGTTTGGAGTGTTGGCAGCCAATTAAAATGAAGCTCGTGGTCGGGTGGGTTCGCGGATCCACCGCGCCTCTAGATATCGATATTTGTTTTTTTACAATTTCTCAGCCACTACCGAACGGATTTACACCATTTTTAACAAGCATTGGCATAGCCAATAGGTCTCGCCTTTGGGACCTTATAAGTGTTTAGCCATGCAACAGTTGCATAACTAAATACTTATAAGGTCCCAAAAGCGAGACCTATTGGCTACACCATTTGCTTGTTACTTTGCTATAATCGCGGCACCGGCGCTTTACTTTTAACATTAAAAGTAAAGCGCTTTAACATTAAAAGTAAACCGCAGGTGCCGCGATTATAGCAAAAGTAAAGCAATAGATTATTTTTCTATTTCTTTACTTTTGCTACAGTGCGGCACCCGCGCTTTACTTTAATGTTAAAAGTAAAGCTGGTGCCGCGATTATAGCAAAAGTAAAGAAATAGAAAAATAATCTATTTCTTTACTTTTGCTATAATCGCGGCACCCGCGCTTACTTTAATGTTAAAAGTAAAGCGCCGGTGCCGCGATTGTAGCAAAAGTAAAGAAATAAATTATTTTTCTATTTCTTTACTTTTGCTATGATCGCGGCACCCGCGCTTAAAGTAAAGCGCGGGTGCCGCGATTATAGCAAAAGTAAAGAAATAGAAAAATAATCTATTTGTTTACTTTTGCTATAATCACGGCACCCGCGCTTACTTTTAACGTTAAAGTAAGCGGGTGCCGCGATTATAGCAAAAGTAAAGAAATAGAAACAAGCATTGGCACAGCCGTGCAGCCGCAAAGCCGCGAAAGTGAAAGTGATCGCGATTGCGATGCACTTAATGACCCGTGACGGAGGAAATACAGATGGCGGCTGCGCGCGTGCACGCTCGCGTGAACGCAAGCTGGTAGCCAGCAAAAGCCTCTGGCAGCACTTCCAAAAGCCCCTTACTAAATGTCTGCAGTGCAGCGCATGCGCGCTGGCTCAGCGAGACCTAAAAAGGTCGCTTTCTGAGCCAAGCAGTTCTCAAATAGCGACAAAGCACTTTTGAATTATTTGTTATCTCTATGTTTTTTTATCCAGTTGACCACTTGATTAAATATTACGCTTAGGGGAGAAAATGTGGTGTTACCAAGTTGAAGTTTCTGCTTCAGCTCGTCATTCTGTGATTCTGGTCAAATCACTTAATCTCCCCATGCCTACAACCAAAATGAGTTTGTCCTTGTATGATGTAACCAATGCTCATGTAAAGCACTCCAATATCTGACCAGCCTGCACTATATAAAACTGCAAAAAACAAAGGATAAAAAGTGTTTTCCACACTTCTGTCATTGGGCTATACGTGGGCTACATCTGGGTGATATTTGTGCTACATTTGGGCTCATTTTTCTCTGGTGGCCATCTTGGGAGACTTCAATTACATTCATTAAACTTTATTCGATCTGATTTAGAAACATAGATCATAAAAGTGTACATAAAAACAGTAAATCCTCTTTCTTAATACAATACAGTGAGAATTAATTAAAACCAGTAGGTAAAAACGGGTGTTTTCAAAGCCCGGTTCAGAGCAACTTCAGGTTAACAGAATAGTAAAGTTCAATGTTTCGCAAGATCAATCTCATGTACTTCGTGCAAAATACGCAATAAGGGGTCCAAGTAAGATGCAACGCTCCAATACCTGACCAGTCTGCACTATATAAAACTGCAAAAAACTAAAAATAAAAAGTGTTTTCCACACTTCTGTCATTGGGCTATATGTGGGCTACATGTGGGTGATATTTGTGCTACATTTGGGCTCTTTTTTCTCTGGTGGCCATCTTGGGATACTTATTTGTTATGAAGTTTCCTAATTTCCTCATTTACTGCAGTCTCCTCAGTAGGAAATGCTTTCAGTTTTACTTTGATTCCATCAAGAAGGCATTCAGATGTGTCACACATTTGCCATAAATTCAGAATGTTAGCACTCTAGTTGCTCATTAGATCACTGTAGTAAAGTTACTGCTCACCAGGGAGTTAACTGGAAGTCTACTGCTGGTATTGAAAGTGATTGTTTCAGTCTGCATGTCAGAATTTTCTAATGAAATAGAAGAGGATTTTAGATCTCACTTAAAACATGCCCTAATTTTTCTTTCTGCAGAACTAACCATAATTTCTATGGCAAAATGAACCCCCTCATTTTTTTCCTTTTTAAATTAAATGTTTTAAGTGTTACCGGTTTATTCCAATCAAGATGGCTTCAGGTGTGCCATCATTTTGTCATAAGTAAGACTGTTAGTGCTCTAGTTGTTTTTAGAACACTCTGGGAAGCTGCAGTAGAACACAAAGGAATCAACTGGCAGGCTGCTCCTGTTGAAATATAACAGGAAGATATTTGAGATCTCACTTAAAACATGTCCTAATTTTTCTTTCTACAGCACTAACCATAATTTCTATGACAAAATGAACCCTATCATTTTGTTCCTTTTTAAATTAAATGTTTTAAGTGTTACCAGTTTATTCCAATGAAGATGGCTTCAGGTGTGCCATACTTTTGTCATAGGTAAGGCTGTTAGCGCTCTAGTTGTTCTTTAGAACACTCTGGGAAGCTGCAGTAGAACACAAAGGAATCAACTGACAGTCTCTGCCCTTGTTGGATTTACATGTTTTACTGAGAATTTCAGACTTCATTCTCACATGACTGAGAAAGATAATGTGAATTTACAGAAAATATGCTCTCATTTTAGCTTCTGGAGCACCTTCCAAACCTCTGTGGAACAAGCATGAGAAAATTGTTTTCTCTCAAACATGATTCATGAAATCCCAGCAGAAGGTTTTTCACAGGGTAAAATCACCCTAGAACACACCACAATTCCTAAAATTAGTATGGTACCATCAACAAATAAATTCTAATGTAACTAAAGTCTGTTATCACCCTTTATAGTTCTCCTTTTGGTGACCCTCAAAATCTTCTATTCACTACAATGCATTTCATTGGGGTGCTATCATGTATATTGGTCCCAAGATGGCTGCCAACACTTCTTGGATGAAGTGCTGACAGCCAATCAGATCTCACGATGACATGTGTGGTTAGGCTCCGCCCAAATATATAAAGTTCTTTTTCGTTTAATATTTAAAAAACTACTGAATGGATTTACACCATTTTTAAAAAGGTCGCTTTCTGAGCCAAGCAATACCTTTATGCCAAATTTGGGGTAAATCCGTTCAGTAGTTTCCGCTTTCGCCTTGCACAAAGTTCTCTATGGGAAATTTATTTTTTGACTCTTATTTTTTCAATTTCTCAGCAACTACTGAACGGATTTACACCATTTAACAAAAAGGGCTTTTCTGAACCAAGGGCTACCTTTTTGCAAAATTTGGTGTAATTCCGTTCAGCAGTTCGGGCTGTAGCTTTGTCTAAACTTTCCTATGGAAAATAACATGGAGAAAACACGTTTGGGACCCCCTTTTTTCTCGGCCCCCACTTGCCGAATCACCCCGAAACTTTCAAGATAGGAGCGGACCGGAGCGCCCCACGAGTTTTGAAAATTTCGAGAAGATTCGTCATCCGGCGCCAAAGTTATTGGGAATAGAATGTTGTGAATTTCCTATGGAAAATAGGTCCTAACTATAACTACCTACTGGCGACCGCCAGTAGGTAATAGTATATATATATATATATATATATATATATATATATATATATATACACTTCACACAGCCTGAGGCGGCATGGGACTGGGTGGAAGGCTTTGAAAAATAAGCATTTAGCTTATCCCCATCTCCCTCCAGTACTACTTCTAAGTTGGTTCACATTACGACCACAGTCGGGAGACTACACGGCCAGAAATCAAGAGGCAGAAAACCCTCTCTCGCACAGAGCCAAAAGAAGCAGCAGGACACAGTTGCAGCCTCCTTGCAGGGTCTCTCATTAACACCACAGTTACTTTCTTCAGATTCTTTCATTTTGGGAGATAATCTTATGTCATTGGAACTTTGCTCTGATACATTCACACTCACGGCATTCAAGGCACAATTCATTGTAGACCTGGGTTGACTCCACCTACTGTGATCCGTATGCTTTAAGGTCCCAGGGATCTCCTCCATTAAACCATAACTATTTCTGTTTCTGTACTCAGGGCGGTCCTTCCCCTAAAATGTGGGGCACCCGCCGGGGCCCGACAGCTCACCGTACATTTGTTCTAGACATGGGCTGGTCCCCTTATGTTACAGTGAATTTTTGGCGGGTCAGCATTCCTGGGCCCCTACTTGTTCCCTTTGCATTTATGGCTAGGCGACTGAAATAGTTTGGTCTTATTCTATCCTTACCTTTTCCGTGTTTGGTTGGTATATTTCGATTGTCTAAATTACTTTCTTGGACAGCCAACTTGTGTCCTGTCCTATGGATGCTATGCACATCCATCTAGCATTCAGTTGCTGTTTGAGAAGCTATGTAGAATTTTGTCCTCAATATTGCTCCTTCCTGAGTCTGGTATAAACATTTCACATTCATAACACCCCTCAAATGCCCCAACAACAACCACAGTTATTTAATCTTTTCAGTTCGCTGACACTTATAACTTAATTATGTGAAATGTCAGGGATATGAATTCCTTGAAAAAGCACTGCAAGATATACACACATCACTACTCCGCTGGCAAACTGATATACCCCTTTTGCAGGAAACCCACTAAATGGAGGGGCCAGGTGGTTGGTACAGGTTTCTCTCCTTCCGTTAGAGGGGTTGTGTTGTGGGTTAGAGCGGAGGTCCAAACAAAACAAAGGAGGGCCAAGATAGATTTATAGACTAGCAGGTGTTAGCTCCCCAATTTTATCGCTCTACTACACAAATAAACACCTGGGTCTTTGACAGGAAGAAGAAAACGGATACTAGAAATAAGAGTAACTTACCAGGGATGAGATTTTCCTTTTTAAGGACAGGTGTTTATTTGTGTGGTTTAGAGTGGGGGTACCCTTCAGGTTAGATAAAGTACATATTCATCCTGATGGTCATTTCATACTTGTTAGTGGTATCCTCAACAGCCGTTCTCAGAATTTAGGGGTCATTTACATTCTCCACACTGACCAATTCACTTTCTGGTTTCAATAATGACTATCCTCATAGATTGGCATAGCACCCAATGGGTTATTAGAGGGAATATTAATGCCATCCTTGACATTCACCTTGACTGATCCACACACCCTCTTCAGCAATCCCGTATGCTACTTAATTCTGACATGCTTCAGCAGTTGCTGTCTCGTTGCTTTAGATAATACATGACGTCTCCACACCTGATATTTAGAAAGTTTTCCTTCTACTCCCAGGTACACAAACTACACTCAAGACTGGGACTTATTTGCTCTGCCTTTTTGGCTAGAACCCACAATGAAGCAGACAAATCTAGTCACCTGCTGGCACGACTCGTTACCCCCCACCAGATCAACACCATCCTGCTTAACATCTCTCTCCCATGGGGGAACGCCCATACCCAGCCGGCCATTAAGACTAAAAGACATACTCCATAAAGACCATCTTCATACTGGCCCGTAACACCTCTCTAAATATTTGAATATTATGCATATTATAGGGAACTGCATTAATTACTGTGAAATGTATCCCTGCACCATGGCCCGTGTGTAGAGGTACCTGACAGGGTTCCACCATTTCACCATTTCTATTCACCAAATCCATGGAACCTTTGACAGCTAACTGTGCCTTCTCACAGCAACCTGGGGGATACCAGTTTGGGGTATTACCGACACAGTTCTTCATAGGCAAATGACCTTCTTTTATATGTTCGTGACACAGATGTTGACGTTCCCCCATAACACTGGTTTTCTCCAACTATTCAACCCTTTTGGGCCTCAGGGTGAATTGGGCTAAGACATCCTCTTCATTTACCGTAGGACCATAAATTGTGGTTCAAATTGCTCATGTTTGGTTATTTAGAAATCAACATTTATCATACTCCTGTAGACCTGTGCCACGGGAACCTGGGCATTGCGATGCGAGCGCTCTGTGCTCATAACTTTTTTGGTCATCTGTACCGTTGTTGGTAATTTGTCATGTGGCTTTGGTGAAAATGGTACTATTACTCTGTTTTCTCTATTATTTTGCTAATCTTCTTCTTATCCCACGTTACGTTTTAAAACAATTGGGCTTATCCTTGATCACATTACTCTGGGGGTCAGGAAGACATTGAGTATCCCTCGCTACACTGAAACTTCCGATGGATGTGGGAGTTCTGGTCCTCTTGGACCTTGAACTCTATTACTTAGCTGCACAGCTGCATTGGACAGCTCGCTGGCTTTCCGGACAGTCCTTGTACAAAACAGGGCTCTCGATGGGTGACTTTAGGGGCAGTTTTTTTAATTACCTCCTATTCCCCTTCACTCACCTGGATTCTCAGGCTTCAGGTCATCTCCTGGTGTCAGTTGTCTGTCTGGCTAGAACTAAGAGACTGACATGCCTACTCACACACTTTTCTCCTCCATCCCCATGTTGGGTCTACCGACAACAATGTGGGACTTGAGACCAGGACACTTACAACTCTGGCATGCAGCTGGACTCTCTACGACAGGTGATTTATTTTCTAATGGTGAGATTATGTACTTCCATACCCTATAAGCAGACTATGATCTACCAACCGGTAAATATCACATATGAGTGCATCTTACATTCTTTTTACACTCCTTTTCATACTCGTCATGAAATACCCCCAAGCACACAAAGTATATCAGACACTTAACACAGCGGGCACATGGGGAAAGCTAATAACGGTGGTTCTACAGAGAATTTCTGCAACAGATTGATAGATCACGGTTACCCCTCAGAAACACTTGGGAGGTTGATCTAGCTAAATCATTTCATGACATAGACTGGAATAGAATTTTGGAATATCTTCCTATAGTATCCAGAAGATCTCGATTTAAATACAGTCAATTTAACTTTCTAAAAAGAGCCTACCTCACACTGGCCCGGATTAAAATATTCTTCCAGGCTTAGGCCCAGGATGTCCCCAACGTTCTATTCTTGACTTGGACGTTCTTCATATGCTATGGTTCTACCCCTTCCTCCTGACCTATAGGTCCCGAATACTACAATTACTAACCACTAAGACCGGCATCCCTATTACGAATTCCCCTGATGGGAGTCTTGGGACTCTTTCCTCACCCCAGCCTAGAGAGACCTGCAATGAACTTCCTTGACCTGGTCCTGCTTTTGGCAAAATGGTCTATTACAATGCCTCATGGGGCGGGCGGAGAGCACCGTGCTTCATAGAGAGGAACAAGTGGGCTCGAGTAAATATTTTATTGCCCATTCATGGGACATGCTAGTGCTGAAGTTCAAAGATAACACCAACAATGATACCCATCCACTGTGATCTACCCCTGACACATACATATATATGCATACACACAAGGGGTTTTGGTGCAGACCTTCACTGGATGGTTCGGGACACAACACCGATGAGACCTTGATCGAGCTCCTGCTTAGTACTACAGGGAGCGTGTACTTTGTATTGATGTATCCTTGGATCAAGGGCGATTGTACTTTAAGCCTTTGTAAGATGTTAAGTAGAATTCTGTGCTCACACAATTCTAAATGACATAGTTAGAGTGTTAAGGCTATCTGTTCAGAATGAGATTGAAGAGTGAGCTGTTGGATGGACTGGAGCTGTGTAAACATCTGAGGTTTAAAGGATCTTCTGAATAAATTCTTCTTGGACTTAACTACTTTCCTGTTGCAGTAGTCTTTACAATGGCGACGAGCTAAAACAACCCTTAGTCCTCAACTCAAGAAACTTTTACTTCACCTCAACTCTACCAGCTTCCAAAATTACCTCCTCTCTTCACAAGAGCATCACCTGTCTACTTGGTATCGTATAATTTTACATTATTCCTTTTAAAGGAGCTTAAACTCTTCCTAAGGATTTACTTATACCTCATCCTGACTGATAATAAAAACGTTAGTCTACCCTGGGAACGTCTGAGCAGCTAACCGAAATAACAAGAAAAGCGTGTGTAGTCATTTTGACTTTTCCTTCCTTCTGTGGAAATCTGTCTTTTTGAACTTTCATGTGCTGCAGCGTGGCCCTCTGCGACTTTTCTTCATTTATGTTGAAACTGTTCAAAACTGTTTAATTATCACAAGAAGTATCTGCGCGTTTACTAGGTGGCAAGAGGTAGCTGTGCGTGAGTGTTTATCACATTTAAAGATCTTTTTTTTCAAGCGACCTGACATTACAGTTTAACGTCCCCACAAACGTTAATGTTAATTATCTTCGAGGCGAAACTCCACAGCGAGCTTTGCTTTTCTTTAAACGCTCACCGCCTCTCTCAAACTTTGACGTTATTTACCTGTGAGGTGAACTTTCACCGCGAGCATTGCTTTTCTTTAAACGCTCGCCGAGATTCCTGCACGCTCCCTCCTCCATTCACTGGTGACTCTGTGAACTCCTACTACGAGTCTTCTACATCATACGTCATCCTTCTAGCAGAGAAGCTGGTCTGCTAACCTTACTTCCTGTTTCTTGCCTGTGTCACGTCTTCAAAGCAGATTGTTCCTACTTCCTTTATAATGCTAGGCTGCACAGATCCTGCTTGTCACAAAGTACATTCTAACCAGCGTAAGAAGCTTCGTTTGGAACTAGACAGCATTGTTTTTGGAACTTCTTTGTCCTTTATTACGTGGACAAAGCAACTCTCTTTGTCTTCCTGGGAGACAAAGTTTGAGAACTTTAATAATTGTAAAACTCCATCTATTCATTCTTCGGCGTGGGAAACATTCTCTTTTCCTTCAAGTCAGTGATAGGCACACTTAATACTATTGTCTTGCCTGCCATTAACTCACGGTGACTGGCACACCTTAAAACGTGCACTAATACTTTCTTTTGCAGGTTGCTTGTTCAAATCAGTGACAGGCACACTTTATTATTGACTTTTTCTTTTACAGGTATCTTTCTCTCAATTTATAATTTGAAAGTGTCATTGTAGTAATTGTACAGTAGCGACAAATATAATCCTTGTCACCGTTATTGGACCATTCAAACTTCATATTTTTATACAATAGAGTTAAAATGCAGAATGTTCCTCCTCCTCCATTTTTCTTGTCTTCTCCTGGCGAGCCACCTATCCCTTGGAAAAAATGGAAAAATGTGTTTTCACATTATTCGCGTGTATGTGGTGTCTCGCTCAGTGCAGAAAGAAAAATGTCACTTCTTTTACACTGTCTAGGTTCAGAAGGACAAGAAATATTTCAACATCTTTCAGAATTGACTTCTTAAGATGCAGACAATCTAAATGATTACGAAATTTGTCTTAAGAAACTTGATTTGCATCCCTTGCCAAGAGTTTCAACCGTTTTAGAAAGACACCATTTTGGCAAGCGTATGCAAAGATCAGGTGAGAATGCGGAAGAATATATTACAGAATTGAGAAAACTAGCCTCTACATGTAATTTTGGGACTAACTATGAAGAGAGGTTAAGAGACCAATTCATGTTAGAATGTACATTAGACAAAGTAAAAGAAGCATGTTGGGAGAAAGACAATCCATCTATTTCTGATGTTATCTCCATAGCTAAATCTTGTGAACACACTAAAGCATGTGTAGATGAATTAAAAAAGAAAGATGAGGAAACACACAAGGAAGGAAATATACAAATAGTAAACAAGTTTAAAGACAAGCAAGATAATGTGAGGTCCTTTCAACAAAACAAAAGTGAGAGTAATAACTCGCAACTAAACAAAGAAGCTACTAATTACAGAAGTGAGCACAAAGGTAATACTGGTTACAAGAATGAACCTTCAACTCGTAAATTTCAAGGTACTTGTTATAGGTGTGGTGAATATGGACATACGGCAAATTTTAGAGATTGCATTGGTTGGAAAGCCATATGTACAAAATGTAGGAAAAAAGGTCACATCTCAAAATGTTGTCGTAGTGGGACTCTCAAAAAGAAGGTTCATGAAATTTCTTATGATGAAGAGTGTGAAGTAGAAGAAATCATTATGAGAATTAGTGAAGGAGAAAAGAGCAGTCCTTTTGATGTAGCATTTATTGAGAAAATTCCAGTACAAATGCTGTTTGACTCAGGTGCTAAAATCACACTAATTCCTAAAGCGGTTTATGATGAGCACTTGTTCAACAAAGTAGTATTGCATAAACCTGACATCAAAGCAAAATGTTATGGTGGTGAACCTATTAAGCTTTCTGGATTTTTTAACGGCAATATCGTTTTTAAATCCAGTACAGCTTCAGGAAAGGTTTATGTCTCTGAAAGGGCTGACTCTATAGTGAGTTGGGCCCTCCAAAATGATCTCAGAGTAATTCTCGATCCCAATGAAACTCCATCTATAATACTAAATGAACCGACTCATACACAACCAAGTCAAGATTTAAGTCTCAGTGGTGAACAAAACAAATTATTACAAACTATCACTTCCTCGTTTGAAAGTGAGTTTCCAGAAGTGTTTAACGAACATCTAGGTTGTTTGACAGGCTACTCCCACAAGATAGTATTGAAAGAAAATTCTGTACCAATAGTTAGCAAAGTTAGAAGTGTTCCCATTAAGGTTAAAGAGAAAATGAAGATTGAACTTGACAAGCTGTTAAAGGGTGGTATCATTGCTGAAGTTGAAGCCACTGAGTGGTTGGCTCCAGTAGTCATGGCACTCAAGGCTAATGGTGAGTCTAGACTCTGTATAGATTTAAGAGAGCTCAATAAATGTGTTGTTGTCGATCACTATCCCTTGCCGAACATCTCAGAAATGTTATCACTCTTGGGAGGGGCCAAGTTTTTCTCCTCTATAGATCTTTCATCAGCATATCATCAAGTAAAACTGCATGTTACCTCTCAAGATTTAACGGCGTTCATAACACCGTTTGGGACATATAAGTTCTTGAGGATGCCGTTTGGGCTGATTTTGGCTGCAGCAGTTATTCAGAGAATGATGGAACATGTTTTTAAAAATTGTGATGGAATAAAGATCTATCAAGATGATATTCTCATTTTTGCAAGCACCGAACAAGAACATGATAACAGGGTCAGAATGGCATTAAATAAACTCAAAGAGAATGCTCTGACTCTCAAAGCAAAGAAATGCAAGTTTAATATCCCCAGCATTGATTACTTAGGTCATACTATCACCGGATCTGGCATCAAACCTAAAAAGGAACTGGTAGAAACCATCAACAAGTTGGCCAGCCCTTGTAACAAAGATGAAGTTGTGAAATTTCTAGGGATGTCAGAATATTATACTAAATTCATTCCCAACTTTGCTGACAAAACTTATAATATGAGACTCTTACTAAAAAGGGTGTTAACTTCGCATGGAATGCTGAGTGAGAAAGAGTGTTCAAACTCATTAAGAAACAGTTGTCTGATGCTTCCTCTTTGAAGAGCTTTGATCCCAACCGGGAAATTGTTATAATGACTGACGCCAGTGCTACAGGATTGGGTGCAGTCATGTTACAGGAATTTGATGGAGTAGAAGTAACCATCCTATTTTTATCTAGGTGTTTGAGAGGAGCAGAATCTAATTATTCTGTAGTGGAAAAGGAAGCCTTAGGAGTACACTGGGCTGTGAGGAAACTTCGAAAATTCTTGTGGGGAAACAATTTTACAATTAAGACAGACCATAAGCCACTGAGAGAGATATTTGGGAAGAAGGGCTTAGACAACATATCCTCCAGGATACGCAAGTGGGTTGTCGCACTTCAGGAATTTGACTTTCGTGTAGAATACGTCCCAGGTGCTAAAAATAATATGGCTGACTGTTGCTCTTGCTTGACCATGAGAGAAAATGATAAAGACGAAATGTTTGAGGACGGTTCTAGTGAGTTTGATGAGTATGCAGTCTGCAGTGTCAATGACAGCGTAATAAAAGAAGATGTTTGGATCAGTGAACTTTCAAAGAATAAAACATTGCAGTCTGTTCTGAGTAGTATCAAAAACAGTTAGAGCAAGCATGACAAAGTAAATGATGCTCTAGCTGGATTCTATCGTGAAAAAGACGAGCTTTCGTGCCAGAATGGCATCTTGCTGAGAGGAACCAGGTTGATTCCTCCAACCAACTTAAGGAACCAATTAGTTGAATTTGCCCATGAGAGCCACCCCGGTATCTCTAAGACGAAAGAAATACTAAGGCAAACTTACTGGTGGCCAGGGATGGACATCTGTATCGAGAGGTCTGTGAGGGAATGTGTCGAATGCAACAAATGTGACACAATTCTCAAACCAAGAGTTCAACCCATGACTTTAAGAGAACTAACCAAACTGGCTTGGGAAAAGTTGCGATAGACATTCTGGGTCCCATCAAGCATTCCAGCGCAGACAAATACATCATTGTACTTATAGATGTTTACTCTAGGTGGACCGAAGTCAAAGTCATGAGCTCTGTGGAGACAAAAGATGTGACAAAGTTCTTAGAGGACATTTTTGTGAGAGAGGGTTTCCCTAACACTTTATTATCATATAATGGGGTTCAATTCACGTCAAAAGAAATGGACAAGTACTTGTCTGATAAAGGTATCATTCACAAAAGATCTGCGTTGTGCCACCCAGAAACTAACGGCATTGTTGAAAGATTTAACAGAGTGCTTAAAGAAACCATCCAGCGTGACATATCTTACCAGAAGTGTTGGCAAACTGAGATTCTCAACAAAGTTAAGAACTATAGGTTTTCTCCGCATTCCATGACAGGCAGAACCCCTTTTGAACTGTTCCGCAAAAGGAAGCCGAATACTATGTTGTGTCCCTCTTGTATCCTGAATAAATCCCACGACTTGAAACTTGTTGAAAATGACCATGAGAAATTTAAAAAGGAGATGAAAAGAATGTGTGATAACAAAAGGTGTTTTGATGTTAGAAAAGCAGTAAAGGAGTCAATCATTAATGTTGGTGACTTAGTTAGAATTAAAAATCCTCGCAGGGGAACAACTAATCATGAGTCCAAATACCTGTTGCCTATGAGAGTGATTGAGCTCTTTAAAAATGCTGTCAGAACAGATGATCACAGAGTGTGGAATTTAAGCAGGGTTGCTAAACCCCCTTATCAACATCTCTCTAATGATTGTAAAGAGAATGACTATAAGGAACCCCTGTCTCTAAAATATCGTAGTGAGGCAGACAACTCGAGGCAATGTAGCACTAGGCAGCGTGCTAAACCAAGGTATTTGCGAGACTATGTGTTGTGTTAAATTTCAAACCCTTGTAGGAATTTTTCATGTCTATTTTATTTTGTATTATCTTTCAATTTTATTTTGTTATTGGGGGGACGGTGTGTAGTATGCTGTACTTTAAGCCTTTGTAAGATGTTAAGTAGAATGCTGTGCTCACACAATTCTAAATGACATAGTTAGAGTGTCAAGGCTATCTGTTCAGAATGAGATTGAAGAGTGAGCTGTTGGATGGACTGGAGCTGTGTAAGCAGGCGAAGGTTTAAAGGATCTTCTGAATAAATACTTCTTGGACTTAACTACTTTCCTGTTGCAGTAGTCTTTATAGGCGACCTGCATATTATTTTGATACTTCAGACAGAAGGGAATAGGGGTGGGTATTGTGGGTTTCTTCTGAATGTTCAAGCTTTTTTTGTTTTTGTTTATAATGAAAATTGTCCATGGAGACTGTTTCAAGGCTGTTTCTTACTTACAGATGCTATGATTTATGTTTACAACTATATCTGTGTCACACACATTGTTTGCATCTGTATCCACAGCATGTTTCCAAGTACTTCAATATATATATATTTTTTAATATAGTTTTACCATTCCATATGGCTAGAGGGTTTGGTAGTGGACACATATGAATGCAAGGCACAGAAAAAGCTGTATTTGTTTTTTAAGATAGATGAGTAAGGACCAGCTGTGAACAAAGTCAGAAACTGTTGCAACTGAGAGTATGCACCTAATTGGTAATTTGTGCTACACAGGGTCAGACTTTTCTGAGCACTGCAAACTTGTGAAAAGAGCACGGCCATTTGATTCAAGTAGTCAGAACAGGTAATTAGTGACTGCTTCAATAGTTGCCTTAGTGCGATAACAGGGGCAGCATTGTGTTTAAGTATGCATTTATTTGCAGTTTTATACTGTGGGAAAACTCAAAGCAGTGACTTAGTGCTGTACATAAGAATAATACTATAATTTGTACACAAGTCCAGTTTTGCTTTTTTTTTTTTTTACAAAGAAACAATGCTTAATGGCTTGATGACCATTCTGTATCTCATTACAAACGTTTTATCAGATCGCATGAGCAACTTGATCATTTTCATGACATTCTGCCATCATATTGGTGAAGGGGACCATACCTAAGCTATCCACCCTGGCTCCTGGGATAACATGTGTAAGACTCCAGCAGTAAAGAAGGAGCTGGTACAGTCTATAACATGTGAAAAACATTTAGGAAACATAATGGAAGAGTGGACTCACAAATATATATTTGTGAGTCCACTCTTCCATTATGTTTCCTAAATGTTTTTTCACATGTAATATGTAGACCCTATTTTAGGAAACGTGATTAGGGGTACCCCTTTTTGTGCAAGCTGGTACAGTCTATATACATGTTCATTAATGAAAGGAGAGATGGTTGCCTGTATTGCCCTGTACACATTATTTATGACTCGAGTCTGTGTCTTTTTTTCCTGGAGACTGGGGTTTGGGGCATCTTTACATGTACTCTGCCCCTTGTTCTGTGACTGGGCTCATTACCTGGAGCCTGTTCAGGACTCCCCCAGAATCCACACAAATTGGGAAGGGGTGATCTTTAAAAGAGATTGGCCGAGTCATGCCCTTAAGCTTCTGTATCTTCGATTATCCACAGAAGCAGCAAGATGGCTGCTACGTAATGCGATACTGCATAACCTATGTCTGTTTTTCCTTTAGAGCAAGGAGTCAAAGAACAAAAATCTATTGGGAATGACAATGAGTTTAGGGTTGGGCCAATCAAATATATAGTCTGCCCTAGTTAGGCAGTTGGATCCAAAGCCTAGAGCATCTACAGCTGCCTCCACCACAAGAGCACCACAGAATTTGTCAAGGAGATAGGCCAAGTCATTTTAACTAGCTCCTGTATCTCTGATTATCGAGAGAATCAATATATCAGTTGAGGAGCTGCAATGCAGCATCCAGAGGTAAGGTAGGGCTAGGTTCCAGAGCCAGCAGCTGAGTAAGGCTACCTCATCAAGGAGAAAGCTTTGTTGGGAGGTGGGCAACAGTTTGCTATCCATGGAAAAGGTGAAGGGGTATCACCATAGTCTGTAGAGCATTTATTGCTTGATTTCCAGAGTCATCAAGTGAAGCCAGCTGATGGCAATTGCTGATGATGGCTGTATGGTAAGCCCAGCAGATTGGCTGGAAGACACTCTGTGCAGGAGTTGCTGCTCCCACCACCGTTAACCTCTTGATTACCTGGGGCTAGGATCTAGTTTTTGACAGAAGGAATTAGAGGTGGCTGGTGATGAGAGATTTAGCAATATTCTATGAGCCACCATTGGTGGCCTTTTATATGGGTTTCTTGATCACAAGTATGTTTCTTCACTATACTTTTGATCTGAGCTTATTTAAGGGGTCAGGTAAACATTCTTGACATGTGCTTTAGTTTCAGAGACAAGCCAATATTGGGGTCAGAACATGGGTAATGTGCACCTTTCAAAGATATTTTATGGATCTCATTCAAAAGCCTGCATGTGGCTTGACCGGTCATATATCCCATCACCTCCATCACCAGCAGAGGATAGCACACCTCAGTTGTAGACCCCTAACTTTCTGGCAGTTGTCTCTTTTCCTGAAAGAACATCCACCCGGGCTCTTGCTAAAGCTGAATGCTTGTCTTCATAACCTGCTTTACATTGCACTTTCATTTTTACAAACAAATTCCAAAGTGGACAGATATTTTTTTTTATTTTCCTGCCCGGGTCTGCAATGCTTCATATGGTGGTAAAATGCAGACACAATTAGTGTTGGATGCCCTACTCTCAATAAGGGCATTGATCACTGTGATTTAGTTCCAAAGTAGCAGACGGGCCACCACGTCAAGGGTTTCTGATGGTGGAGCCAGCCAATGCTCCACCACTGGAAACCCTCTAAATGGGGTGGGGGAACCACAGGTATGAAGATGAACCACCAAACCCAAAACACACGCTATGCCTGTTTTTCACTCTTTAGGCTCATTTCAGATGCAATTGAAAAATGCAAAGCAAATGTTCAAAATAGTATCATACTTGGGCCAGGCGTAATTTTAATTATGCTGGAATAATCAGAGTAATTTCAGTAATTGCATGTTACCCTTTAACTTGTAATTACCGATAGAAGTGCAATTACGCTCCCATAATTAAGAATAATTTGGGGGGAAACGACTCTACTGTGAGAGCACATTTAGCGAGTGTGATCGGGCTCTTTGTCTTCTGCAGCATTTAGTCTATTTCTTAATGCAAAATGCATCCTCACGGCCATTTTGGATGCAAGGGATATTTTGCGCAAAGAAAATATTGCTAAATGCCGGGAGTGAGCTGGGGGAAAATTCTACACCAACTGCACATTTAGCGCTATTTCATAACACAAAATGCCTTCTCGCACCCATTTTAGAAGAAAGGGGGCATTTTGCAGTAGGAAAATAGAGCTAAATGTCTGAGGTAAGTTAAAGGAAATCCTACTCTAAGAGCACATTTAGTGAGCATGAGCGGCAGCTTGCACTTGCTATTCATGTTCTGTTGCATTTAGCACTATTTCATAGCGCAACATACATTGTTGGACACATTTTGGATGCCAGGGGGCTTTTATTCATTAAGAAATAGCACTAAACGCAGAATTACTCTTCTTGCGTAATCCCGCTGAATTTCTAGGTAATTCTCGTGATTACGCTACACTGAATTACATGAGTGACGCCCACCCCTAATCCTTTCATCAATAAAGTAGACTTCCTTTCTTTTATGTTGCAATGCAGGTGAATATGTCACGTCTAAATAATCAACAATAGTCCACTTTTTTTTTACTACTTGCCTCTCGCTACTGTTAGAACATACTACTCCTTTCTAAAACCCTGGACTACTGTTTAGAGCACTTCAACGGTAGTAGCATGTGGGAATATTTGATACATTAATCTCTTTCTCGTGACAATCAATCACTTCAATACTGGAAATGGTATAATGTCAAGGACAATTCAATGCATGGCAATCAATCCAAGAAATATTATGCCACGCTAGACATGTTTTAGTCCTATTCGCAAAAAGCATAAACACCCCATTTTGAGGATGTTAAAAACTATTAAAATGCAGTTGGTTGCACACATGAAAGACGGTGGTAACGGAAATTTATTTATTCATGCTTACTGCAGGAGTGAGTTATAAGAGGTACCCATAGCCTTTTCATAGTCATTTCCGTGTTGCTCTATTTCATATTTATTGTGAGTTCTGGAGCTTTAATAATGCATGGCTCATATCACTGTAGCAGGAATGAAACCTGCCAAAATGTGTGTTACACAGAGACTGATGGCATCGTTTAACATGTCTCAATTTGTTTGCATAGTTAGTGAAGTACTTTAGGAGTAAAATAATATGCTGTGCTCAAGAAATAGTTTCCTCTCTCAGTATACTGTAAATCAAATGCAGCGATTTAAAAATGAAAACTGCCATGGGTACAGTTCTTAAGGACAAGGACACATTCATTAAAACAACTTTCCACAGTAAAACGCCAACAGATAGAGAGGAGTAACCATATTATTCCAGGCTCAGTGCGCTCAAAGTAGGCACAATGAAAAAGGCACACCCTAATTTAGAGTTTTTCAGAAAACTTTCAACAAGTAGGTAATTACAATACTGCACCGGATAGTTATGACATTATTGTAAATCTATCTTTAAATAGGCGCAGGTTATTTGCTGCTGTTAACCAGCACCTCTTTGCGTGTTGCAATGTGCGAATGCGGCGTCACACTATTAGTACATTTCTTATGAAATAAAGTAATATCAAATCACTTTAAAGAGTAAAAACTGTTTAATATAGTTTAGAATCTACGTGCATATTTACAAGGAAGTGGCGGAGCGTGGCGTTAGCCTCTTTGGCTAAACGCCACGCTCTGCCACTTCTGAAACGCAGGGCTGCACCGTATTTACAAGAATACGGTGCAGCCTTGCGTTTCCCTCTGCGCTGGTGCTAATTTAGCTGCCTAGCGCCAATGCAGGCACACTTGCACCATAGTGCCTGCGTTGAGAGGAAATATTGTTTATGTGTCACTCCTCGATCTATCAGCCGCATTTGATACGGTTGATCATTTCCTCCTACAACAACGGCTGAAGATTCTGGGAGTTGGGGGTTCAGCACTGGCACTGGTGTCCTCCTTTCTTAAGGACAGAAGACTGGTAGTGTTGATCGATGGATACCAGTCTGAGCCATATTTCCTCCCTTGTGGAGTGCCCCAGGGCTCCTCATTGAGCCCCACCCTTTTTAATATATACGTCTCTGAACTAGCCCCACTTATCCGGATTTTTGGCTTTAGCCTCACTTCGTATGCAGATGATTCCCAGATTGTAGTAGCAGCATATAAAAATCAGTCTTCGCCTGCTCTGCAATTTAAGAACTGCATGGGTGTCATCACTAATTGGATGAGCACACACTGCCTTAAACTCAATTCGGGAAAAACTGAAGTTTTGACTTTTGGGAATCTGCATCCTAGTTGGGGCAGTGTGTGGTGGCCCGTTGATATGGGTGATGCACCGGAACCAGCAATTAAAGTGAAGAACCTGGGAGTATGGGTGGATAGTAAACTTTCTTTGTTCAACACACTAATGCTGTGGTTTCTTCCGCCCACTTCCTTATTAAGAAACTCAGGAAGATTCTCCCTTATCTTCCGGAGGACACGAAAAGAACTGTAGTCACTTCATTAATCCAGTCTAAATTGGATTATTGTAATGGACTGTTTATAAACGTCCAGAAGCACTGCCTGAAAAGATTACAGAGCGTGCAAAATTCAGCCGCTCGACTTCTGTCAAACACCCCTTGGTTCAAATCAGTATCTGGTGAGATCCGTAATTTGCATTGGCTCCCTGTAGCGCAGCGAATAAAATTCAAGGCTCTTAGCCTGGTGTTCAGGGCCCTGAATCATACAGGGCCTGCCTTTTTGCAAAATCTTCTTGTTTGGTACGAACCAACTAGACACCTTCGTTCATCTGGTGCTAAACTCTTGAGAGTGCCCAGAATTCGCACCTTACTCTGGGGTGGTCGCAGCTTTCATTACTGCGCTGCCAAACTCTGGAATTCCCTACCGATTGA
The DNA here is from genome assembly GCA_963921515.1 of Calotriton arnoldi. Lineage (NCBI taxonomy): Eukaryota > Metazoa > Chordata > Amphibia > Caudata > Salamandridae > Calotriton > Calotriton arnoldi. The sequence goes on along the minus strand of CAWUFW010015820.1, from coordinate 46,728 downwards.
TTTGAGAAATGCATCATCTCTTGTCTCTTTCAGAAAGGAACTAAAAACCTGGCTCTTCTGTAACTAGTGACTCATCAGTGGTTTATTTTGTCCGTAGCGCCAAGACACCTCTGGGTATTTGTGCGCTTTACAAGTCTTAATAACATAACATAACATGTGCAGGAAGGTATACCTTCCTGCACATAAACATCTGAAATAGCAATTTGAAACTTCTATGTGTGCTGCTTTTTGCAGCACACATAGAGGTTGCAAAACGTAATTTTTCAAAAATGATTGTTTATGTGCAGGAAGAGACACCTTCCTGCACATAAACATTCATTGGCATTTTGCTTTTTCTATGTATGCTGCACAGCGCAGCACACATGGAAACAGCAGAAACGCGGATACATTAAATATTTCTCCTCGTTGCGCCAGGGTAAGACCAGGTTTTCCCTGTTCCTAATTTTGGCACTGCCCCATATTTTCGCCACCCTTGTAAATATGGGGCAGCATCAAAATTAATGGGTGTTGTGGTGGAACGCCCACTATAAACTCCATTCCCTGACCCTTTCACGCTAATTATAGCGTGAAAGGGTGCCTTAATCACAGGACGGCATTAAGCCACCTTAAGTGGCTTAACGCCACCTAGTGAATAAGGCGAAGCCCCTATCGCCACCACAACGTCAAGAAAAGTGACATTGTGGTGGCGATAGGGGCTTGAAAATATGCCACTACGTGTCGTCGATTGCACCTATGATTTTCATAGCTCTTGCTTTTGCTGGATTTGTAGAAAAACTCAAGCTTGCACATGGACATTTTTGAGATTCATGGATTTCTAGGATATCGTCCACTAAACTTATTCCTGGCACACACTGAAATCTGCAAATGCCAGACATTGGCACATGTCCTATTTGTCCTACGGCGTGCTCCCCCACCTTATTCCGGGCTTGGAGGACCAAACACTATATTAAAACAGGACAATGTTGCAGGAAAATGACTCTTGTTCATTGGACACCACCATTGTTTTGGACTGACACTGCTGTTTTTTTTTACTCTATGCATTGGGACACTTCTAACCAGGCACCAGCACATGTGATCCGAAACCTAAAACATATCAAAATTGGCTACCCTCCTGATTGGCATATTTAACTTACCTATAAGTCATTGTATGTGGTACAAAAGTGTACCCAGGAACTGTAAGTTCAATGTCCCTAGTGGACTGCAGCACATATTGTGCCACTACTGAAGTGACAATGCAAAGCATGTCTCAAGCCCTGCCCGTGGGTCTGCAGTTTTGAAACTGCCATTTTGCCCCGGCAAAATAAAGATTTTGTCAGACCTAAATTTCCCTTTTTCAATACCTTTAGGTCACCCCTAACTAGACACTACATGCCTATAGGAAAGGGTGGTAAGGCTGGCTTTTCTATAGGAAAACACTGGGGGCCAAATTCCCAAATGTAAACTTAGACATGAAGTCTAAGTTTAGACCTGAAGCCTAAGTTTACCTTTGTTAATTGGGTCCTTAGACTTCAGGTCTAAACTTGGACTTCAGTTAAAAGTTTCCTTTGCGAATTGGGCCCTTAAACTTAAGGTCTGAATTTACACTCTAGGTCTAAGCTTTCCTTCATGAATTGGGCCCTGAGTAAGTTAAAATGCTTAACTACAGTTTGCGAATAGTTTGAAAAATGGTTCAAGGGCACATTTTACTGGTTATTTAAAATTCTTCTTAAGGGTCAAGTTAGATTTTCGATTACTATTTTGAAAATTACCTTTCTAGAAAATGTCATTTTCATGCCTGAGCCAAATGTGCATTTTTGCCAGTGTTCAGTGTCACCTGACTGCTGATGGTTCCTCTGTGGTGAAATATGTATTTCTTCCAGACAGGGACAAGGTGCTTGGGTATGGGGACATGTTTTTCTGCCAGACAGGATGGCCTTCTGGTCTGTGCCACTGAACTTTATTAACTTCCATGGGTGCCTACCCTGTCACAGGCAGATGTAGTTTGCATCTGCGCCAGCCCCCTCTATTGTCCTGTTAGCCATTTAGGCCCCAATCCCAGTGAGAGAGGGGCTGCTCCGGAAACAGTTTTAAGTGACCACAAAGGAGGGTTCGCCATTATCATAGCTACACCTCTGGGCCGGCATAGACAGCTCTGCATAGCGAAAGAAAAGTTGCCATGTTGGTTCAGGAAGAAAGGGGCACTGTGGGGATAGTTTACAGTAAAACACACAAGCTCTGCAAAAGTGGATAGAGTCACCTCTGGGAACTCTAATCCCATTGGTTAGTGATTGGCCAAGAGTTTCTCCCACCCATAGTCTGGCACTGGGCATTAATATGGCACCACCAGTAGTCTCTTCAGAACAACTCTTGACCTGTAGAAGACAAAGGAAGGACTGCATCTGCTGTTGTGATCTGTGAGAAAATCCCCAAGAGTTGGACCCACCCCCTCTTGACTTAGAAGTGCACTCCAAAGGTAAGTTGTCTGACCTCCTGTTAAGTTACATGAACACAAAAACTGCAAGAAGCCCACTTTCCTGAAGGGCCCACTGGACCTATCCTGGACCCTGAAGGTGGCTGCTCCAGGAATGAATCCGGACCTCTAAGTGGGGTTCCCAAAATCCTTTGGCCCTTAGACAAATGTCAGAGTGTACTCCTGCTTCCTAGCCCTAAAAACTGGGACTTAGAAACATTTTCAAATATTTCTGCCTTGAGAACTGACAGAAGACCGGGACCTACCTGCAAGCCAATCCACAGAGTGTGCATCACCCCTGGGCCTCCAGATACATTCTTCACCTCAGCAGAAAATCTGATTCAGTGGGCTCGACGCCAATAGGCGTCCGATGTTGAACCCTTTACGGCCACAACCAGCAGCCTTGCCCCGCTGAAGTAACTGAACTTCCAGAAAAGAGACTAGGTCGGATAGTAGAAATCTTCACCAGACACAATGCAGAGTAGCATACGGTCATCGTCGACGGCTTCTGGGGTGCAAATACAGGAATTATCTTGCTCAGAGCTTTTCCTACTTTCATTGATGGCTTCACTGAGATCTTGTCCCTCACAACCATCAAAGACTTAGGGCCTGATTTAGATTTCAGCGGACGGTTTACTCCATCACTGCGGTGATGGACAACCCGTCCGCCAAAATATAAATCCCATACTATCCTATGGAAATTATATTTCGGCGGACAAGACATCTGTCACCGTTGTGACAGAGTAACCAGTCTGCTGGAAACTAAATCAGGACCTTAGTCTTTTGATCCAGCCTCCTGTCTTGCCCTGCTGAGGACTCTACCTTCTATGAAAAAGTTTAAGTCCGAAGGAAACTCTTTGACTGGGACCTACTTGGGCCTTATATCCAACCTGAGCTTGCCTGTATACCAAAATGGTCCCTTACTGTTTAGCAGTTTAAACTGACCCTGATACTGATTAGTCACGTCTTTATGTTTTTCATGAACTAGGAATTGTTCAACCAAGTACTTTAAGTCAAATTAAGTTTTCACCACTGTGTTTGGCCAAGATCAAGATTGCCAGCCTCAGGTACAGTAGCAGTGGGAATGCAGGGCAGACAAACAGTTGAGATGGACGTTAGACTTAGACTGATATTCAGACAAAATATTGAGTTTGAAATACCAGAGAACATAAATATCTGAAAAAAATAGTATTATTCAAAATTATTGTAGTATAGAATATGGGTTTTAGTAAATAATGTCATTTCAGGAATACTGTTTTTTAAAATATTGTTTTCAGTAATATAGTTGTAAAAACTATTGTTTTTAAAATTGATTTTTAATTATGTTAATGTGTTTTAGTTAACTTTGCGCAATAGTATCCACTGTAAATCAATAAAGGGCCAAACACAAGTCATCTTCTCTTCTCTTCTCTTCTCTTCTCTTCTCTTCTCTTCTCTTCTCTTCTCTTCTCTTCTCTTCTCTTCTCTTCTCTTCTCTTTCCCTCCATTTCCCCTCCCTCCTCTCTCATCCACTTCCCTTCCCTTCCCTTATCTTCCTTTCTAAAAACAGGCTTCAAGGGATTACCAATTACATGCAATATCATGTAATCATTCTACATATAAGTAAATAGTGGTGCAAAATTTTCTTTATACTACATGGCATTTTTGAGATTAGTGCCCTTGCACACTAGTGACCAGGAGTGTATTCTTAAAATGTATACAGATTAGAATGGTTTTGGTGGCTAATACCTAGGATATTTCTGGAAAATTTTAACTTGGTAGTATCTTATCTTCCATATAAAGGCTCTTAATGGAGGAGATACATACTGTGTATCTATAAGCAAAGTGGGCACCTTAAAATTATCATTTATTGTAAAGGACTAGGGGCTTGATGTGTGAAATTTCCATTTAAAAAATGATTTTTTGAGAAAGGAAAGGAATTTTTTTAACCGACCTATGTACTAATAGGTAGGTTGACAACATTCTGAATCTTAGTGACGTTAACCCCTTTCATGGTGAGGACAGAACTGTTCCGTCATTAGCCACGGTGGGCGTGGGCTGAGGACCGAAGCGTTCCATCCTCACGAATATATGGCGTTACAATGCATGCATTTACAACGCATGCCTTTACAACGCGGACAGTACAACGACCGCATTGTTACCACACATACCACTACAACGCTAGTCAATACAACAACTTACTGTAGGGGGGGCGCTGGAGTTTGGAATAGTATAATTTACTATTACAACTCCAGTCTGTGCAACAGTAGGGAAGGGGTTGGATTTAAAATCCAACTCCTAAAGCCCCCTACAGCAAGTCGTTGTAATGACTTGTGTTGTAATGGTGTGCGTGGTAACAATGCCGTCCTTGTATTGACCACGTTGTAATGGCACTGCGTTGTACCGACAGCGTTGTAAATGCTGTTTCCCATCCTCGCACCTACCCACGGGAGAAGCGCTGGGGTTCCTCCTGTGGGCCGCCCCGTTTCTCCCCCAACTAGGGATGGCAGCTCACCTGGGGACATGTTCATCCATTTTCTGGGCCGATCAGCCCCCCTGGGGGTCCAAAACCCACTAGAAGCCTGGGAATATTTTATTATGATGATTATGGGGAGCGGTCCCTTGGGAAAATGTATTTAAGGAATTCAGCTCTTCCCAAAGGGCAGATCTCCTGTCTTTAGCCCGATCTGCTATCTGGGGGTGGCAGAAGCCCACTAGACACCAGGAATTGTATTTTGTATATGTGGCAGAGTTGCCCCTTGGGCAAGGGTTGCTCCTCTTTATTGGGGAAATGTTTTGGCCATTTTCTGCGGCACCTGGGGGCAGATCAAACTTATTTTTAGGCTCAACTGTCCCCACTTGGCGCAGAAAGCCACTAGACATCAGGGTCACAGTTATTTGTTGGGGAGTAGCTCCTTGGACAAGTGTTGCTCTCCTTTATTGGGGCAATGTTTTGGACATTTTCTGCCTCCACGGAGGCAGGTTGGTCATATTTTTAGACCCATCTGCCCCCTAAAGGGCGCAGAAAGCCACTAGTCACCTGGGATTTTATTTATTTATATTTTGGGGGGTCACTCCCCTGTTTTGTGGCATCTATTTGTCAGTTTCTGCCCCCTTTGGGGCAGATCGGACATATTTTTAGGCCCGAAGCAAAAAACCACTACACACCTGGAAAAGTTTGTCTGTGTGTGTGTATGAACTGGAGTTTGGCTGACAGTCTGCGTGTATGGCCTGCCAGGTGGTGTGTGTAGACTGGCACTTGGCTGGTGGTGTGTGTGACTGGCACTTGGCAGGCAGTGTGAATAGACTGGCGCTTGGCTGGCAGTGTGTGTGAACTGGCACTTGGTTGGCGGTGTGCGTGGGCTGGTGGTGTGCGTGGACTGTTGCTCGGCTGGTGGTGTGCGTGGACTGGCGCTTGTCTGATGGTGTGCATGGACTGGCTCTTGGCTGGTGGTGTGTGTGGACTGGTGCTTGACTAGCGGTGTGCATGGACTGGCACTTGGCTGGTGGTGTGCATGAAGTGGCGCTTGGCTGGCAGTGTGTGTGAAGTGGTGCTTGGCTGGTGGTGTGTGTGGACTGGTGGTTGGCTAGCGGTGTGTGTGAAGTGGCACTTGACTTATGGTGTGCGTAGGCTGGTGGTTGGCTGACCGTGTGCATGAATTGGCACTTGGCTGGCAGTGAGTGTGGACTGACACTGGGCTGGCGGTGTTTGTGGGCTGGCACTTGGCTGGCAGTGTTTGTGGACTGGTGTTTGGCTGGTGATGTGTGTGGCTGGGATTTGAATGGTGATGGGCAGACTTAAAAGTGTTTTATAATGCTAACTGTTTTATTTCTTGTCATAATTTGTGATCATAATGTTTTATTTCTCTTTTGCAATCAAGTACAAAGCTTTTGTTTTGCTTTGCTGCGACCCCTGCATGCTGTTTCAGCACTGGTAGATCTGCAGTTTGTGTAGTTGAATGTGTTTGGTAAAAAAACATTTGTTGTACCGTTTGCTCCAAATGAGTATCATTGCCCCGCATGAATGCGTTTTATGAAAATGCTGGAATAAAAGCAGCATATTTAGCTTCAGTTTGATTGTGTGTGAAATTCTCCTTGGATTTGTGCACAATGTGTATTGTGTTGTCTTCTGTGTAATTTCTTTTGTTTTTCCTTTCTAGTGAGATATTGTTGGTGCTTGCTGTGTCTGTGCAGAGTAGGTGCTGGTGAGCCTAGCAGTGTTTTACAGAATATATATCTTTGTGTGCTTTGTATTGATAGACTTTACCTTGCAATTGCTGCATGCCAGGAGTTTTACATTTGGTTGATAAAGCCACACTGTATATTACTTATTTTACACAGTGTTGGGTAGTGTTTACTTATTTGTCAAGTTACTTTTCTTAGTGAGGATTTATGGCTAGCCACAGGATGACCACTCAGCAGGTTGTTGGTATGCTTTTTGAGTATTCCTCTGACCATGATTATGAGACTGACTCTGCATCTGAGGCACAGGAGGAAGTCCAGGATTCTGACAGTGAATATTCTGTCCAAGAGGAATCATCTGCTAATGAAGCCACTCTCAGTGCGGACGAAGTGCCTCTTTTAGAGGAGGACACTGATGTGCCAATTTTGCAGCAACAGGCATCTGGATTGCAGCCTGGGACTGAAAAGGCTTCCCGTTGGAAGAGCTGAACACTGGGTTGCCCCAAACATGTTGCAGTCAGCGTCGCCTGCCTTTAGTGGTGTCGCAGGGTGTAGAGTGAATACTGAAAACATTATGCCTATCAATTTCTTTCATTTTATTTTGAACAATTTATTTTTTGATGAGATTGTTGACCAGATTAATTTGCATGCTGAACAGTGTCTGAGGGACAACAGTGCCAGACTTAAGCCCTACTCTAGAGCTAGCCTGTGGACTCCCACAAATCTGGATCAGTTAAATAAGTCCTTGGGTTTAACTATCTTCATATTGATCTAACAGTTCCTCAATGGCAATGGCTATATTTCCTGCAACCATGAGTCATGATTGGTATTTGCTTCTTCATTTTTATCAGGAGACCTGGGGAAATGCTATGTGGTAGGACATTTGTGCTGGCCTGGTGATCCCACAACTTTCCCACACAGCACTGTGCAGAAAATGTGACTTTTTAGCTAAATTTGTGGTTTGCATGGGATTCTGTTAGGAAAACGTTGGGGAATCCAAGCTAGCCACAACTCCCTGGACTTCCCTCGGTGTCTAGTTTTTTAAATGTCTGGGTTTGGAGGGTTTTCCTAGATGGTCGCCGAGCTCGGGATCAAAAACGCAAGTGCCCCCTCGCATAAACAGGTCATTTTGTGATAGATAATTTTGATGTCTCCACAATACATTTTGGTGCCCTTCCGTGTCGCTGGCGCTTGGCCCACCCACACAAGTGAGGTAGCACTTTTATTGGGAGACCTGGGGAAACATTGGGTGGTACGAAATTTGTGCCAGACCCTTGACCCCACAACCTTACCACACAGAAATGTGAGGAAAATATGATTTTTTATTTAAATTTGAGGATTGCAGGGGTTTCTGGGTAAGGAAACTTTGGGGGATCCATGCAAGTCACACCTCCCTGGACTTCCCAAGGTTTCCAGCTTTCAGAAATGTCTGGGTTTAGTAGGTTTCCCTAGATGGCCGATGAGCAAGGGACCAATAACACAGGTGCCACCCTTGCAAAAACAGGTAATTTTAATGTCTCCACAATAGGTTTTGGGCATTTCCCTTTTGCATATACTTGGCCCACCCACACAAGTGAGGTCCCATTTTTATTGGGAGACCTGGAGGATTGCTGGGTGGTAGGAAATGTGTAGGGGACTCCATATTCCAAGACTTTTCCTCACAGAAATGCAAGGAAAATGTGTTTTTTAGGCAAAGTTTGAGCTTTGCACAGGACTCCCCTGGAGCCCAGTTTTCAAAAATGTGTTGGTTTGGTAGGTTTCCCTAGGTGCCGGCTGAGCTGCGGCCCAAAATCCACAGCTACCCACTTTTATAAAACCACATCGTTTTTCGATAGGAAAATGAGATGTATCCATGCTGTGTTTCCTATCTCGGGCACTAGGCTTACCCACACAAGTGAGGTGCCATTTTTATTGGGAGACTTGGGGAAATTCCAGGTGGATGGAAGTTTACAGCTCCCCGCAGATTCCAGAACTTTCCATCACAGAAATGGGAGGAAAATGTGTTTTTTTATTCATAGTCTGAGGCTTGCAAGGGATTCTGGATAGCAAAAAGTATTGAGAGCCACAAGAGACAACCCACCCTGGATACCTCAAGGTGTCAAGTTTTAAAACATGTACAGGTTGGCTAGGTTTCCATAGATGCTGTCTGAGCTAGGGTCTAAAATCTAGAGCTACCCACATTGGAAAAAAAGGCTCAGTTTTCAGTGGAAAAATGCTATGTGTCCATGTTGTGTTTTGGGCCAATTTCTGTCGCTGGCACTTGCGGTACCCACACAAGAGGGGTGCCATTTTTATCAGGAGACTTGGGGGAACGCTAAGTGGATGGAAATTTGTGGCTACCTGCAGATTCCAGAACTTTCCATCACAGAAATGTGAGGAAAATGTGTTTTATTTTATTCAAAGTCTGAGGTTTGCAAGGGATTCTGGATAACAAAACATGGTCAGAGCCACGCAAGCCAGCCCACCCTGGATACCCCTAGATGTCTAGTTTTCAAAATGTCCAGGTTGTCTAGGTTTCCATTGCTGCGGGCTGAGTTAGGGTTCAAAATCTAGAGCTATACACATTGCGAAAATTTTCGGTGATAAAACACAATGCGTCCATGTTGCATTTTGAGAAATGCCCTGCAATCCACATGCTAGTATGGGTACCCACAAATTTATAGACTTGTCAATAACCACTGCTTTTAAACTCCATATCTTGTGCCCATTTCGGAAATACATAGGTTTCCTTGATACCTATTTTTCACTCTTTACATTTTACCCAATGAATTGTTGTATACCTGGAACATAATGAAAAACCATTGGAAGGTGCAGCTAAATTATTGGCTGTGGGTACCTCAGCTTCTTGAAGAACATACAAGCCTTTTATATCCTCACAACCAGAAGGTTCAAGCGTACGTAACAGTATACTCCTTTTGAAAATCTACCATAGTTAGAAGAAATTACAGATGAAAACATAGACACATAAGGCTGTTTTTTCAACTTAAATTCAATCTTATTTATTTCAACTATTGCTTTCTATAGGAAAACCTAGAAGAATCTACACAAATGACCCTTTGCTGAATTTAGAATATTGTCTGCTTTTCAGAAATGTATTGCTTTCCAGGGTCCACCATTGGTTTCACACCCATTACTACCACTAATTAGAAGGGGCTGAAAGAACAAAAAATAGAAAAAATGGGCTATGTCCCAGTAAAATGCCAAAACTGTGTTGAAAAATTTGTTTTTCTGATTCAAGTTTGCCTCTTCCTGAAAGCTGGAAAGATGGTGATTTTAGCACCGCAAACCTTTTGTTGATGCCATTTGTGGGGAAAAAAACAGAAGCTTTCTTCTGAAGCACTTCTTCCCCATTTTTCCCCAAAAAACTAAAGTTTGATGTATTTTGGCTAATTTCTCGGCCCCCTCCTGGACGCAAATTTGGCGTGGATACCATTTGCGGGCAAAACGTTATGGGGGCCGAAGAGCAAAAAACCCTAAATAGCCCAAAAAATGCTTAGCACATGGGGAGAAGAGGCTTAGCAGTGAAGGGGTTAATGCGATGTACGTCATCAACATTCATTAGGTATATGGTAAATTGCAACTCATTATTATTGGGACCATCACAGGGATGGTAGCCTGCTGGGTTCAGCTGACCACCATGTCTGTGAAAGCATTTGAAATAAAGTCACCTTTTTTTAATGTAGCCCGTTTTCCTGAAATTAAACGGGTCTTCATTTAAAAAGAAAAGGTTTTTTGTTTGAGAGTAGCCAGTGGTCCCGTATACCAATCTTTACTCTACAACAGACTTTTAAAAAAAATATTCACAAAGGGGTAGAGGTGAGGGTTCTTCCTTTGAGGTGTTGGTAAAATGTCAATGTTTCAGGACAGGATACATCCTTTAACAAATAGCTATTTGGAAGAGACGCCCTAAACACTCCCCTCCAAAATAGAGTTTGGCTCTGGCTTTCTAAACCTGCTTTACGATGCAGTACCCTGTTCAGGAATAGCAAAATGGATTTAGTATTTAGAAGGTTTAGTACTTCGGGCCTATTGTGTTTAAACTGTGCACAGTTTGGCATGGGAGTGTCAATGCCGGCAAATTTGACAATGTTAAACTATTGTAAAATTGCCTCCAGCCTTCTTAACAAATGGGCAATTAAAAATAGAGAAAGGTTGTGGCTTGCTTACTGTTTAAATGGTGTGCAGTTGCTTATTTGACAGGAATAGCATTAGCTGTATTGGAGGGCATTACACACTGCAAAAACTTGAAACGACATGATTCTACTTAGGGTGAATACTTTTAAAGTAGAATAGATTTTGAATGGAAATAAATTAGTATGCAAAGACATCTGGACTTATTTCGAGTTTTGCAGATGGGATATGCCAATAAAACGTGGCAGATATATTTTGTCCACCAATCCACAAGTCATAGGTCATAATGCACTTCTTACACTGCGGAAAGGACAGCCACTATTTTTGTGTTGGCGTATATCATCCGCCAAACTCTAAATAAGACCCATAGAATGGAATGGAGCTGCAGTAAGTTAATGCAGCTGAGCTTTACAAGCTAAAACTAGCTCTTTTTTAGGACAAGGGAGTTCATTCTCCACACCTTGAGCCTTCCCGGTGCATAGAGGTTTGAAGTGTGGAAATATGTCAGGGTGGACAAGGACATTCGTGGTATTGGGGGCCCTTACACACAGAAAAGACTGAAAAAGAAACTAGAACTAAATCCAAAGCAATGTCCTGATAATAGGTTATATTATTATAAAAACAATGTATGCCCTCGTGGTCTGGTATTTTCCAAAGGCTGAACAAACTCCAATATGTCAGGAATTGGAATTACAGTTTTTCTATAACTATTTTGTTACTCAGAGTTTTTGCCAGGTAATTACTGCAGCTTGGAGCTGCTGCACTTTACCAGGGTAAATGCACAGCTAATACTGATGCAGGAGTACTTTTTTAAAACAAAAGTACCACATGTAGTTCCCAATTTAATAGGGAAAACCTGTAGTAGGTGTTACTTCCTACAAATGGTAAAATCTTAATCCCGGAGTACTTGATTAGAACAGGTGTGCAGAATTTCGATCCCCAATGCAGAACACTCGAAATCAGAACTGAATTAACACCAACCACTACCAAAACTGCATTTCCATGAATATCTTGAATATCAGAGTCTATTTTTCTATTCAGGGAATCTGCAAAATTGATGAGGTTAGCCTGGATCTGAATTAACCTGTCTAGGGTATTCAAAGTTAACAGAACATGGACAGCAGCATGTAATAATAATCCCAAAGCTGTGACCAAGGAATTTCAGACCATGTTTTCCAAGTCAAATTAGCTTAGAATTGCTCACCAAATTGCCTGATGCAGATATTAAGTTGTACTTTCTTACTAATTGCTTGGAGATGTCCTCATTCCTCCTCCCTCCCCCCTAATATATATCTCCAGAATCAAGGACGTTGATCTACCAATGTGGTATCATTCTACATCATACAAAGGGCCCAAACGTTGTGGTAATATATCAGACAGGCATACAAACGTTCTCAAAGTTAACTGGTGATCCCAATAACCCTTTGTGAGCACTTGGATATACAGGAGCACTCAAATGTGCCTAGGTGGCCCATATATCGATGCATCCGAGAGAGACAACAAGGAAATTACCCTCAGGGAGGTGAGAAGCTCAGTAATATCTGCAAGAATATTGTAGTCTAAGGCCACGAATGGAGTGATGGTTCCAAATAAGTCTACTGAGCCATGATTTCAAAATATGAAAGAGTGAATGCTGTTGATATATGAGAACATTTATAGATTTGTTCAACAACAAATAGCAATTTAGAGGGGACATTTATTTTAATAACATTTACCAGACCAACAAATGAAATATGTAAAAATAGGGGGGCATATTAGCAAGGGCACTATCGCCGCTTTAGCGGCACTTTTTGCCGCTAAAGCGGCGATATTTATATCGCCCTATCAGCAAACTGTCTCTAACAGCAGTTAGCGACAGTTTGCGGGCATTAGCGCCCGTTTTTTACCGCTTTGCATGTCAGCGATATTTATCGCTAATGACATGCAAAGTGGGCGTTCCCGACGAACAAACCTGGGAAACACTCGCTAACAGGCCTATCGCCTATTAGCAAGGTGGCCATGGCCCCAGTTAGCGACGTGAAAAGTCGCGCTAACCGGAGTCATCGCCATTTATTTAACACCTGCAATTAGCAGGTGTTAGCCATACCTAACATGGGGGTGGATTATGCTGATACGACCACAGGGTCGTATCAGCAAGGTGTTCTCCCTTCTCCATGCAACATCGCTGGTTTTTCAGCGATGTTGGCCCATTTCCCCGCTATCGCTGGAATATTCATCGCCATAGCGCTAATCGTTGCTAATACAGCGTTAGCGTGGCGATATATTCCAGCGATAGCCAGCGATAAAAAAATCACGCTAAGCAGGGTTAGCGATGATTATCGCCTCTTCTTGCTAATATGCCCCAGGGTTCTGCTAATAAGTCCTTAGTCACTGAGATATTGAGTTAAACTAGTTAACAAGATGGCACGAGGCAATAACTATGGGGCATATTAGCAAGACCCACGTTAAAATTATCGCCGTTTAGCGGCAGGAAACTGCCGCTAAAACGGCGATAATGGGCTTGCTAATATGCGTTATTGAATTCCAATAGAAGCCCAGGTTAGATGTCCTGCACATCTAACCTGGGCTTCTATTGGAATTCTATAACGCATATTAGCAAGCCCATTATCGCCGTTTTAGCGGCAGTTTCCTGCCGCTAAAACGGCGATAATTTTAACGTGGGTCTTGCTAATATGCCCCTAAATATTTTATGTGCTCCAAGTACGAACTTGGATGATGCAAATTCCAAATGACATATTCTGCTTTTAAATTGTTTACTTTCTTTATCTGCACATGGAGTTGTTAGAATCAGCAGGTTGTCAGAGCATAAGGCCTCTCAACGGGGTCTTTAAAGTAAAATATTCCTAGGGCATTTCTCAATCTGTCGGACAATGGCTTCATCTACACAGCAAGGAAAGGGGCAAAAGTGAGCACCCTGAACTTCTTGCCTGACTTACAGGCCATAGATCTCTGGTATGACGTAGTAATCGTTTCAAAAATATTGTTCAGGACATGAAAACAACACAGCAGGCAGATAACAGCAGCAGACCTAAGCAAAGGATTTTTTCTATGTGCACAACAGGAGTAATACCATCCATACAGGGCAAGAGATCACTAACACAACACAGTAAACAGTGCACTCAAATGAACAATAACATCCTTGCCTTGTGTTCATCTAAAACAATTAATTCAACTTTTTTTTACTTGTGTCCACATGTGTTTTCTAGACAGTGCGGTTTGTTTTTCTTCAGTGGGAAGATCTTCAGGGCTGTATTCAAAATATAACACACAAAAACATTTACATTAAAACGCAAACAAAAACAAGTACTGTCGCTAAAAAGCTGAGGCTTGATTGCAATGTTACTTGAATATTAGCGCAGATCACCATCATTTAAAACATTCTTGGTTTACAAATATTTTAGAAACCATCACATCATCACAAATAGTACTGAATAACTGAAGACCAAGATTATTTTGTGTTTTTGCATAAACACCCATGCTTCCAATGTCCTGCAAAGTCAAAGGGAAAAAAGAACAACGTATATTGTAACAATATTCTGATCTAGTGAATGTTTAATATATCATGATACACAGCGATTCAATTGTCGTGATCATCATGGAGCCTACTGTGCTAGAAAACAACTCATTACAAATTCAGACGCATGTCTATCTTATCATGCTACACACCAATTCAATTGTCGCGGTCATCAGTGAGCAGATTGGTATGCGTAAAAAATATATAATTGACGAATTCTCTGTCTAAATAAACGCAAACATTAAAATAAATTAGAAGTATTTCATCCTTGTGCTATTTATTCAATACACCGTTCAAGACAATATAATTCGTCTTGTTACTTGTTCAAGGTAAAGAGCTTGAAAGAAACACTAAAAACATATCTTTAAACCGTGATACACGATGTTCAATCACGTTTTGAAGGCACAGTGCTTTTACATGTCTTTTAATATAGCATACTAAATACTACCCATTTTACTTTTACGTGGCATGTATGAAATAGCGCGTATCATATAGTAATCATATGACATAATTCCTATATTATTATACCTTATTGGCTTGTCAAACCCTCGGTCTAGGTCCACTCTCTCCCCGCAGCTCCGCTGTGCCGTCTCTTGCCTCCAGACCCCGACCTCCTCCTTGGGAGGTTCGAGGCTGCTGCCCGCTCCTGCGCCTGCTGCCCGCTCCAACTGGGACCAGACTGCCTGCAACCACCGTAACCTTTCTCAGCCGTTTTTTTTTCTTAATTTTTCCTTGTTGTGCCACTATTATTGTGCCCATCTGTGTCTTGCTCTAATTCCACCACTGTTTTTATTTTCTCGTGCCTGCCTGTTCCTTTCGCCTTTCTCCGCTGCTGCACCTGCGGCCCCTCCACCCCGGAATTCCCCCCCGGAATTCCCCCGCTCCCGCCTCCCAGCCTCTCCTCCCTCCCACCTCCCCTACTTAATGGCGGCCGCTGCGAGGTCGCGCAGCAGACGCGCGCAGCGGGCACGCCGCTGGCGCGAAAAAGGCAAGCCTGTCTTCGCCCGTCCGCGACCTGACCACAGCCAGCGCCAGGAACCCTGGACCTCCCACTACCCATCGCTACGACACCACCACCCTCCTCGCACTCAACCCTGGAAGACTTAGAGAATGCCAACAGGCCTCGCCGAACACGACCCACGGCTTGTTCTCCTGCCTCCACTGCCGCCAGACCCTCACCGCCACCCCGGCCTCCAACACCGCCAATGCCAGCACCGGCGACACCCTAAAATGCATCCTCCTCAACGTACGCTCCGTACACAAACACGCCAAGGAAATGTGGAACCTACTCGACTCTCTCTCGCCCGACATCGCCTTCTTCACAGAGACCTGTACCAACGCATCCTCCGCCCCCGACATCAGAACCGCCATCCCAGATGGATACAAGAGCCAGAGAAAAGACCGCCCCAACCACCCAGGAGGGGGCCTCGCCATCGCCCACAAGAGCACCCTCCACCTCACCACCTCCAGCGAAACCTTCGCCTCCGCCGAACACCTGCACTTCCAGATCCAGACCACCCCCAAAGCCACACTCCGAGGAACCCTCATCTACAGACCCCCCCGGCCCCCGAACTCCCTTCGCCACCACCATCACCGACTTCATCGCACCCCACGCCCTCGCCTCAGCAAACTACATACTCATTGGAGACTTGAACATCCACCTCGACAACCCCAGTGACCCCAACTCCACTATCCTTCATGACAACCTCGCCAGCATCGGACTTAAACAACTCGTCAACACACCGACCCACAGAGCAGGACACACCCTCGACCCCATCTTCGCGGCAGGAAACAGCGTCCAATTCAGCCACACAATGCAGCCGCCATGGACCGACCACCACTGCGTACACTTCGCCATCAACAAACCCAAGGCACCCAAACCAGCCCCACGCCCAACTCGAAGGAACTGGAGCAAGGTTACCGATGAGCAACTTAACTCCATCCTCACCCGAGACAACCACACCTGGGCACCCGACGCAAACGGCGCAGCCAGAGAACTCCACACCTGGATCTTGAACTGCGCAGACGAGCTCGCCCCACTATGTAACCCCGACAGACAACGCCCCAGGAAAGCCTGGTTCACCACCGCTCTCCAAGAAGCCAGACGCACCTGCAGACGCCTGGAGAAGAACTGGAGAAACACCAAGACAACCGAAAACCACACCACCTACAAGGACGCCATGACGGACTACCACAACCAGATCAGAGCCACCAAGAGGAACTTCATCCACAACAAAATCCTGGCCAACTCCACCAACTCCAAGGAACTTTTCAGTGTCATTCAGGAATTCCCCAATCCACGCAGCGAAGCCACAGACATCACCCCATCCCAAGACCTCTGCGACAAGCTTGGAACCTATTTCCACCTCAAGATCAAAAACATCTACGACAACTTCATCGACCATCCACCAGGCGCCACAGACGGCACCCCGCCCCCCAGAAACACCAGCCAGCCCACCATCTCCAACTGGACACCGATCATGGACGAAGACACCGCCTCGACCATAAAAAGCATCCACTCGAGGGCCCCCACCGACCCCTGCCCCCTCACATCTACCACAGAGCCGCGGCCGCCATCGCACCCAAACTACAACGCACCATCAACACCACCTTCAAAACAGGCACCTTCCCAGATGACTGGAAGCGCGCAGAAGTCAGACCCTGCTCAAGAAGCCCACAGCTGACCCCACCGACCTCAAGAACTATCGGCCCTTCTCGCTCCTCCCCTTCGCAGCCAAAGTTGCAGAGCAAACAGTCAACAGGAAACTGACACGATTCATTGAAGAGAACGCCGTCCTCGACCCGTCCCAATCTGGATTCCAAAGCAACCACAGCACAGAGACCGCCCTACTCGCCGCCACAGACGACATCCGCACCCTCCTGGACCAAGGCCACTCCGCAGCCCTCATCCTACTCGACCTATCAGCAGCCTTTGACACCGTCTCCCACCGCACACTAGTCATCAGAATACACAACGCAGGCATACAAGGAATAGCCCTGGACTGGATCCGATCATTCCTCACCGGAAGAAGCCAAAGGATCAGACTCCCACCCTTCCTCTCCGACCCCACGAAAATCACCTGTGGAGTCCCACATGGTTCATCACAGAGCCCCACCTTCTTCAACATCTACATGGCCCCCCTCGCAGCCATCGTCCGACAACACGGCCTCAACATCGTATCCTACGCCGACGACACCCAGCTCATCCTCTCCCTCACCAAAGACCCCACCACTGCCAAACTCAACTTTCAGAAAGGAATGCAAGACATCGCAGTCTGGATGACCAACAGCTGCCTGAAGCTCAACACCGAGAAGACAGAAGTCCTCATCCTCGGTACCACCCCTTCTGCATGGGACAGCACCTGGTGGCTGACCACCCTCGGAAGCCCACCTACCCCCTCAGACCACGCCAAGAACCTCGGCATCGTGCTCGACTCATCACTCACCATGAACCGACAGGTCAACGCCGTCACCTCCAGCTGCTTCAACACTCTCCGCATCCTCGGCAAGACCTTCAAGTGGATCCCCCCTGAGTCAAGGAAGACAGTCACCCACTCACTCATCACCAGCAGACTGGACTATGGAAACGCACTCTATGCCGGCATAAACAAGTCCCTACTCCGCAAACTCCAGACAATACAGAACACCACCGCCAGACTCGTCCTCGGCATCCCCTGACACGAACACATCAGCCAACACCTACGAAGTCTCCACTGGCTCCCAGTGGAGAAAAGAGTCACTTTCAAAATCCTCACTCACGCCTACAAATGCCTACACAACAACAGACCCAAATACCTCAACGACAGAATCAACTTCCACGTACCCAAAAGAAACCTCCGATCTTCCAACCTCGCACTGGCCGAAACCCCGCACATCCAGAGAGCCAGAGCAGGCGGAAGATCCTTCTCTCACATTGCAGCCAAGACCTGGAACGAGCTACCGGCAGACATCAGATGCGCCCCCTCCCTGAACACCTTCAGGAAGACCCTCAAGACCTGGCTGTTCGACTAAACAGATGTGCGGACCCCCTCCCCTCAGCGCCTTGAGACTCTCACAGGTGAGTAGCGCGCTTACAATTCCCTGATTGATTGATATTGCATTAATTAGTGATTTAAAGTGCCCATTATTGAACATTGTAATACCCTACATATTTATGTTAAGTGTGGCATATATTCAACAACACCTATCACTATGTGAGCATGTGGTGTCAAAACAGGGGAACACCATACAACAATACTTTTATATTGCACTATACCGTGCTCTTAGATGTATTTAATGTACCTAGTTGCACACTATAAATATTTGCTTAACTATATTGCTTAAATATGGGTGTATATTGAATAGCACTCTGAGGTGATGCTTCGCAGTCTCAAAGAGCAGGCAGGAGACAGTAAGTAGTTGAAAAGCAGGAGCAAGTGTAATCCATCCATGTACAAGAGACTTCAGTCACCAACAGCTCTAAATAACTGCCAACACATTGAAAGATAACATTCACTCCCTAGGAAAGACATTCTAAATTACATCACAGCCTAGCAACCTTAGCAAAGGCAGGTTGCATAGGAAAGGATACAGGACATAGGTTGCATGAAGGAGAAACAGAGAAGAGCAGGATACCACATCACCTTCCCCCTTTAACAGTGAACACAGGAGAAAAGAAAAGCAAAAGAAAACAAAAAAAAAACCACATTAGCAAACACAATCTTCCAAACGTCGAGGGATAGACCTTGTGCGTCCAGAACTCCTCCTCACAGCTTGAGAAGCATGGCAAGGTGCAGAAACATTAGCATGCACCGAGTCTTGAGAGGGACACTTGGCAACTCTACCAAGGTTCCATATCTTATAATCACTAGTCTTCACAGAATTTTTAAACAGCTTAATAATTTGTAAAGGTTTGCCAAACTTAGAAATACCACCACACTTCCTTGGCAATTTCACTCTGACCCAATCACCAACCCCAACAAGGGTTTTTTTTAGCAGCCTTTCTTACATCAAAGATCTCCTTTCTTTTTTCCTTTCGCTTAAGTTCTCTTTCTTTCCACGCACCAGTGTTTTCAATATTGCTGTCAACCGATTTCCTGCTAGAGACAACCCAAGAAGGAATCATGTCAGTAATAGCTGCTCTCCCTTTAAATAACCTAAAGGGAGCCACACCAGTCGAAGAATGTGGTGTGAACCTGTATTCACGAACCTTTCTTTTAACAGCAGCCACCCAATCATCACCAGAAGACACCGCTAACTGCAGGGCCTCTTTCAGAACTTTGACAAATCTCTCCACAACACCATTGCATTCGGGATGATACAACGCAGCTTTTTTGTGTTTAATGTTCCTTTCTTCCAAAAATTTCTCAAAGACAAGAGAGGTAAACTGAACCCCATTGTCCGATAACAAAGACAAGGGAAAACCATCACGTTCAAAAAGTTCTTCCAAAAATGTCATGACGACATGAGATTCCACAGAACTGACAATTTTCACCTCAGGCCATCTGGAAAAAATATCCACACAAACCAAAACATAAGAATCCTGAGACCTGAACTTGACCGGTCCTAAGATATCAATAGCAACATCAACCCATGGACCACAGGACTGCTCCCTGCTAATCATGGGCTGAGTCCTACATTTCAACACCTTATCACTCCCTGCACATTGTGAACACTCACGAACAACCCTCTCAATGTAAACATCCATAGCTGGCCACCAGTAGGCCTCCCTGATTCTTTCTTTGGTTTTGGAAATACCCATATGACTCACATGGGCATTGGCCACAAGCTTATCCTTAAGGTTATCAGGAACAACCAACTTACTACCACGCAATAATACACCATTGATCAAGGTCAACTCTTCCTTCACGTCCCAAAAACCCTTGAGGTTTTCAGCACAATCTTTCTTGTCACCTCAACCATCACGTACCTTAGACATAACTGATTTTAACACAACATCTTGATGGAGGCTTTCACACCAGACCTCCTCCGAGATGAAGCCATCCGTAATGACACATACATTCAGCTCTTCTTCAAAATCTTCACCAGAAAATACTTCACACTCCTCCGACGAAACAGAATTTTCAACATGACCACAAAGCCTAGATAAACAATCTGTCAAAATGCTGTTTGAACCAGGTAAGTAAGACACACTAAATTGGAACTCCTGAAAGGCAACCACACATTTCCTAAACCTGTGGGAAACAAAATCTACACCTTTTTTTACAAAAAACACCCTTAAGAGGTTTGTGGTCAGAAATCACTTCAAAGGGTTTGCCCCACAAAAATCTTCTAAGCTTCCGAATGGCCCGATAAACAGCAAGGGCCTCTTTCTCTACGACTGAGTAGTTACACTCGGCCCCCCTCAAAGGCCTAAAAATAAAAAAGAATGGTTCTTTCAGACCCACAAACTTTCTGCAACAACACGGCACCCAAGCCTTTCGAGCTTGCATCCGTCATGAGGTAAGAAACCAAGCACAGATCAAAGCTCGACAAAGAAGGTGCATCATTCAAACAACTTTTGATAGTATTAAACTCCTCACTGCAGGCATGACTCCACTCAAAACCAGACCCCTTCTTTAATAGGCCCGCAAGGTCTCTGTTTTTTGCGCAAAATTGCGAACAAACTTATTGTAGAATTCTGCCATTCCTAGGAATTTCACCAACTCATCTTTATCCTTAGGTTAGTCCAACGTAGATATAGCTTGAACCAAAGAGGGCTTAGGTTTAATACCAGTACTTGAAACCAGATGACCTAGATACTCAATCTCCCCAACATTGAACTTGCACTTTTCAAACTTGAGTGTGAGACCAGCAGCAAGAACTCTTTCCAAGACTAAGGATAACCTTTCATTATGTTCATCAAGATTGATACCATGAACCAGGATATCATCTTGATATACCTTAATCCCAGAGACACCCTTAACTCTCTGAAAAACAGAGGCCACAGAAATCAGACCAAAAGGCATCCTGAGAAACTTGAAAGTCCCAAAGGGCGTTATGAAAGCAGTGAGATCTTGAGAAGATTGATGGAGTTTGACCTGATGGTACGCAGAAGAAAGGCCTAAGGTTGAAAGGTGCTTAGCTCCACCCAAGGAAGATAGAATTTCTGTGATATTAGGAAGGGGATAATGGTCAACAATGACCTCCTTGTTCAATTCCCTCAAGTCAATGCAAAGTCTTGCCTCGCCATTGATTTTGCGGGCCATGGCCACTGGAGAGATCCATTCTGTTGCCTCCACCTCTTGAATTATCCCATTCTTAACAAGTTTCTCCAATTCATTTTTCATACAGTCCTTTACCAAAAGAGGCACACCTCTGACTTTTGCTACCTTGGGTGTGGCGCCTGGCTTCATTCTAATATGATCAACATTGTTCTTTAGGCAACCCAGCTCTTTTATAAAAACCTCCGGAAACCTCGCAACCCAGATATCAGAACCTTCTCTTACTGTTTTAACATGAGGTAAATCTTTCAAACAAACAGAAGGAGTTTGATTGGGATCTAACTATACATGAAGATCATGCTGGTGAAACTAACTAATTAAAGAGTCTCCTTTCATGGAGACATACATTTTTCCAGGAACAATGTTATGTTATGTTATGTAAATATGTTTTGTATAGCGCACAGCTGCCCCAGCAAAGAGGTGTCCTTCCTTTGAATTCAATGGTGCCCCAAAAATACCCCAAGAGATCAATGATCTCCCCTCCATAACCTCTGAGTTTGATGTCCGGTTTCACCAGTTTGACCTTGTTGACAAGACAATGGTCATAGAAGCTCTTGGGAATAAGTGTGATTTTGGCACCAGAATCAAACAGCATTCTTACAGATTGATCATTTACACATACCTCCCCGAAAGGACCATCATTTACTGAGCTAAAGACTTGACAAATCTCAACAATATCGGATTCCTGATCATAGATGTCCACCTCACTGACTTTCTTCTACTCCTTTTTAGCCCTGCAACACCGTGAGAAATGACCTTTCTTACCACAATTAGAGTAAGAGACTTTCCATCCGGGACAATCTTTAAAGTTGGCCATATGACCTGGGTTACCACACCTGAAACATTTACCCTGAAAGGAGTTGTTATTAGAAGATTTAGACAAGACAGCGGGTTTGTGAGCAGCACTCTTGGAAAGGGGTTTGGCACTTACTTCTCTGACTGCATCCTTCTCATTTTTCTCAACAGCGCCATCTTTGACGCACTCCTTCCGAATGGTATCAACACAAGCCTTAGAATGCTCATGTAACTTTAAAATGGTAATAACCTCTTGTAGGGAAGGATTATCTTTTTGCCACAAACTATCCTTCGCTTTATCAATAAAACAACCAAGCATTAATTGATTTCTCAACCTTTCATCCAATGTTGCGCCAAAATCACAAGTTGAAGCTAAATTTCTCAAAATGGTTATGTATTGCTCAACAGATTCCTCTTGCCTCTGCATCCTCTTCCCAAAGTGGTAGCGCTCCAAAACCATACTCACCTTGGGAAGATAATGAATATCTATTTTTCTCATACAAATCTCATATTTATTCAAAGTAGCTGCCTCACTGTCCGGAAGGTCAGGGAGATGTTCAAAGACTTCCTGACCCTCAGAACCGAGACAGTGCATGAATAGAGAAGCTTTTCTCTCTGCATGTAGAGAAGTGCCACAAACCCTTGCACAGTTGGCAAATACTTTTTTTCATTTTAACCAAGGAATCGCAGGATCACCAGGGGAGGATAAGAAAAGTGGCGCAGCAGTGACGTTTTGCATTGTAAACAAGTAAAGAAAACAACAGAAAAGTTTTCAGAGTCAAATTAGTACTTGACCTCAGAAGTGGAGCTCACCACTAAAGTGAAGTTGTAAGAGGCAAGTTGTGCGCATCAGTGCTGAAAATGAGGAATAAAGATGAAGCTGTGTGCATCAGCGTAGACAACAAAGGCAGAAAAGAACTAAAGATGCACTTGTATGCTGTGGTAACCGGCAAATGTCAGCTGTGCGTGTCAGCACTGGAGATGAAGGAAAACAATCTTACCGGTACCAGGAATGTGCACACGTAGAGGGACGTGTAAGGGCTGAAACAAGCTGTGTGTATCAGCGTATACTAAAGCTGTACGCGTTAAGTTGAAAGCTGACAGCAGAAGGTTGACGTCGTGTAGAATGATTCCAGGCAAGGTCAGGCACTCCGGAAAATGGCAGTGACGTAGCGTAGAAGCCGCCAATAGAAAATGGCGGCGGTACGCTGACATGATGACGAAGCGATCAGGCAAGGCAGGCTAGACACACCAGGAAGACGCGCATCAAGATGTGCAGGGCGTTAGGCATATCCAGGCAACGAGGCTCCAGGCAGTGTCAGGCATACAGAGGAAGTCAGAAGAATGCCGAACATAGCATCTAGCGTCACGCGTAACTAGGTAACGGGCAAAGAGGGCCAGGTAGAGTCAGGCATGCCGCAATGCAAGTGGCTAGGCCCAGCGTGATGTCAGCTTGAAGCCGTACAGACGAGGTAGGGGCAGAACGAGTTGCACAGGAAACTGACCAAGGACTCAATGTGGCAAAGGATGAAGCAGGGAGAGGAAGGAGCAAGCCATACCTCTCGTTGGGCCAATATTGTAGAAAGAAGTCAATCTTGAAAGGAAAGACGACAGCAGGGACCGGAGGGCTCCACAGCAAGATGTAGGAGAACAGAAAACAATGAGTAAGTTCACTTGCGTGGCAAAGGTGGCATGCCAGCTTTAAGTATGGCTGTAGGATTAGAGCAGTAATCATCGTGTTGAGGTCTCTTGATGGAGCAGCAGGTTCACTCGTCGCTAAAATGAGGTGATGCGTCCCAGTCTCAAAGAGCAGGCCGGAGACAGTAAGTAGTTGAAAAGCAAGAGCATCCATCCATATACAAGAGACCTCAGCCACCAACAGCTCTAAATAACTGCCAACACATTGAAAGATAACATTCTCTCCCTAGGAAAGACATTCTAAATTACATCACAGCCTAGCAACCTCAACAAAGGCAGGTTGCATATGAAAGGATACAGGACATAGGTTGCATGAAGGAGAAACAGAGAAGAGCAGGATACCACACACTCATTACATAATAGGTATGTATCGCCAACTTTGTTAGCCTCTCGATGCTTCGGTGTGTGATAAGCTGTTGCGTATCAACCATTCTATCTATCGCCAACTTTGTTACCCTTTCAATTCTTCTTTGTGTGATAAGTTGTTGCTTATCAACTATTCTATCTATATTGCACTCAAACGTTCTTTAGAATGACTTTTAGTGTGTTATATTTTACCCCATTTATTTCACATGAGTGTGGACATACATGAAATTGCTCCAGTACCTTAATACGGTTTAGTTTTCAACACTTTAACTGGAATATGAGAACAAAGCTGTTTGCCATTTCATTTCTTCTTCATTTCCACATATGTTAGACCTGGAATCTTTGGCGTGGTCTCCCCTGTCTTTTTGCTTCTGCCTCCTGTATTTTTGACTGTATGCTGGACTACTTTTTGCTGTTTTTTGAACTCAGCACTTTACCACTGCTGTTCAGTGTTAAACTGCAAGTGCTCCCGGTGTACATTGTGATGATGTTTGGTTATCCATGACTGACATATTTGATTTACTTGTAAATCCCTAATAAAGTGCATGTAAATCAAATGCTACTAGTGGGCCTGCAGCACTGATTATGCCACCCTCATGAGTAGTCCTGCAAACATGTCTAAGGCCTGCCACTGCAGTGTCAGCAAGGGCAGGTTTTAATTCCATGTCGACCTGGCAAGTGCACCCACTTGCCAGGCCCAAATCTTCCCTTTTATTGCATGTAAGGCACCCCTAAGGTAGGCCTAAGGTAGCCCACTGGGCAGGGTGCAGTGTGTGTGAAAGGTAGGACACATACTGGTGTGTTTTACATGTCCTGATAGTGAAATACTGTTAATTTCATTTTTCACTATTGCAAGGACTACCTCTCCCAAAGGTTATCATTGGAGCTGTCTTGTAACCCCTTACAAGTGTAACTTTCAATTGGGAAGAGATGGAGATTTGGAGTTTTGGTTCCCTGAACTCAGAATGTAAAAACACATATTTCTGTGAAGGTGGTTTTTAAATTGTGTGTTTGAAAATGCTACTTTTAGAAAGTGGGCATTTTCTTGCTGTACCATTCTGTGCCTCTGCCTGCCTTTGGAATCCACGTCTGGTTTAGACTGACAGTTGGGCTGTTTGTGCATTCAATCTAGACAGTCACACAAAGGGAGCTGAGGTGTGCCCTGCATATCCTGATTGCCCATCACCAGGCTGATGGGCCTTTCTGAGCTAGAGTGGTGGGAAGAGTTGTCA
This sequence comes from Calotriton arnoldi, assembly GCA_963921515.1. Taxonomy (NCBI): domain Eukaryota; kingdom Metazoa; phylum Chordata; class Amphibia; order Caudata; family Salamandridae; genus Calotriton; species Calotriton arnoldi. Next base: position 21,180 of record CAWUFW010015820.1, on the reverse strand, counting down.
CTGACACCTGAATAGGGCTGTGCATGTCCTCTCACAAAGCTGTATCCACCCTGCTATATTGTATGTCTGGAGCCATGTCAGGGCAAGGCAAGATCTGTGCACTACAAAGACTATCCTTTGAAGCATGCCTCCTTCAGACGCAGAAAGGGGTATAAGTATTGGACTTGTAACCCCACATTCTTAGAACACTTCTGAACTGAGGAATCTGCCAAGAAGACCAGCTGCAGAGCTGTCAGGAGTACTGCCCCTTTGCTGTGTTGCTTTGCCGGATTGGCCTGCAGTTGCTGCTTCTGTCTCTGGGCAGTGAAAGAACTAGACTTTGTTTTCTGTAATCCTGCTTTCCAAAGTTCTACCAGGGCTTGTGTGTGCTTGCCTCCTGTCGGAATTTTCAGGGCCATCAAAGACTTCATCTGCAGCTCCCCTGAACTCTTCTGCTGGAATTTCTGACCTGCCAATTGGTGCCAATTCCAAGTTTGGGCCCTTGGAGGTGGTTTTGCTGCTTCAAAGACTGAAAATCCACACATTGACCCTTCAGCGTCGTTTTCCCTGCCGCAAACTTGCCATGTATTTGAAAAAACAACGCATCGTCTCGGTGCAGCCGAAAAATCAATGCAGCGCCTGTTCGCTGCTGGAAGAACCGCCCCAGTCCGAGTCCAGAGCACCATGTCTCCGACGTCCAAGACCCCGGCTCCGACTTTTATGCAGGCCCTGCTGTGTGGCTGAAGGAATCAACGCATTACCTGACCCCAACTAGAAGAATTGACAGAGCACCTGTTTCGCCGCCACATCATGCCAGTGGACTTGGATTTTCAATGCATCACTCCTAGGTAGCAAGTTTCCAGCACATTGCCCAGCAGTAAGGAGCCACCTCTGGAAATCGATGCATTGCTTCGCCTCAAAGTTAAGAATCAACGAAAGCAGAACTGATGCATTCATTCCCCTGGGACTCAAGAATTGGTGCATCACTTGGGTTTTCTGATGCTTCCCCCCTTTGCGGCTGTTTCTCGCCTTAGAGTTTGACGCATCAAAGGTACTTTGTATTAAAATCAACACATCCATAGATTTCTATGGACTAAGGGGCAGATTCCAATTCGGGCAGGAAATCTCTCCGACCGAGCCGGACCCGGAGAGATTTCCGACCGAATCGGACCCTAGCAGTCCGACCGAACGAGTACGATGAGTTCGCATGCTATCGGACTTGATTCGGTCGGACTCCCATTGAAGTCAAAGGGAGCCGGTCGTACAACGCGTACGCGGGCTCCCAATGACTTAATTGGTGCGAGGCAAACAAGGGCGCCCCCTATAGCGGGTACGCGTCGAAGCGGGTCGCGCCGTACACGCACAGGTAGGGGGGACCCATGGGTCACCCCTGTGTGCGACTCGCACGGCTGGGCGTACAGGGGGGCCCGACACAGACCCCCAAAGTGCGGCTCCAACTGCTCTCTCGAGCCGGACGGCGCGAGTCGGTCGGACTGCTTGTGGCGCGCATCGTACTTACCCGGCCTGGGAACAACTCCATTGCGCGGTGCGAGTCTTGTCCGTGCGAGTCGGTCGGAGCGGTTGGGTCCCGCGAACGAGTCGGTCGGCGATTTCGCGTACGTTCGCATCGTACTCACTCGCCCGGACGCACGTCCGACTCGGCCGGAAACAGGGCGTCCGAATCGGATCCGGTAAAGCCGAATCCGATTCGGAGCCCTACCGGCCGGATCGGAATCGACCCCTAAATTGCTTAAACCTTTAAAAGGTGATATTTCTACTTCTTTATTTTGGACTTTTGTCATTTTGGTCTTTGGTTTAGATAAAGATTGGTTATTTTTCTAAAGTGGTGTGGTGTCCATTTGTAGTCTTTTCACTGTGTACTATGTACTGTGGGCTTTATGTACAAATGCTTTACACATTGCCTCTGAGATAGGCCTGACTGCTCGTGCCAAGAAACCAAGGTGCGAGCAGAGGTTATTTTGGGTGTGTAACTCCCTTACCCTGACTAGAAGGAAGGGTCTCTACTTGGACAGGGTGCACACCACTGCCTACCAATTTCTGAGAACATATTATTCAATGCTTCATATTAAATTATCGTACCCAGGTGTTACCTTGTGATGTTATAATGCAATACAGTCTCAGACATACCTATCACAACACAATATATAATATTCCAAGTAGTGCATCGTATTATGATGTTGTAAGGCACAGGTCTATGTGTTTAAACCTCTCAGTTTACCAAAAAGAAACTTGCATACCATGCATTATGGCATCCTAAATAATACAATTTACAATATTAAAATGCTCATACAGCTAATACATGTCACATAGTACAAGAAGTCGCGTGGTACTCATTCAAATATGGATCACTCTTTAGCAGACATCCGCTGATCATTTGGGCGAGGAGCACTGAGGTCTCCCGTATTGAAACTTCTGAGAAACAGCGCCAGCGAGGAACCGGATACGCCTAATTGAGCTGTATCTAGTAACTCCCATTCTGTGGCTGAGTTTATATGGCGACCTTCACACATTCAGGTGGAATCTGCAACTTAATGACTATAGGACTTGTTGAAAACATCAAGACCATCATGGTTTGATAGTCTGATGACGACGTACTGAGGAGACCCCTCTAAGTTATGTTGACAATATTCTCAATTGATTGAAACCTGGAATGAAACTATAGGGCTGACTAAACTTATTAAGCTTCCCTCTACCTTTGTAAACTAGAGTGTATACGCAACCATTGGAAATACACAGTGTTTTTGTAAAACAATTGTTGTCAATTGAACCACTTTATGTGCACTGCAGAGTCTGCACTATTGATTCACAATGTCACACCTGATATATATATATATATATATATATATATATATATATATATATATATATATATATATATATATATATTAATTATCTACTGGCGGTCGCCAGTAGATAGTTATAGTTAAAACCTATTTTCCATAGGAAATCCGCAACATTCTATTTGAAATAACTCTTGCGCCGGTTGACGAATCTTCGCGAAAGCTTCCAACTTGTTGGGGCGCTCCGCTCCGCTCCTACCCTGAAAGTCTCGGGTTGATTCGTCAAGCGGGGGCCGAGAAAAAAGGGGGTCCCAAACGCGTTTTCCCCATTCATTTTTCCATAAGATCCTTTCATCGCGGCTACAGCCCGAACTGCTGAACGGAATTACACCAAATTTGGCAAAGAGGTAGCCCTTTGTTCAGTGTCGTGCCTTTTGCTTAAATGGTGTAAATCCGTTCAGTAGTTTCTGAGAAAATCACAAATAAAATCACATATATATCTATGGCCGAGTAGGGTCCGCGTACCCTCCCGATCATGAGCTGCATGCTAATTGGCTGTCAACACTCCAAATCAGGAAGTGTTGGCAGCCATTTTGTCCCTCGGTAGAACCGAGGGACAGAAACAAGTGCGCAAAGCGCAAAAAGGGGGCAGGGTAGAAACACCCTGACCCCCTAGGTCTGCTCAGGGGGTCCCACAAGGACCCCCTGGGCAGAAAAAACGCATTTAAAAAAAAAAAAAAATCGGCAGGATGCGCTTAGGGTGCGCGGATCCCGCCGAGAAAAAAAAAAGAAACAAGTGCGCAAAACGCACAAAGGGGGCAGGGTAGAAACACCCTGACCCCCTAGGTCTGCTCAGGGGGTCCCACAAGGACCCCCTGGGCAGAAAAAAGCATTTAAAAAAAAAAAAAATGGCAAAATGCGCTTAGGGTGCGCGAATCCCGCCGAAAAAAAAAAAAACGAAGCGCGGTCTCCTGCGCTTCGTTGTTAATTTGCCCCCGGGTGGGCCAAGTCCCGGGGGCATGCGGAGGGTTATAATTTTAATGAATTAAGACCCGGGGACCGCCACCCCCCGGGCCTTTAAAAACAAATGGTGCGGGAGGGCTCTCTGGCCCTCCCGCAGCCCCGGGGACCGCCACCCCCCGGGGCTTCTTTTTTTTATTTATAAAGTACTTGTGTGGGGGGGCTCCAGCCCCCACACGCCCCGGGGACCGCCACCTCCCCGGGGCACTAAAGAGTTAAATATGGGGGTCCGTTACGGAGCCCCGGGGACCACCACCTCCCCGGGGCTTTGAACATGGAGGGAGGGGGGCCACGCGGCCCCCCTCCTGGAGCCCTTGATGGCCCTGGGGACCACCACCCCCAGGGCCAGCTCCTGCAGTGTCCTGGGGTGCCTACCCCGGGACACTGTAGTTTGCTATGGCAGGGCGGGAGCCTCGCGGCTCCCATCCTGCCATAGCAAACTGCTTTGGTTTTGGAAGAGAGAGCAGGAAACCTGCTCTCTCTTCCAAAACCAAAACGATTGCTTTTCCACACGGGGAGCTGCATCCTAGCAGCTTCCCATGTGGAAAAGCAATGCCGGCTCCCGCAGGAGGCGGGGAGCTGGCAGGGTCCGTGGGGGAGTTGGGGTCCCTCCACGGACCCCAAAGGATAGGGCCAGCCCCGGGGGATGGGGTCCCCAGGGCAAGTAGTGGCCCGGGAGGGGGGCCACGCGGCCCCCTCCCCTAAAATATTTTTTTAAAAAATAAAGGCCGGCCCCGGGGGATGGGGTCCCCGGGGCCTAAGAAGGCCTTAGGAGGGGGGCCACGCAGCCCCCCCTCCATTAAAATGTAAAAAAAAAAATAAGGTGGCAATGACCCGGGGATGGGGTCCCCGGGTCGAAATTGGCCACGGGAGGGGGGCCCACGCGGTCCCATTCCCGTACCTTTTTTAAAAAAAAAATAAAAGGGGGTCAGGCCCTGGGGGATGGGGTCCCCAGGGCCCAAAATAATTACAAAGAAGAGGGGCCACACAGCCCCCTTTTTAAAAAAAAATCACAAAAAAAAAATCCGGCATCGCGCCGGAGGCCACGCCCCCTCCTTGTCAGCACTCTGCAAACGCGCCCCTGGTGCGTTTGCAGAGGAAACGAATTCCCCTTGAATACTGGGGGTGTCTGGGGGCCAACTAGCCCACCAGGAACCTCCAGTATGCGCCAGGGGCTGCGTTGCAGAGAGGTGTTCTGAGGCCACGCCCCTTTTACACCTCTCTGCAACGCAGCTCTGTGGCGCTTAATGGAGGTAGCTGGTGGGCTAGTTGCACCCCAGGGACCCTCAGGATTCAAGGGAGTTAATCCCCCGACTTAAAACGCGCCACGGGGCGCGTTTGCACAGTGGTGAAGGGAGGGGCGGGGCCTGAGGTGACATGTGTGCAAACAGGCCCCGTGGCGCGTTTTAAGATGGGGAATTAAATCCCCTTCAATCCTGAGGGTCCCTGGGGGCCAACTAGCCCACCAGGTACCTCCAGTAAGCGCCACGGAGCTGCATTGCAGAGTGTTGTAAAAAAAGCGTGGCCTCTGTACACCTCTCTGCAACGCAGCCCCCTGGCGCATACTGGAGGTACAGGGTGGGCTAGTTGGACCCCAGGGACCCTCATGATTCAAGGGGACTTAATCCCCCAACTTAAAATGCACCACGGGGCGCGTTTGCACAGATGTCACCTCAGGCCCCGCTCCCTCCCTTCACCATTGTGCAAATATTCCTCTAAAATCAGCCAAACTATGAATTCCGATTTACTCACCTGTTATCAGGAGAGACCTCAGTGCTGCATCTTTCAGCCCAGGACAGATCCTGAAAAGTAATTCTAACCGTACTTACCAGTAACTTGAATTTCCTTCCATAGGCTAACATTGACTGGTTTCACTTGGAAATTCTTCTAAGTGTGGAGTTTTGGAACTTTATAATATTCCTCTAAAATCAGCCGAAATACGAATTCCGATTTACTCACCTGTTATCAGGAGAGACCTCAGTGCTGCATCTTTCAGCCCAGTACTGATCCTGAAAAGTAATTTTAACCGTACTTACCAGTAACTTGAATTTCCTTCCATAGGCTAACATTGACTGGTTTCACTTGGAAATTCTTCCAAGTGTCGATTTTTGAAACATACAAATATTCCTCTAAAATCAGCAGAACTACGAATTCCGATTTACTCACCTGTTATCAGGAGAGACCTCAGTGCTACATCTTTCAGCCCAGTACTGATCCTGAAAAGTAATTTTAACCGTACTTACCAGTAACTTGAATTTCCTTCCATAGGATATCATTGCCTGCTTTTTGCTGAAAAAGTTTCTAAGTGTCGATTTTTGAAACATACAAATATTCCTCTAAAATCAGTAGAACTACGAATTCCGATTTACTCACCTGTTATCAGGAGAGACCTCAGTGCTGCATCTTTGAGCCCAGTACAGATCCTGAAAAGTAATTCTAACCGTACTTACCAGTAACTTGAATTTCCTTCCATAGGCTAACATTGACTGGTTTCACTTGGAAATTCTTCTAAGTGTGGAGTTTTGGAACTTTATAATATTCCTCTAAAATCAACTGAACTACGAATTCCGATTTACTCACCTGTTATCAGGAGAGAACCCAGTGCTGCATCTTTTAGCCCAGCACTGACCCTGAAAAGTAATTCTAACCGTATTTACCAGTAACTTGTATTTCCTTCCATAGGAATCCATTGTCTGGTTTTCAGCAGAAAAGTTTCAAAGTGTCGATTTTCACAAACTACAAATATTCCTTAAAAATCGCCGGTGTGACTTAAACGCATTCTTTCAACTGTTTACAGGAGATGCACCAGTGCTGGATCCAAGATCCACCACTGAGTAAGAAAAAGTAACGATAACACTACTTACCTGCTAAGTGAATTTTCTCCCATAGGATAGCATTGGTGATTCTATGTGAAAAAGTTTCTAAGTGTCAACTTTTAAAATACAATAATATTCCTTAAAAATCACTACTGTAACCAAAACGCTTTTACTCAACTGTTTACAGGAGATGTCCCAGGACTGAATCTAGGATCCAGTCCTGTGGTTAGAAAAAGTAATCCATAAAGTAGCAATTGCATTTAACTTGAAATTCACATTGAGCTCAATGTTGCATTGTGTTTGAAATTGTGTTGCCCATTGCAACAACTGTAACTACTGTACTTAAAAGTCTATTGCCTATTTGCAAAGTATTTAAACTAAAGTAATTCATTCTGAGAAAGTATATTTTGTAATGTAATGTATAATGTAATTACAATGTATTTTAAAAAATAAAATATCTAAAAATAAATAGTTTAAAAAAATGTAGTAAATCAGTATCAAAAAAATAAATATAACAATTAATACATTTAAAAATTGTCATTTACAAAACCTTTGAAATTCACTGAAAAAAACCATAGGTTTCAGACATGTTATAGTTAGGAATTAGCATTTAAAAAACCTTTGAAATTCACTGAAAAAACCATAGGTTTTAGGCATGTTATAGTTAGAAATTAGCATTTAAAAAACCTTACAAATTCACTGAAAAAACCATAGGTTTTAGGGACAGTTATAGTTAGTTGGACATTGCACTCGTACAAAACCCGTGAAATTCCCCGTTATAGTTAGTTCAGGTAACTATAACTCGCGCCCGCAATGCACTGCTGATGACGTCACATATTACATCACTCATGACATGGTCAGTGACATCACTGATGACATCACTGATGACATCTCAAATGACATCACTGATGACATCACTGATGACATCATCCATGTGATAATTTGATGCATCTTCTCACACCCTAATATAACTTTTGATACACCCACTGTAAATTACAGACTGCCATTGTCAAAACCATAGACACTCCAACACCAATTACTATATACACACTCACTGATTCTTAGGTCTACACACACACATCTACTCACCCACCCGTACAGTCACTCATACTTATAGTCACTCAGTACAGGACTATTATATGCACTCATACACCTATATAAACACTCACACACGGCCACTCATCCATAGAGTTACTCACACACCTAGTCAGTCATGCAAAAAATTAAGCACACACCCATTTACTCACCTATACAGTTATGCACACACCAGCTCACTTACTCATACAAATACTAGTACATTCTTACGCTCTTATACAATCTCTGATACAAGCACACACTCATCCATACAGTCACTATCACAATCACACACTCTCGCTTATAGGTATTTATATTCTCCAACACACATATATACTGCCTTTCACATACGTAGTTACTCACACATGTACCACTGGGACATACATTCACTCCCTAACACACTCTTACACACACTTACCCACCCATACAGTCTATCACAGATGCACTCTTGTAACCATCCATCCAGTGAATCACCCACTCACACATCTATGCACAGAGTCGCACACACCTCACCCACACAAACACTCAGGCACCCATACAGCTACTCAGCCAACCAATCAATAACTCATATAGACACTCATGTAGCTATTCACAAACCCATGCTGCCACTTACACAGCAACAGACAGACGGATACAGACATTCACACAGTTTAGTCACTAACCCATGCATTCAGTAAGATACGTTTAATCACTCACTTATAGAGTTAGTCACGCACCTACAAAATCATCCATTCAGACACTTATACACCCACTCATTCTTCAATACGCCTTTCCCTATATATATTAAACATATTTAAACTTTACAGAAACACACAGTCACTAGATGATGTCATTTGAGATGTCATCAGTGATGTCATCAGTGATGTCACTGACCATGTCATGAGTGATGTAATATGTAACGTCATCAGCAGTGCATTACGGGGGCGCGAGTTATAGTTACCTGAACTAACTATAACGGGGGAATTTCACGGGTTTTGTACGAGTGCAATGTCCAACTAACTATAACTGTCCCTAAAACCTATGGTTTTTCAGTGAATATATATATATATATATATATATATATATATATATATATATATATATATATATATATATATATGTATATATATGAATACAATACATGTATGTGTCATACAGCTTGTACTTTCTCAAGTAAAACTGTGCGTTTGTTGGACAACATAAAAGGACGAGTGCGAGCCTGATTATGAGCACTCCCACAGGATATGTTGGCCTACAGTCCTGCTAGCTCACAGTGCAAGTGCACCATCTGCACCCTTAACCCAACAGGGTAACAAATGAAGGTGCAACCTCAGAACATGACAACCCTAAATCCCCAGGGAAATTGTGATAACAGATCTAGAACCCTTTATCTTAGCCACTTATGCATAACCAAAGAGATACACAAGAAATACACAACATGCAGTTTCAATATTTATTAAATCATTGTGATTCTTGAGTAAAATACGTGTGCTGCAATGATTAATAGAAGGAAACAGAATAATGTTATTAGCATTACGAGAATGGTGAAAAAGATGAACAATTCAACCATTTTTCAGATTACAGAAAACTATATACTTCCATACAAGTACTGTAATATAGTGTACTTCTACCAAGCGCATTCTACTCTATTGTGTCTAAGATGAGTGGATCTGCCAAATCCCTGTAAGGGTGGTCTAACTCCCCATTATCTGAGGGTGAGTGGCAGCAAGCTGCCCGTCTTAGTGTAGAGCTGGACAGCGTCCCTTGCGCGAGGTAACAGGAATCAGCTGGAATTCCGGCATGGACCTACCTCTCAGTACCAGCAAAATGCTCCTTTGAATAAACAATGGCTTGATGTCATATATATATATATATTTATATATATATATATATATATGCGAGAGAAAAAAACTCCGCTGCTACAATCGTGCTGGATGAACGAAGACAGACCCAAAAATAAGGTGCAGTATATTTGTTGATTAAACGCCCTTGAAATCCGCCATGACGCGTTTCGACCTCCGAAAGGTCTTGATCACATGACGCTTTTTTTGAGAAGTGCAAAATTTAAAGTGACAGGTGCAAATTGATACACTAGCACAGAGCACATGATAACAAACATAAAAGAAAAACTTCATCATTTAGCTTTTAGTTATGGCCTGCAGAACACGCAATATTAACAATAATCGCTGCCAAGTGAAACACATCAAATTTGTCAGTTGTTATGATGCTAAAATCAGATGAAATATATACATATCTAAAATCGTATACAACCCAACATGAATAGAGAAAGGCATTACTCTTATTTTTACATAAAAAGAGAATGACTCATTTTCTAAGTCACCACCACGTATTCAAGATAGTAAATGTGTGCGGCACTTTTGAAAATATATACTACCCAAATGGGTATGGCCACCCTAAAATTATGCTACAGATCCACTGGCGAATCAGAAAAAATAGATTCTGTGAATTGATGAGACTGCATCATCAATAGATTTAAACCATGTAGAGCTGCATAATAGCTATATAGGGAACAAAAAAACAAACAAAAAAATATATATACATGAATGGCCACTGATGTTTCACTTAATATGTTGTGTTCTTTTGTAAATCTGCCCAAGTGGGCACCATATGCCACAAGCCCAGTCTAACAAGACTAAAATGATTAAAGTGCTAGTGCTAAAGAGTACAAAATAGTGCGAATTGAATAATCAAAAAACCAGAATAAACCATTGTTATATTTTAAAAAATATGTACAAAGGAGGCTGCTGGAAATAGAATATAAAAAGAGCCATAAATGGCTACCCTACAAGCATGTAAAAAAATCCTCACTGGCGTTTAACCCTCCATGCATTTTGGAATCCAAATTTAATATATATTTAGTTTCCAACGAACACAGACGAGCTTCACGATTGCCTCCTCGTCTCAATGGGGTAATGCAATCAATCACAAAGAATTTTAGTAATTCTGAATCATTTCCGTGGAATTCCTTAAAGTGACGCGCTACCGGGTAGGAGGTGTCACTGCCACGAATTGCCCTTATGTGCTGGAGTATCCTCTTGTGGACCTGCAACTTGGTACTACCAACATATTGCAAGCTGCACGGACACTCCAGCACATAAACAGCAAGATCTGTTTTGCAAGTAAGCAGTTTTGAAATTGGCACGGGATTCTCATGGAACGGGACAGTATATGTAGATTTATTCATGCCATGCCTGCAAGCCTTGCAGGTAGTGCACTTCTTAAAACCCGTAACTGAGTTCAACCATGATTTAGGGGGTTGCAATTCTGGGCTACTCTTCACCAGAGTATCGCTCATAGATCTAGCTTTCCTGAACGATATGTCTGGAGTAATCGACATCATATCTCCAATTACTGGGTCATTTCGCACCAAACTCCAATTATTCTTCAAGATCTTACGTATGGCTTGGTGTTGCCGATTATATGTTGTAATCAAACGGGTCGGAGTGGCCACTTGCCCTTCAGAATCTGCCCTACTCAAGTTTTTACTATTGATAGAAAGGGCCTCCAATCTGGAGATGCGATTTGCTTTGCTGATGGCTTTATCCACTATATCTACTGAGTAGCCCCTGGCTAGGAATCTCTGTTTACTGGCATTCTGTGCCAACTCACACGCCTGTTGTGTACTGCAGATGTGCCTGATCCGCAGCATCTCCCCATAGGGGATACTGCGAATCAAGTGCCCTGGGTGATGACTGGCAGCATGTAACACAGTGTTACCCGCTGTGGACTTCCTAAACAATCTAGTCTCAACTTTCATGTTCTTAATTAGCACTTCCACATCGAGAAAGAATACCCTCTCCTGGCTAATGTTGCCTGTAAAGTGGAGATTGAGTGCATTGATGTTAATCATAGAGATAAAGTCCACCGCCTGCTGTTTGCTACCCCTCCAAATCAAAAAAATGTCATCAATATATCTGTACCAATGAATCACGTGGTCCTTAACAATATCAGCGTGCTGTCCACGGAGGACCTGCTCCTCCCACAGGCCCATATGCAAACAGGCATAACTGGGGGAGAAGCAGGCCCCCATAGAAACACCCCTGACCTGCTGAAACACATGATTGGAAAACATGAAAAAGTTATTATGAAGGCACATAGAAATCATTGACATCAACATTTTGTTATGGTTGTACATTTGGATGGGCCTGGTACCAAGATAGCGATCAATTGCCTTTATACCGTCCTGATGGTGAATACAGGTATAGAGGGATGTAACATCCAATGTAACTAACCAATACTCATTTTGCCATTGCACCTCCATGATCTTTCGTAGGAAGTCGCTGGTGTCCTGAATAAAGGAGGGCAATGCTTTCACATGTTCTTGCAAAAATGCATCAACGTATTTAGAAGTGTTTTCCAACAAGCTGGACTGGGCAGAGATGATCGGTCTGCCAGGTGGGTTACTAGGGTCCTTGTGGACTTTTGGAATGAAATATATAGTTGGAATTACAGGAGGATCATTCTTTAAAAATTTGTGTTCATCCTGGCTTAACAAGCCCGCGCTTTTCCAAGCTAATAGTTTCATGTTGAATTCGTTCCATGATTGTTTCACCGTACTGATGTTGCTCCTTCTATAACAATGCCTGTCATTCAAATGATTCCAAGCTTCGCTGAGGTACATATCTCGAGGCCAAAGCACGACATTGCCTCCTTTGTCGGCCTGGCGCACAATGATATTGCCCCCTCCTGAAGTTTCCTCATTAGCTGCATGTAACAGTAATTTTGTGGCGTGTATTTATGCTGTACCTTCATTGTTTTGGTGTACAGCCTTTTCAATTCAACAGTCACTAATTCCTGAAACACATCGATGTTGTCGTGTAACATTATTGGCGTGAAAGTTGATTTTGGTCTAAAATCTGTATTGCCAGCCATATTCAGGGTAACCATATCTTCCTTACTATATATATATATTGGAAAAAGGCTTACCGCCAAAACGCGTCATGCCGTTTTTGAAAATAAAGGATTCTCCTGGTAACCCCGCTGTGTCCCCTTGTTTACTTCAGAGGGAAGTGATCGTTGGAATATTTGCGCGGTGCCAGTGACACGCAGGGGACCCGTTCAACAAGTGTTCGGAGGCAGTCAGTGGCGAGAGCTGAGTGTTGTAATTCCGAGGGATTGGAAGCCTCCCAACCGCCGCAACCAAATGAAGCAAGGTACTGCTGGCGAAAGTACAATCCATGACTTCACGGAGAGCGGTGTTCACTGCATCACGTCTCCAGAAGCTGCTCAATTTTGGCATTTGTGGCTGGATGTAGGGGGACAGGTGACTGTTTTATGACCATATGGGATACTGAGGTGGGGAGAAAATCTATTACCAAGACCCCGTTCGTGTAATTAAGCCTGCATACGTCTTTGTAAATACAAATCAAACGGAGCTTAAGAGACACTGTCCCAATCGAAAAAAATGCATGATGGGACTTGCAGTTTGTGATGAAGTACTGCAATAATGTGTGTCTAAACGAATTATGGGTAGTTGTGCTTCTACCAATTAGAACGAAGGAGCACGTTTAAAAGGTGAACAGTCTGAACTTAAGGTATCAAATGCATTGGAAAAAGGCTTACCGCTGAAACGCGTCATGCCGTTTTTGAAAATAAAGGATTCTCCTGGTAACCCCGCTGTGTCCCCTTGTTTACTTCAGAGGGAAGTGATCGTTGGAATATTTGCGCGGGGCCAGTGATGCGCAGGGGACCCGTCCAACAAGTCTTCGGAGGCAGTCAGTGGCTAGAGCTGAGTGTTGTAATTCCGAGGGATTGGAAGCATCCCGACCGCCGCAACCAAATGAAGCAAGGTACTGCTGGCAAAAGTATAGTCCGTGACTTCACGGAGAGCCGTGTTCACTGCATCACGTCTCCAGAAGCTGCTCAATTTTGGCATTTGTGGCTGGATGTAGGGGGCCAGGTGACCGTTTTATGACCATATGGGATACCGAGGTGGTGAGAAAATCTATTACCAAGGCCCTGTTCGTGTAATTAAGCCTGCATACATCTTAGTAAATACAAATCAAAAGGAGCTTAAGAGACACTGTCCCGATCCAAAAAAATGCATGATAGGACTTGCAGTTTGTGATGAGGTACTGCAATAATGTGTGTCTAAATGAACTATGGGTAGTTGTGCTTCTACCAATCAGAATGAAGGAGCACGTTTAAAAGGTGTACAGTCTGAACCTCAGGTATCAAAGGCATTGGAAAAAGGCTTACCGCCGAAACGTGTCATGCCTTTTTTGAAAATAAAGGATTTTCCTGGTAACCCGCTGTGTCCCCTTGTTTACTTCAGAGGGAAGTGATCGCGAGGACGAACCGTTGCGCAATTACGGACCTTTGGTGTCAGGAGGACCTGGCGCAAACTCAAGGCCGGAATAGCTCAACAATGAGAGACGAGTATTGACAGCTGACTCCACATTGCCTGCTTGTATCAACCCACTGGGGATTTTTTATTACACGGATCAGAGAAATACGGCAACACCCACGGAGCACTTTATTGGTGGGTAGAGACTGCAAATACCACAATGCAATGTAGCATACGCCCACTAAGGCGGAGTACACGCCCACTGGGGCAGGACTCACTTAATAAATTGCAGGTGCTCTACTCAATGGCTGCTGTTTGTTCCTTGTGTGCGGCTTGTGAACAAGGAGTGAAATCCGAAACGTGTTAAGCCAGTCTTTAAGGATTAAAGCGGAACGTTGAAGTCGCTGCAGTCCTCACTTCAAGAGAGTTTATTTTCCGGGTGGGCGTCCTCAAGGAGGGTAAACCTTGTTTGTTCGATGTTAGCAGCTGTGCCCAGTCGCGAGGACGAACCGCCACGTAATTGTGGAACTTTGGCTTCAGGAGGACCTGGCGCAAACTCAAGGACGGCATAGCTCAAAGTGAGAGACGAGTATTGGCAGCTAACTCCACATTGCCTGCTTGTATCAACCCACTGGGGATTTTTTATTACACGGATCAGATGAATACGGCAACACCCACTGGGGGTATATATGTATATATAACATCCTCCATGTTACCATGCCGAAGCCCCAGTCAGGCCGCTATTGTTTATTCTATTGTGATAGTAGAGTCACCGAGTGGCCAAAAACGAATAGCAACATCTTATGTGCTGAACTTAGCCCTTGTACAGAGTGTTCAAGGTGTTCTGATATAGTGCCTACGAAGTGGTAGTGTAAGCAAACTGAGTTCGAGGAATGTTATCCTGTGTGTACATGCAAATGAATGTGTGTCAAATGTCAATGTGTTTAAGGGGAGAGAAGGCAAATAAAGAACGCGAGCATGTAAAGATGACGTTTTTCACCCGGGCCTAATACCTCCATGTGATATATGTCAATAACTTCCCTCGTCCAGCACTCTATTTAGTGATTTATTTATGATTGGGTAAAGACTGCAAATACCACAATGCAATGTAGCATACGTCCACTAAGGCGGAATACACGCCCACTGGGGCAGGACTCACTTAATAAATTGCAGGTGCTCTACTCAATGGATGCTGTTTGTTCCTTGTGTGCGGCTTGTGAACAAGGAGTGAAATCCGAAACGCGTTAAGCCAGTCTTTAAGGATTAAAGCGGAATGTTGAAGTCGCTGCGGTCCTCACTTCAAGAGAGTTTATTTTCCGGGTGGGCGTTCTCAAGGAGGGTAAACGTTGTTTGTTGGATGTTAGCAGCTGTGCCCAGTCGCGAGTGTGAACCGCTGCATAATTGCGGACCTTTGGCGTCAGGAGGACCTGGCGCAAACTCAAGGATGGAATAGCTCAACAGTGAGAGACGAGTATTGGCAGCTGACTCCACATTGCCTGCTTGTATCAACCCACTGGGGATTTTTTATTACACGGATCAGATGAATACGGCAAAACACCCACTGGGGGACTTTATTGGTGGGTAGAGACTGCAAATACCACAATTCAATGTAGCATACGCCCACTAAGGCGGAGTACACACCCACTGGGGCAGGACTCATTTAATAAATTGCAGGTGCTCTACTCAATGGCTACTGTTTGTTCCTTGTGTGCGGCTTGTGAACAAGGAGTGAAATCCGAAACGCGTTAAGCCAGTCTTGAAGGATTAAAGCAGAACGTTGAAGTCGCTGCAGTCCTCACTTCAAGAGAGTTTTATATATATATATATTCACTGAAAAAACCATAGGTTTCAGACACGTTATAATTAGAAATTAGCATTTAAAAAACCTTTGAAATTCTCTGAAAAAACCATAGGTTTTAGGGACAGTTATAGTTAGTTGGACATTGCACTCGTACAAAACCCGTGAAATTCCCCTGTTATAGTTAGTTCAGCTAACTATAACTCGCGCCCGCAATGCACTGCTGATGACGTCACATATTACATCACTCATGACATGGTCAGTGACATCACTGATGACATCACTGATGACATCTCAAATGACATCACTGATGACATCACTGATGACATCATCCAGTGACTGTGTGTTTCTGTAAAGTTTAAATATGTTTAATATATATAGGGAAAGGCGTATTGAAGAATGAGTGGGTGTATAAGTGTCTGAATGGATGATTTAGTACGTGAGTGACTGACTCTACAAGTGAGTGATTAAACGTATCTTACTGAATGCATGGGTTAGTGACTAAACTGGGTGAATGTCTGTATCCGTCTGTTTGTTGGTGTGTAAGTGGATGCATGGATTTGCGAATAGCTACATGAGTGTCTATATGGGTTATTGATTGGTTCTCTGAGTATCTGTATGGCTGCCTGAGTGTTTGTGTGGGTGGGGTGTGTGTGACTCTATACATAGCTGTGTGAGTGGGTGATTCACTGGGTGCATGATTTAAAGAGTGCATCTGTGATGGACTGCTTGGGTGGGTGAGTGTGTGTATGGGTGTGTTAGTGAGTGAATGTATATCTCAGTGGTACATCTGCGAGTAACTGCATATGTAAAAGGCAGTATATATGTGTGTTAGAGTATTTAAATGGCTATAAGTGAGAGTGTGTTATTGTGAGAGTGGCTGTTTGGATGCGTGTGTGCTTGTATCAGTTATTGTATAAGAGCGTAAGAATGTGCTAGTATTTGTATGAGTAAGTGAGCTGGTGTGTGTATAACTGTATAGGTGAGTAAATGGGTGTGTGATTAATTTTTTGCATGACTGACTAGGTGTGTGAGTACCTCTATGGATGAGTGGCGGTGTGTGAGTGTTTATATAGGTGTATGAGTGCATATGATAGTTCTGTACTGAGTGACTGTAAGTATGAGTGACTGTACAGGTGAGTGAGTGGATGTGTGTGTAGACCTAAGAATCAGTGAGTGGGTATGTAGTTTTTGGTGTTGGAGTGTCTATGGTTTTGAGAATGGCAGTCTGTAATTTAGAGTGGGTGTATCAAAAGTTATATTAGGGTGTGAGAAGATGCATGAAATTATCACATGGATGATGTCATCAGTGATGTCATTTGAGATGTCATCAGTGATGTCACTGACCATGTCATGAGTGATGTAATATGTGACGTCATCAGCAGTGCATTGCGGGGCGCGAGTTATAGTTAGCTGAACTAACTATAACAGGGGAATTTCACGGGTTTTGTACGAGTGCAATGTCCAACTAACTATAACTGTCCCTAAAACCTATGGTTTTTTCAGTGAATTTCAAAGGTTTTTTAAATGCTAATTTCTAACTATAACGTGTCTGAAACCTATGGTTTTTTCAGTGAATTTCAAAGGTTTTCAAATGCTAATTTCTAACTATAACGTGCCTGAAACCTATGGTTTTTTCAGTGAATTTCAAAGGTTTTTTAAATGCTAATTTCTAACTATAACGTGCCTGAAACCTATGGTTTTTCAATGAATTTCAAAGGTTTTTAAATGCTAATTTCTAACTATAACGTGCCTGAAACCTATGATTTTTAAGTGAATTTCAAAGGTTTTTTAAATGCTAGTTTCTAACTATGCCAACAGAGGTAGGACATGTGAAGAAAGAAGAAAAATGCACAGAAAGAAGCAAAAGATGTGCAGAAAGAACCAACAGAGGAGCAGAAAGAGGCCTTGTTGCAAAATCATCCTGTGCCCACAACGTTTTCAGACGGGTACTGGTGGTAACTGACTCTGACTAACCAGAGCCAGTGCGCGTTTGCACAGTGGTGAAGGGAGGGGGGCCTGAGGTGACATGTGTGCAAACGCGCCCCGTGGCGCGTTTTAAGTTGCGGGATTAAGTCCCCTTGAATCCTGAGGGTCCCTGGGGCCCAACTAGCCCCCAGGTACCTACAGTTAGGACCACAGAGCTGAGTTGCAGAGAGGCGTTCCGAGGCCACGCACCTTTTTCACTTCTCTGCAACGCAACTCTGTTGTGCTTACTGAAGGTACCTGGTGGGCTAGTTGGCCCCCAGGATTCAAAGAAATTAACTCCCCAACTTAAAACACACCACAGGGCGTGTTTGCGCACATGTCACCTGAGGCCCCGCCCCTCCCTTCACCACTGTGCAAACGCGCCCCGTGGCGCGTTTTAAGTTGGGGGATTAGGTCACCTTGAATCCTGAGAGTCCCTGGGGCCCAACTAGCCCACCAGGTACTTCCAGTAAGCACCACAGGCCTGCGTTGCAACGCCTGTAACAAATTGTGCAGTTGTGTTTAGGTAGTGAAGAGGGTCGTGCTGGGGGTAGTGTTTTAGGGTTTAGGGTAGTGCAGTGGTGTTTGTGTAGTGTAGGGGGTCATGCTGGGGGTAGATTTAGGGTTTAGGGTAGTGCAGTGGTGTTTGGGTAGTGTAGGGAGTCGTGCTGGGGGAGTGTTTTAGGGTTTAGGGTACTACAGTGGTGTTTGGGTAGTGTAGGGGTCGTGCTGGGGTTAGTGTTTTAGGGTTTTAGGGTTTAGGGTAGTGCAGTGGTGTTTGGGTAGTGTAGGGGATAATGCTGGGGGTAGTGTTTTAGGGTTTAGGGTAGTGCAATGGTGTTTGGGTAGTGTAGGGGGTACTGCTGGGGTAGTGTTTTAGGGTTTAGGGTAGTGCAGTGGTGTTTGGGTAGCGTAGGGGTACTGCTGGGGGTAGTGTTTTATGGTTTAGGGTAGTGCAGTGGTGTTTGGGTAGTGTAGGGGTTCGTGCTGGGGGTAGTTTTTAGGGTTTTGGGTAGTGCAGTGGTGTTTGTGTAGTGTAGGAGGTCGTGTTTTAGGGTTTAGGGTAGTGCAGTGGTCTTTGGGTAGTGTAGGG
The DNA here is from genome assembly GCA_963921515.1 of Calotriton arnoldi. NCBI lineage: Eukaryota > Metazoa > Chordata > Amphibia > Caudata > Salamandridae > Calotriton > Calotriton arnoldi. Next base: position 2,345 of record CAWUFW010015820.1, on the reverse strand, counting down.
AGTCGTGCGGGGGTATTGTTTTAGAGTTTAGGGTAGTGCAGTGGTCTTTGGGTAGTGTAGGGGGTTGTGCGGGGGGTAGTGTTTTAGGGATTAGGGTAGTGCATTGGTATTTGGGTAGTGTAGGGGTCATGCGGGGGTAGTGTTTTAGGGTTTAGGGCAGTGCAGTGGTGTTTAGGTAGTGTAGGGGGTCGTGCTGGGGGAGTGTTTTAGGGTTTAGGGCAGTGCAGTGGTGTTCGGGTAGTGTAGGGGTCGTGCTGGGGGGAGTGTTTTAGGGTTTAGGGCAGTGCAGTCGTGTTCGGGTAGTGTAGGGGGTCGTGCTGGGGGAGTATTTTAGGGTTTAGGGTAGTGCAGTGGTGTTTGGGTAGTGTAGGGGGTCATGCTGGGGGTAGTGTTCTAGGGTTTAGGGCAGTGCAGTGGTGTTCGGGCAGTGTAGGGGGTCGTGCTGGGGATGGTGTTTTAGGGTTTAGGGCAGTGCAGTGGTGTTCGGGCAGTGTAGGGGATCATGCTGGGGGTGGTGTTTCAGGGTTTAGGGCAGTGCAGTGGTGTTCGGGCAGTGTAGGGGGTCGTGCAGGGGTGGTGTTTCTGGGTTTAGGGCAGTGCTGTGGTGTTCGGGCAGTGTAGGGGGTCGTGCAGGGGTTGTGTTTCAGGGTTTAGGGCAGTGGTGTTCGGGCAGTGTAGGGGGTCATGCTGGGGGTGGTGTTTCAGGGTTTGGGGCAGTGCAGTGGTGTTCGAGGCAGTAAAGGGGGTCATGCTGGGGGTGGTGTTTCAGGGTTTAGGGCAGTGCAGTCGTGTTCGGGCAGTGTAGGGGGCGGTGCAGGGGTGGTGTTTCAGGGTTTAGGGCAGTGCAGTGGTGTTCGGGCAGTGTAGGGGGTGGTGCAGGGGGTGGTGTTTCAGGGTTTAGGGCAGTGCAGTGGTGTTCGGGCAGTGTAGGGGGTCGTGCAGGGGTGGTGTTTCAGGGTTTAGGGCAGTGCAGTGGTGTTCAGGCAGTGTAGGGGGCGGTGCAGGGGTAGTGTTTCAGGGTTTAGGGCAGTACAGTGGTGTTCGGGCATTGTAGGGGGTGGTGCTGGGGCTGGTGTTTCAGAGTTTAGGGCAGTGCAGTGGTGTTCGGGCAGTGTAGGGGGTCGTGCTGGGGCTGGTGTTTCAGGGTTTAGGGCAGTGCAGTGGTGTTCGGGCAGTGTAGGGGGTCGTGCTGGGGCTGGTGTTTCAGGGTTTAGGGCAGTGCAGTGATGTTCGGGCAGTGTAGGGGGTCGTGCTGGGGCTGGTGTTTCAGGGTTTAGGGCAGTGCAGTGGTGTTCGGGCAGTGTAGGGGGTCTTGCTGGGGCTGGTGTTTCAGAGTCTAGGGCAATGCAGTGGTGTTCGGGCAGTGTAGGGGGTCTTGCTGGGGCTGGTGTTTCAGGGTTTAGGGCAGTGCAGTGGTGTTCGGGCAGTGTAGGGGGTCGTGCTGGGGGTGGTGTTTCAGGGTTTAGGGCAGTGCAGTGGTGTTCGGGCAGTGTAGGGGGTCGTGCTGGGGCTAGTGTTTCAGGGTTTAGGGCAGAGCAAAGGTGCTCAGGCAGTGTAGGGGGTTGTGCTGGGGGTGATGTTTCAGGGTTTAGGGCAGTGCAGTGGTGTTAGGGCAGTGTAGGGGGTCGTGCTGGGGGTGGTGTTTCAGGGTTTAGGGCAGTGCAGTGGTGTTCCGGCAGTGTAGGGGGTCGTGCAGGGGGTGGTGTTTCAGGGTTTAGTGCAGTGGTGTTCGGGCAGTGTAGGGGTCGTGCTGGGGTGGTGTTTCAGGGTTTAGGGCAGTGCAGTAGTGTTTGGGCAGTGTAGGGAGTCGTGCAGGGGGTGGTGTTTCAGGGTTTAGGGCAGTGCAGTGGTGTTCGGCCAGTGTAGGTAGTCTTGCTGGGGTGGTGTTTCAGGGTTTAGGGCAGTGCAGTAGTTTTCGGGCAGTGTAGGCGGTCGTGCTGGGGCTGGTGTTTCAGGGTTTAGGGCAGTGCAGTGGTGTTCGGGCAGTGTACGGGGTTGTGCTGGGGCTGGTGTTTCAGGGTTTAGGGCAGTGCAGTGGTGTGCGGTCAGTGTACGGGGTTGTGCTGGGGCTGGTGTTTCAGGGTTTAGGGCAGTGCAGTGGTGTTCGGGCAGTGTAGGGGGTCGTGCTGGGGGTGGTGTTTCATGGTTTAGGGAGTGCAGTGGTGTTCGGGCAGTGTAGGGGGTCGTGCTGGGGCTGGTGTTTCAGGGTTTAGGGCAGTGCAGTGGTGTTCGGGCAGTGTAGGGGGTCGTGCTGGGGCTGGTGTTTCAGGGTTTTGGGCAGAGCAGTGGTGTTCGGGCATTGTAGGGGGTCGTGCTGGGGGTGGTGTTTCAGGGTTTAGGGCAGT